>CM052653.1:114166395-114275519 GCA_028533165.1 Leontopithecus rosalia | reverse complement strand
CACAAAAAAGTTTATCTGGGCTCTGTTGTGGGCGCCTGTAATCTCAGCTACTTGGGAGGCTGAGGCAGGATAAACATTATCCTACCAAACGTGTGGATAATGGTATCTCTCATCACTATTCAAATAGAATATAGAAACAATTGAAAAAACATAGTAAGTTAAACCAAAATAAAAGCAAATTTAAGAGACATACATAATTATATGTTGTGGTTGAATCATCTCCAATTTCCAGCTAAGTTTTCTGTTGTTGTTTGCTTGTTGCTTTTGTTTGTTTATTTCTGTGTTTTTGTTTGTTATTTGTAATCACGTAACTATCTTTCAAGAAAAGCTGGGAAGCAGGTTTGAATGAATTGCAAGCATATCATTTTTCTGCTAATTTACAAAAATAGAATCTTTATAACTAAAATGAGAAAAGAAAATGGTAAGAGGCGAAATGGAGATATATTTTCATGGCCCTCTGAGGATTGTGGCAATGTATAATCACTTCACAATCAACAGGAAACAGTGTTCAGCTATTTACTTGGCTCTCTCCTTCTTAAAAAGTTGGGTTATTTTATATTTTCTTCTTCACATAGACTTCAGGCTGTCCTAATTAAGCAAGAAAAGGTTGGTTATCAGCAAAGATGGCATTCACATAATGTAACTTTGGTTACTAAAGTTGTTTTTCTCTAGTTGGAGAAAAATAGTAGTGTTAGAAGAAAAAGGGATTGATATTTTTCTTAAAGACATCAAACAGATTTTTGCAAATGCTGCTACACCACCAGGGCTCCCAGATAACAAAGGCAAGTGGTCGATGTCTGCTCCAGCTTATCACTGAACTTCCAAAGTCCTAAAATCACTGGACTTTAAGGAAGCGGCCCATCAGCCACACTGAAATCAATGGTTGTCATGGTGAAGATATTCCTGGAAACAAAGTCCTCTTTAGGCCAAGGCAACACAATTGCTTACAGGCAACAGCTAACATTTCAGCATGGACAGCATTGTACACTCTTTGAATCATAAAATCTTATATTTGAAGGAAATTTTAGAGATCATCTTATCACCATTTCTAAAATGTCTATTAAAGATGAGAAAGGGGAGACCCATATGAAGAGAGAGACTTAACCCAGGGACCAGGAAGTATCGCCCAAACTCCACTCCCCAGCCTCTTAGACTCATTGGCAAGAGGAAGCTAAAAGGAGGCACAGAAGGAGAAGCTTTCTGACTTTGAGGTCCTCTTTCTTGGGGCTAAACCAACTGAAAGGTTTCCTTTTATATTTTATGAGGCTGACCCAAGTCAGTAGTTCAGAGATGCATGGTGAAGCTCTGTGCCTCCAAGTGGGCAGTTATATACCATTCCTTAAGGACTGGCTTTATGTCACAATACTTTGCAAGGTCAATGCACTGAATTTTGACTTTTGTGCAGGTCCTTTTTGAAAGAGGATGCCAGACGTTAAGAGACAACAGATGACAAATAAATAAACATCTGAGAAGCACCTCTCTCTCTTCCCATATATATATGTATATAGATAGGTAGATAGATGATAGAGAGAGAGATACATATACACAGAAATATTTAAGCAGATATACATATGGATGGATGGATTGATGTATCTGCTTAAATATTTTTGTTTATTTTCTTTTTATTACAGGAAACATCACATACTTTATCCCCATCTTTTTTTCCCAACTCTATCAGATGCCAGCATAAGATAGGTCAGATTAGAATGACAAATAAAGATTTGAAATTAATTTATGAAAATCATACTTTGGAAAATATACTCCAGAAACTGCTACAAAGAAGAAAAGTCCAGGAAACCTGTGCTGTGCATCTGGCCTCACGTGCATTTCAATTAATATTAATGAGTGCCCCCAGTGTGCCAGGACCTCTACTAGCAGCTGAGAGCACACATCACGGCTCTGCTCATTGCCAGCTGTTGGTGCTTTTTGGGCTTCAGATACTGGATCTGTAAACCAGAGTTTCACAGTATATCTCTCATGGGGTTATTGTGAGGATTAACTGTGTTATTTTGTGTGAATTTCTCAGAATAATTTTTTATTCTGAGAAATACATGTAATAAGTATTTCATAAATGTCAGCTATTAATATTCTGATTTATTTTCTCTTGGAGCCTTTTTGTACATTCTTGCCATCTGGCTTTGTTTCAGTGGGTGACTTACCATTGGCCACATTCATGAGTCTTCACCCGCCTATCTAACCCAGGTCCTGTGTAAAAAGTTAACTGTTCAGTTCCATTAACAAATGTTTCATTAAGCTTGGTGAGCTTCATTGATTCTATGCAGGTTTAGAGTGTGGCACAGACTTGCAAATGTTCATATAGGAGGTGACAGTTAATTCAGACATGGGCATTGTGAAATAAAGCAGATAATTCAATTCTTACATAATGATGATGATGCTTTAGTCTCTGCCACCTCGGGGAAGATTTCAGTCTAAAAGTATATGGAGAAAAGCCTTCACTTTATAATCCCCAATGATAATAGATTGGTGAGAGCGTGGAATTACTCCTGATCTCAGTCAATTCTGATAAATTCGTAATAACCAGATCTCGGAAGAGACAATAAGAAAACATTCATTTGTAGCATTTTCTTTTTTCCATGGTCTAAACGCTTCCACCTAGGCCAGTTTTGAGCTATTATTAAGTGAGCACTCAATGTGGATTTAGGAAGAGAAGCACAAATTGGAGAGTCTGCAGTAGCCAGCCTCAGTACATCACCATATCAAGGTCGCAATGACTTCATCTCTGAATTGGGATGAATTAACATTTTGAATCCCCAGTTTCATCGCCTATAAAGTAGAAATGAGGAAAATTTCATCAAGCATTGATGATAAGGCTAAATGAGATATTGTATGAAAATCCTCACCATAGTATTTGACCTATAATAGAGATTCAAAAGTACCATTTTGGCCAGGCATGATGGCTCATGCCTGTAATCTCAGCACTTTAGGAGGCCAAGGCAGGTGGATAACCTGAGGTTAGGAGTTCGAGACCAACCTGGCCAACATGATGAAATCCTATCTCCACTAAAAATACAAAAATTAGCTGGGCATGGTGGCAGTCACCTGTAATCCTAGCTACTTCAGAGGCTGAGTTCACGTGAACTCAGGAGGTGGAGGTTGCAGTGAGCCAAGATTGTGCCACTGCACTCTGGCTTGGGTGACAGAGTGAGGCTCTGTTTCAAAGAAAGAAAGAGAGAAAGAGAGAGACAGAAAGAGAAAGAGTAAAAAAGAAAGAAAGGAAGGAAGGGATAAAGAGAGAAAGGGAGAAAGAGAGAAGGAAAGAGAAGAAAAAAAAAAGCATGATTTTCTCCCTTTCCTCCTTCAGTTGAAATCTGGATGTCAGAATAATTCTGGATAACCAGACGTGGAAATACTGACACCAAGGCAGAGAAACACAAGAAAAGGGGCACAGATTTCTGTGGCTTTTTTATCAGTTACTAGTTGATCTGCGACTCCGAATTTTACCTAAACATAAAGTACCATAGCAAGAAGCTCTTTTACTTCCTGTGTCTTTGCATGTGACTGTTTCACTATGAAGGGGTTAGAGTATTCACTCAGAGAAATAGCCATGCATATCTGGGTTGTATATACATACACACACATATAAGCAAGATAAATAAGATTATTTCATTTCTGGGCATGTTTATTTTTCATGTGATTATAAAATTAGACTTTCCTACACAGACATTAGTGACAGTGAGTTGTCCACATGACCCCTCTGTCTCATTGCCGCAGTCTGCCTTCTCTCACACTGCAGCAGAGTCCTGTCTCAGCCTTTGACACTTTTTGAAATTCACATGTGGAAACAGCCTTTCTAGATGTAATCCATTTTGTTCTATAGTGAGAACTTGACTTGATATAAATTCACTTTCTGTTGTTTTCTACTTCTAGTCAATTTGAGCTAGAAGTAGAATTCTTAGCCTAAAGTTAATGTATTTCCATGGGATGCTAGAATGATAGTCCCAATGTGCTTCGATATCCTATAATCTCAATCAACCCTGTGGGATAGACTTCATTCAACTTATTTTATATAATTTGGGACAGGTGCTCTGAGATGTTCAATCTCTTCAGTTGGCACAGACGTGGTTAGCCATTTCTCTGATACCCAACCTGCCCTCTCCTTTTCTTCTCCCCAGTACATATACTCAAATATGGCAATACATAATTAATTTAGTACTAAATGCTTGCTAGGTGCCAGTCACCAAGCTAGGCAGTGAGTAAATAAGACAGAAAGCAAGACTGCTTGTCACTTCTCATTCTGTATGATTTTTCCTCAAATTTTCACACTTCTCACAACTGCCTCCGTTTGAAGACGTTCAATTCCCTTGGCTTCCATAACCTAGAGACTTCTTTACTAGGGATTTATTTTTTACCAACTTATTTTTGAAAATTAAACTTTGGAGGTCCCAGACTCTCTCCAGTTACTATATATTCTTCCTCTAGGCAAAATTGCACCACATCTCCAGCTTTAATTGCTGTCTCTTGTGAGCTGAATTGTATTTTACCAAAATTTAAATGTTGAAATCCTAAACCCAAGTACCTCAGGCTATTACTTTAAGTGAAGTAGAAGCATTGAAAAGGAGTGAAAGTAAAATGAGGTTGTATGAGTTGGCTCTAAGTCAACACGACCACTGTCTTTATAAAAAGAGGGTGTTGACACCCAGAGAAGAACACACGAAGGCACTGGAAGAAGAGGACCACGTTCGAGCCAAGGAGCGAAGCCTCAGAATCACCCTACCAACATCTTGATCCTGGACTTTTAGCCTCCAGGACTATGAGGATGTAAATCTGTTATTTAAGCCACTCAGTTTGCACTTTGTTAAGACAATGCTAACAAGCTGATACATCATCTACATCCAGGCGCTAACCAAATTTGTGTTTCTAAACCAGCTCTCTCTGTGAACCCTACACTGTGTTGCACAATTGCAAGATACACCTTCTTGGATATTTTGGAACCACATCTACAAAACCAAACTGATGGTATCTCTCATCCAGATATGGCCATCTTCCAGCATTCTCTCTCTTCTCCATGTCACTACCACTAAGCTTTACACATTTGTCTTTATTACCCTCATGTCATCACTCATTTCTGTCCATTTTACCTCCTAAATGTCTATGGAATTCATCCACTTCTCTACCTTTCTACCAACTCAGTCCAAGCTACTATTGTTTCTCACGTGTGCTATTACTCTAACTTCCTAACTGGTGTTCTTGAATCTGCTCTTACTCTTTCCAGTCTGTTTTCCATGCTGCAGCTAACCTACTCAGTTAACACCTTTCCTTCCGCCCTCCCATTACTTTTATCAGAAAGATACTCACTTTAAGATGGTAGACAAAGTGATTCCAAGTCACTTAACTAGAAAATTAGTTCATCAAAAGACATTTGCTGAATTGCGAGGATTTTGCAGTTTTCTACGTTCTCTTTGCTCCTTCTTTCTCATTTGACCTTGAATCTGCCACCACACTCTTGTGAGCTCTTGTTCATGGACATAAAACAGCTGATCCAGGAACATGTGCAGAGGTAGAGTAAACAACAGAGTGAAGAACAAACACAGAGACAGGGGTAAGACTGAAACACTCAGTGATCAGTCCAACTGATAGTTGGGTAAGTGGCCCACTGGTTTAGGAGAATTGACTCTAGGAATCAATTTGTGAGGAATTCACCTGCTTTTAGAACGCCTAAATGCTCTAAGAGATCTGGGCATTACCATTCTTTCCAAGTTATTTCATACCAATTCCATTTTAAACAACCCTGCCAGTCAACTTCAAAGAAAAAGGCCCTTTTAGAGCCCAATGTAGTGGTTCTAACTGGAGGTACAAAGATGCCTTAGAAATGCTTCAAAACCTGGGACTCATTTTGTTGTCATAAGATGGAGGGTAGAATTTGGGCCCCAGATTCTACCCTTTCTTAGATGAAGGCAAAAATGCCAAGCAGTTTTTTTATATAGGTAACAATTCCACCCAATAAATATCTCTGTTGGTAAACATTTGGAGTGCATGAGTCATTCTACCATAGGCCTTCCCACTTGCTGCTCTTTCTCCCTCCAATGCTATCCCATCCTCTCTTCTATCAATTTAATTCCCATTTAATATGTACACCTTGGACAAATTGCTACTTCATAGGAATGTCTTGAGCTCCCATATACGTCAAATTGTACACTTATAGCACTGTGTGCTCACAGTGTTATAGTTAGATATTTACAGAACAGTTGACTGTCTGTTTTCCCAGAAGTCTGTACAGCTCTGTGTGGGTAAGAACCATACCTGCTTTTCATAATGGCTTTTTGTGTAATTCCCAGAACCTGACAGAGTACCCAGCACATGGAGGTATTCAGTTAAGTGTTTGCTGAAAGTGAAAGCTAATGAATGTGTGAACGGCAAACCCCAGATCTCAAGGGGCTTTCTGTATGGCTGGCGATAGGGAACAGAACCAGCCATCTTGTGTGCTTGCTTAGGCCCAGCTTAGAACCAACTGTGAGCAACAAAGAGGTGTCTGCCTACTCTTTACAAAGTACAGGGCTGGATGGAAACTTAACTCCCAATTATATTTTAAACCCTCAGGACTAAAGTTTATCATTGAAAGGATGATACTTGAAGTAAACCACTTCAAATGGGTTGGCTGTGCAAAACCTCTGTCTTGCAGATGTCCTGAGTCAGCTCTTCTAACATTGATCCTTTCTCCCTGTCCTTGGGTCTCTCTAATTCTAACAGGCTGAAATATTCATTACATTCCTAGTGTATGGAGCTCTGCCCAACTTCTGCAAGCCAAAGACAAATTAAGGAATCTCAGTTCAGCAACTTGGAAGTTTATCTTCATCTCCCTTGCTTTCACGATGTTTGTTCTGTTCTTGAACCCCAGCTGATATATTTTTGCCTTCTCAATGTCACCAGGTCCACATACAAGGTATCCGACGATTCCTTTTTCTGCCCAGTGCTCTAGAAAAGCTATGACAGGGGACCTGTGTTGTTAATAGAAGGAGTCTTAGGCCTACAGTCTTAAGGCTGAATTGTAGACTCCAGAGCTGAGTAATCATGGTTCTTCCAGAATCTTCCTGAATCTGTTGGCACTTCTACTCTTTTGCGAGGCTGGAATGGCTAGCGCCATACTCTACATGATTGGCCTATGCACCCTGATGCTGGTTGCCCTGTTACACAAAATCCTGGCTTTCCTAGACATCCACCCATTTCCAGTGAAACACTCTCAAGATTCTCCAGCAGCCACGGACCTCTGCCTGGCCCTCATTTGATGAAAGTGAAAGCTGATGGATATGTGAGTTTTCATTGTGACAGATAGGATGCAGCCTTGCATATATTTCTGATTACTGGGAGACTGCCCTTTCTGAGCAAGGTCCTGGCACTTACTGGGTTTGTGATGGAGATTTCTTGGTTCTAGGCTGTCTTTGGGCGAGCATTGGGTGTAGACTGATTCTATTCATCATTTCTACCTTGTTTCTTCAGCCTTGTTTCATCTCCATTGACCTGTTGTGATGTCTCTCTATACAGGTCAGCACAGCTCACACTCCTGACATGATCTCAGGGAATGGGATGAAACAATTGAAAGAAAGCACATTTATTGCAAAATGGTTCAATGCCATCTGGAGCTTCTTGAGAAATATCACATTATCAACCTCAGGAACAAAACAGCTAGGTGTCTAGTGAATATTCTCTCAATCATTCAGAACACTTCTTCCTAATGACCATTTTTTCAGAGGTCCTTCAGATTTCTCTAGTTATGTTACCGGCAACTGATGCTTTATTTTCATCACAGAGTGCACAAGTGGACAGAGTTAAGAAAGGCAGTTAAATAATTATAAGGTATTCCATTGCAGCATTGTAACAATAGTGCCATATTAGAAACAACTGTAATTTCCATCCATAGGTTACTGGTTGAATAAACTGTAGGTCAGTAACACAAAAGAGTAATATGCAGCTATGAACTCATATTTATTTCTATAAAATGATATAATGTGATTCACTGGCTGTATCATTAAGTGAAAAAAACAACTACAAAATAGTGCATATAATACGTAACTCTACCTCTAATGTAGAAAGGAAGGAGCATTGAGGACATATGTTTGTATACATGTATGTATTTTACATGCTTTCTTGCAAAAAGAAATACAGGAAGTATATACAGAATCTGAAGGTAACAATCACTTGTGAGAAAAAGGTTGGCTAGGAATGGAAGCTCACACCTATAATCCCAGCACTTTGGGAGGCTGAGGTGGGTAGACATTTTGATATTGGGAGTTCAAGCCCAGCCTGGACAACATAGTCAAATCCTATCTCTACAAAAAATAAAAAAACTAGTGGGGTGTGGTGGTCCATACCATAGTCCCAGCTACTTAGGAACCTGAGATGGGAGGATAGATTGAGCCCAGGAGGCAGAGGTAGCAGTAAGCTGAGATCATGCCACTGTACTGCATTCTTGGCTATAGAGCCAGACCCTGTCTCAAAAAAGAAAAAAAAAGAAAGAAACAAAGAAAGAAAGAAATACACATTTTCTGAGTATAACTCTATATATAATCTTGAATTTAGAACCATATACATGCTTTACATATTCAAAAACTAAAACTAAAGTTTAAAGTGTGAAAATGTGACCTCCAGTAGAATTTTTAATGAAGAAAGGAACCTTACTATAAATAAAATTATCAAAATAATTACTCAGGAAAAATCATCCATTATTCTAGTAACTTTTCATGAGCCTAATTTATATCCCCTCAGAGGGATACATTTTGAGGATAAAATAACTGCAAAATCAGTTTTCACCTTTCTTAGTAGGATATTGTTAGCATTGGTAACTGTGATATTTCTGAAAATCTTCTTCGTAAGTTGTGGGTTGGAAGAATTTTTCTGATGTTATCTTCTAGAATTTCTATGATTTCAGGTCTTAGAGAAATCGTCAGCAGAGTAAACAGACAACCCGCAGAATGAGAGAGAATCTTTGCAAACTATGCATAAAACAAAGGACTAATATCCAGAATCTACAAGGAACTCAAACAAAGCAGCAATAGAAAAAACAAATAACCCCATCAAAAACTAGGAGACATGAATAAATAATTCTCTAAAGAAGGCATGCAAATGGCCAACAAACATATGAAAAAATACTCAACATCACTAATAATCAAGGAAATGTAAATCAAAACCACAATGGGATACCACTTTATTCCTGCAAGAATGGCCATAATTAAACAATTAAAAATATTGGATATTGGCATGGATGTTGTGAAAAGGAAATATTTTTACAATGCTTGTTGGAATGTAAACTAGTACAACCACTAGGAAAACAGTATGGAGATTCCTTAAAGAACTAAAAGTAGAACTTCTATTTGATCCAGAAATCCTACTACTGTGTATTTACTCAGAGGAAAAGAAGTCATTATATGCAAAAGACACTTGCACATGCATGTTTATAGCATCACAGTTCACAATTGCAAAAATATGGAAGCAGCCCAAATGCCCCATCAATCAATGAGTGGATAAAGAAAATGTGGTGTGCGTATATATAATATGTATATTATATTAGTGTGTGTGTGTGTATATATATATATATATATATATATATAGTATATTATATACACACATACACTGTGGAATACTACTTAGCCATAAAAAGGAATGAAATAGCGGCATTCACAGCAACATAGATGGAGTTGGAGACCATTATTCTAAGTGAAGTAATGCAGAAGAGAAAACCAAACATCACCTGTTCTCACTTACAAGTGAGAGCTGAACTATGAGGAGGGAAAGGCATGAGAATGACACAATAGACTTTGGGGACTCAAGAAGGGTGGGAGGGGGTTGAGAAATGAAAGAACACACATTGGATAGGTGTACACTGCTTTGGTGATGGGTGCCACAAAATATCAGAAATCACCACTAAAGACCTTATCTGTGTAACCAACCACCACCTGTTCCCCAAAAACGACTGAAATGAAACAAAAATTTTAAATTATTTTTTAAGTTCACTTAGCTATTGGAATGATTATGCCTCCTTGTGAACAGCTGTGCACTGAACTTTTATTTCTTCCCATATTTCTCAGAAAACTTAAATGCCACAGTCTTCCTTTTCTTCCAAACTCCTGTTTTTTAAAGGGTAACTCCAAAATCCATGTGGGTGAACTGAACAAATGCTTAACCATAAAGATTCTTGAGCTCCTCAAGTCTGTAAATCTTCCTAGGTAGGGCACCTGATTAGCCTGTGAATACAGTGCTCACCTCTCAAAAACAATTCATCTCTAAAACTTTAGTATTGTTTTCTGATTTTGTCTTCTGTGTCTCCAGCTGTCTCATTGCTTCTCCTCCACTCTCCCTTTCGTCACCTTCACATGGAATTCCTTCCCTCTGTTCTCTAGTCCATGTACCCAGTGGTGTATCACTTTACCACTTTTTAAATTTCTTTATCATGACTCTACATATATCTGGAAACCTGAATAAAATGGAATCATTAAGGACCTTATTTGTAATACTTTTCAACTTTTCTTCTTTTTGCCTTTCCGCTTTGACAGTTCACAGTAAGCATTTTGTCTATTTCCTAGCCTCAAAGGGAATGATTCTAATACTTCATCATGAAGTATGATGCATGCTGGAGGTGTTTAGTAAATATTCTTCAGTGTGTCAAGGAAGATCCCTTTTATCCCCAGGATTCTAGGAGATTTTATCATTGATGACTTTTTTTATTTTATCACCTGATTTTTTTGTATGTATTGAAGTGATTTTTCTCCTTCATTCTGTTAATGTAGAGAATTGCAACAACTGATATTAGAATATTAGACTAACTTTGTATTCCTAGAATAAATTCAACCATGGTCGTAATTTATTTTCTTTTTGTAGACTTAGCTGAGTGTTTGCAAATTTTTAAAGGGTTTGCATCTATCTCCATGGAAAAAAATAACATACTACCTAGCTCTTTTATTACGGCCTTGACAGATTTTCCTCACAAAAGAAGTTGAAAATGTTATTTTTTCTTTATTCTTTAAGATTGGCATATTTCTTTTTAAATTATTTGCTAGAATTCATTAATGGAGTCATCTGGGTCTGGAGGTTTTTTCAGGGTAGTTCTAAATATATTGTTGTATTATTTTTAATACATATAGAATTATTTTACGTTCTTTTTTTTCCTGTCAGTTTTGGTAAACTAGGAATTTGTCCATTTAATTTATGTCCTCAAACATAGTAGACAATTTTGTAAATAATATCCTTATTTTAATGTTTGCAGGATCTGTCATGATACAAACTTAATAATTTCTGATGTTTTTCACTAGCAGTTTCACTAATGGATTGTATTAGTCTTTTTCTTTTTCTTTTTTTTTTTTGAGATGGAGTTTTGCTCGTTACCCAGGCTGGTGTGCAATGGCACGATCTCGGCTCACCGCAACCTCCGCCTCCTGGGTTCAGGCAATTCTCCTGCCTCAGCTTCCTGAGTAGCTGGGATTACAGGCACGCGCCACCATGCCCGGCTAATTTTTTGTATTTTTAGTAGAGATGGGGTTTCACCATGTTGAACAGGATGGTCTTGATCTCTTGACCTCATGATCCACCCGCCTCGGCCTCCCAAAGGTATTAGTCTTTTTCAAAAAATACATGCTTTTTGCTGTAGTTGAGGTTTACAGTGTGACGTTATGGTTTACATACACATGGTAAAATTGTTATTGTAGGGCAGCAGATTAACATACCTATTATATCACACAGCTACTCTTTTGTATGTGACAAGAGCGGCTAAAATCTACTTATTTATCAAAAATCCTTAACATAGTACAATTATAGTAACTTTAGTTCTCAGGTTGCGCATTAGATCCCCGAACTCATTCATGTTATGTAGCTGCTATTTCATACCCTTTGACCTACATCTTCCCATTTCCTCTCCATATCTGCACCTCGCCCTTGATAACCAGTATTTTCTTCCCTGTCTTTGTGTATTTAAGTTATTTTTTAATATCAAATGTATAAATTAGATTGTACAATATTTTGGTTTCTGCATATGGCTTATTTACTTAGTGAAATATCTTAAGGATTCATTTATGTTGTGGCAAATAACATGCATGTTCTCCTTTGTATGGCTTCCATTTTTCTATTCTTTCTTTTGTTGTCTGTGTTTTTGAGGTCTCCCCCTATGAGTCTTTATTCAGACCAATGACCTGAAGTGTTTCCTCAATGTTTACTTCTGTAAGTTTCATACTTTCCGGTCTTATATTTAAGACTGCAGTCCATTTTGATTTGAACTTTGTATATAGTTAGAGAAAGGAGTCTAGCTTCATTCTTCTGCATGTGATTATCAAGAATCCTCAGCACCATATACTGAAGAGACTGACCTTTCCTCAGTGTATATTCTTGGTGCTTTTGGCAATAATGAGTTGGCTGTGAATGCATGGATTTATTTCTGAGTTCTCTATTCTTTTCAGTTGTCTATGTGTCTGTTTTAACACCAATACCATACTTTTTTGGTTACTATAACTTTGTAGTGTATTTTGAAGTTAGGTTTGTTCTTTTTGCTCCATATTGCTTTGGCTGTTTAGAGTCTCTTGTGGTTCCATACAGATTTTTAAATTTTTTTTTTCCAATTTTTGTGAAGAATGTCACTGGTGTTTGGGGGAAGATTATATTGAATCTGTAGAGCTCTTTGGGTAGCATTGACATTTTAACAATATCAACTTCTTCCAATATTATGAACTAGACTATCTTTTGTTTTTATGTGTGTGTCTTAAGTTTATTTCATCAGTGTTTATAATTTTCCTTGGAGATATGTTTCACTCCTTTGATTTAATTTATTCCTAAGTGTTTCATGTGTTGTGTAGCTATTGTAAGTGAAACAGCGATCTGTATTATTGTCAGTTGTTCACTCTTGGTATATATAAATGATAATAAGCTTTTATGTCAATTTTGTATCCTACAACTTTATTTTCATAACAGTCCCAAATGGTCAATTGCCTTTCTGTAGTGTCAGTTATTTTTCTCTTCTGATTCTAATTTTATTTGATTTTTCTTTCTTTTTTCTTAGTCTAGCTAACAGTTTGTTAATTTTTTGAAGACTCACCTTTCATTTTGATTTTTTAAGTTTTTTATTCTCCATTTTATTTATAGCTGATCAGATTTTTCTTTTTCTTTCTTTCTTTCTTTTTTTTGAAGTGGAGTTTCACTCTTGTTACCCAGGCTGGAGTGCAATGGTGTGATCTTGGCTCACTGCAACCTCTGCCTCCTGGGTTCAGGCAATTCTCCTGCCTCAGCCTCCTGAGTAGCTGGGATTACAGGCGTGCACCACCATGCCCAGCTAATTTTTTATATTTTTAGTAGAGATGGGGTTTCACAATGTTGACCAGGATGGTCTTGATCTCTTGACCTCATGATCCACTCGCCTCGGCCTCCCAAAGCTCTTTTTTCCTTTTGAGTAGCAGAGAACCTGAGGTTGGGGAAATACTTGAGCCTGGGAAGTGTGCACCATTACACCCAGTTAATTTAACTTTCTTCCTTTTTTTTTAATTTTTGTAGAAACAGGGATCTCCTTTTGTTGCCTAGGCTGGCCTTGAACTCCTGGACTCAAGAGATCTTCCTGCCTTGGCTTCCCAAAGTGCTGGAATTACAAACATGGGTCACTGTGTTTGATCTGCTCTGATTTTTACTACTTTTTTCATTCTTCTAATTTGGGGTTTGGTTTGTTCTTGCTTTTCTGATTCCTTGAGGTGCATCTTTAGGCCATTTGTGTTAAATCTTTCTACTTTTTGATGTGGGCTCTTGTTGCCATAAACATCTCTCTTAACACTATTTTTGCTGTATCTCTTAGGTTTTAGAATAGTATATTCCCATTTTTGTTTTGAGAAATTTTAAAATTTCTGTCTTAATTTATTCATTGACCCAGTGGTCATTTAGGAACATATGCTTTAATCTCCATGTGTTTGTATAGTGTCCAAAATTTTTCATTGTGTTCCATTGTGATCAGAACATATACTTGATAAAATTTTAACTTATTTTGAATTTGTTGAAACTTGTTTTGTGACTGAACTCATGGTTCATCCTGGAGAGTTCTTCCTGTGTTGATAAGAAGAATGCACATTCTGCAGCAGTTGGGTAAAATGTTTTCTAAACATCATGTTTATTTGGTGTAGAGTGTTGTTTCACTGACATTTCTCTATTAATCTTATATCTAGAAGAACTGTCCATTATTAAGGGGGTGTTGAAATTGCCAGTTATTATTGTATTATGGTCTATCTTTCCCTTTAACTCTTTTAATGTTTGTGTTAAAATATTGTGTGCATTGGTGTTGGGCCACATTTATTTACCATTCTCATATGCTCTTTCAGAATTGACCCCTTTATCATCATATAGTCACATTATTTGTATCTTTTTACAACCATTGACATGAAGTCTCCTTTATCAGATAAAAGTATAGTTACTCTTGCTTTTGTTTTAGTTTTATTTGCTTGGAATATCTTTTTCCATTTTTTCATTTTTAGTCTCTGTGTCATTGTAGGTGATGTCAGATTCTTTTAGGAAGCATGTATTTAGTTCTTGTTTTTTTTTCTTTTCTAAAATTTTTCATTTACTACCCTACATCTTTTAATTGGAACATGCAGTCTATTTACCTGGAATGCATACAGTATTATAGTTGATTTACTTTTATTTGGTTGTTTTATAACTTCTCTCTTCCTTTCTTACTTTCTTTCTTTGTTGTTAATGGTTTCCTCTGACAGTATGTTTTATTCTGTTGTTTTTGAGAGTTTATTTCTGTTTTAAGTGTATCTATCATACACTAAAATATATGATGCATACATACACTTTTGCACTGTGGTTACCATGAGGCTTAGAAAAAACAAAATATTTTAGAGATAAAAAGTAACTGTAAACAGATGGTAAGTAACTTTGATAAGGAATAAACAGACAAATACCAAAAACTCTACACTTTAACTCTATCTCCCCTATTTTGACATTTTTGTGTCATAATTGACATATTTTTAGATTCCCGGTCTCTTAACAGTTTTCTGTAGTTATTTTTATTTTTTGGATAGATTCATCTTTGAGTTTTCATACTAGAGATATGAGTGGGTTACATACCATAATTACAGTGTTAAAGGATTGAATCTGTGTACTTACTTTTGTCCTTGAGTTTTACACCTTTAATATCTTTTTTATGCATTTATATAATTTTCTTTTAGACAAAAAAGAAATTTCTTTAGAATTTTTAAGAAAAAATTCTCTTTTAAGAGAAGTCAAGTGGTGATGAATATTCTCTTTTTTTGTCTGAGAAAGACTCTTGTCTCTCATATTTAAAGAAAAGATTTGCTGGATACAGTATTTCTGATTGAAAGCTTTTTTCCTTCTTCTTCAGCACTTTGAATATTTCATCCTAGTCCCTTCTGGACTATCTGGTTGTCCATGAGAGATCTCTTGCCAGATGAGTTAAAAGGACATTTATGTGTTATTGATTTCTTTTTGCTTGCTTATTTTAGAATCCTTTCTCTGTTTTTGATATTTGATATTTTGATTATTATATTCCTCAGTATAGTCTTATTGGGCTGAATTTTCTTAGTGATGTGTGACCTTCCTATTCCTGAATAATTGTATATTATGCTAGGTTTGAAAAGTTTTCTCTTATTATTTTGTTTACTAAGCTTTCCAGTCCTTGCTCTTTCTCCACTCTCCCTTGTGTGCTAATTATTCCTAGATTTGCAAGAAATATAAATATTCTCTATATCTTCCAGATGTTCATTACTTTTTATTTCTTATTTTTCTGATTGTATGCTTTTCAATAGCCTGTCTTCAAACTCACTTATTTTTCTTCTGCTTCATTCATTGTTATTGATAGCCTCTAATGTATTTTTCAGTTCAATAACCTTATTTCCCAGTTCCAGGATTTCTGTTTAAATTTTAAATTATTATTTCAATCTCCTTGTTAAATTTACCTGATATATTTCTGAGTTCCTTTTGTGTGTTGTCTTAGAGTTTGCTGAGTTTCTTTAGAACTGCCATTTTGAATTCTTGATCTGAAAACTAACACACCACTGTCTCTTTATTGTTAATAACTGGCTCCCTGTTTTTTTCCATTTGGGGATGTCATGGTTTCTTTGTTTGCTGTTGTTTATTGTAGATATGTCTCTGGCTTCACATTGGAGAGTTATTCTTGTTATTTATTCTAGTCTTTGCTGTCTGGCTTCTTTAGGTCTTTTGAAGTTACGTGCATTTACTTAGAGATACTTTGCAGTTGCCTGTGAGTTCTTTTAGTCCTAGGTCACTGTTTCTTTATCAGTACTAGATGGTGCCTTAAGTTAATGTTTGCCTTAGCTCTTGCAAATGTGGGAAGCACTGTACATCCCGGATGGGGAGAATTCCAAAATGGATATGTGAGTATGTGGAAAGGCTGGTGCGGGTGCCTGCCCAGAAAACCCATCATTGAGCATGCCTCCTATAGCATAGTGCTGGTAAACAGGCACTGTGATTTAGGATCTCCTTTCACTAAGATAAAGAGCAGGATTTCATGGACTGAATTTTTTAGTTTTTGCTTTTCATTATTCATAGATGCCTTTAAGAGTTTTCTACCTACAGACATTTGGAATGCTTCTCATGGATCAAGGCAGAAATGGTTTTTCAGCAAGAAAACCCAAAATGATTGGGATGCTAATGGTCTGCCTCAATTTCACATTTTCCACTGCAGAAGCCCTAAGTCCAGGAGGAATTTTCTGTGCATGGTGCCTGGTTGATTGGGAGAGGAGCACTGTGGATAGATAATCCTATTTTTATTACTGTTTTCTCTGAATTTTTGCCTTCTTTCTGGCCCTGGGAACTTTTTCAGCTTCAGATTTAAGTTCTAGGATACTGCTGGTGATGGCCTTGGCATTAAATATTTGGGGTTTTTTTCTTTGTTTTCTGTTGGGGTGATTGAAGCCAGATTGCTTCTACTTCACAGTTTTTGTGTGTCACCTGCAGCTACGGCCAGATTCAGGGTGCTACTTTCTGGACTGTTTCTGGACCAACCACCACTGTGCCCCAGAAAGAGCTCATTCTGTGGATTGTGGACTCACCCTACAAGGGGGCCTTAAATAAAATAAGTATCAGCTATTGTTTTGAACAGAGATCCTCAAGAAGGTCCTGACAGACAAATCATAATAGAGTCACTTATGCTAAGTGTCATAGAATCAAACAGAATTTAAGAATGGGTCTGTTTTTCCAAAAGAAAATAGGAGATTCACAGCAAGCAATTGTAAGAAGCCCAGACAATCTGACTTTAATTCATACCTGGAAGGTAACTTTGAACAACCAAGTCACCTTTTTTCCTCATTTCTCTTTCCTTCGGTCTTTTTTTGCCTATGAGATACACCACCTCTGATCTGTTCAGCAAAGTATCTTTCTTTAAGGCTGGTTGCCTTTCCGGGAGTCAAACATTCATCACTCTCTGTGCCTGATAACTGTGTCATCACTCGAGTTCATTATCTGGCTTCCCCACAAAACTTCCCTGCACCCGCCTCTGCATACCATGCCCAAGGTCCCACTCAGCACTAAATTATCCAGCCAACCTCCAGCCCGCTGTTAAAAACCCTGCAGAGAATTTTTTTTAAAAAAGAAGCCCCACTGTTCCCTGCCCAGCAATAGCCTTCCCCGTATGCCCGCAGCAGGCCGGCTTACCCAAGGTCCCGCCTACCAATGGCAGCTACTTCCTACTTTAACTCCATGTACTTCCTGCTCCTCAACAGCCAATAGAAATGCCTTCTCTTTGTTTCCCCAGTAGTCAATCAAGGCCCACTTACCCAAGGTCCTGCCTACCAATGGCAGCTACTTCCTACTTTAACTCCATGTACTTCCTGCTCCTCAACAGCCAATAGAAATGCCTTCTTTTTGTTTCCCCTGTAGTCAATCAAGGCCCACTCACCCAAGGTCCCATCTACCAATGGCAGCTACTTCCTACTTTAACTCCATGTACTTCCTACTTCTCAACAGCCAATAGAAATGCCTTCTCTTTGTTTCTCCAGTAGTCAATCAAGGCCCACTAACCCAAAGTCCTGCCCGCCTACCAATGGCAGCTAGTTTCATGTACTTCCTACTCCACAACAGCCAATAGAAATGCCTTCTCTTTGTTTCCCAGTAACCAATCAATTGCCTGCACACCCCATAAAACCCCACACCCTGAACAACCAGGTGCAACTTCTCTGGCCCTTCTTGGGCCTCTGAGGTTGTCCAGGAGCTGAATAAATTGGCTTCTCATCTTTTATCACACCTGCCTCAGTTTCTTCATTTTACCTCAGCAATAAACCTTACACTTTCTATTTCACAGATTGAATGCTGCCCTATAAATTAATCAGTAATTAAAGCTGATTCATTATTGATATGGTCTGGCTGTGTTCCCACCCAAATCTCACCTTGAATTGTAATAATCCCCATGTGTCAAGGGCAGGGTCAGCTGGAGATAATTGAATCATGGGGGCAGTTTTCCCCTTATTGTTCTCATAATAGTGAGTAAGTCTCATGAGATCTGATGGCTTTATAAAGGGGAGCTCCCCTCCACAAGCCCTCTTGCCTGGCCACCATGTGAGATGTCCCTTTGCTCCTCATTTGTTTCTGCCATGATTTTGAGGCCTCCCCAGTCATGTGGAATTGTGAGTCAATTAAACCGGTTTTCTTTATAAATTACCCAGCCTCAGTTATGCCATTTTTACCAGCATGAGAACAAACTAATAGAGTTTTTAAACTCAACTTCTTAAAATGTCATTATTTGACAGCTGGTACCATTTTATTTGCCCAGTGAATTATGTCTCATGGTCTTATTTTGTTTTTTTCTTATTTCTGAATACTCTTCAGTAGCCTTACAAGATTCACAGTTTCTTAGTGACTCAACAGGTTGATATTATGGACTTCATGAACCAGGCTTTCCGTCAGATTTTGCCAAAGGAATGCACTGACAGTATATGGAAGGCTGGCTGGAGAGAGTTCAGTGAATTATTTCACTGCTTCTTTTCTGCTAGACTGTCGGATGACTACAGCTGAAATTTCCTACCTAAAATCTCAACTCACATGCAGAAGCCCTCTTCTATAACTACTGTGACAGCTCCCTTGCAAATTCTAATAAACATATTCTCTCCTTGCACCTTATTCTATTTTTAATTCAATCCCCCTTTTTCCAGTTTCTTTAGTCGAAGAGTGTATCAGAATTAGTGTACCAACTTTTGCAAGCAGAATTCTTCATCCACTTTTCATGGCTTCAAATGGCCTTAGATGTAATACCCAACTGTTGGATAGCTACACTTCAAACCTGTTTAAGTTATAAACACAAATATCTAATTGCCTGTTGGAAAACTTCATCCTAATTTACCATAGATATCGTCAACACAACATGTTGTGAATTAAATGTTCTATATGTAGCTTAAATGTGTTCTTTATCTCTGATTTCTTACCCAGTTGAATAATTTTTGTCAATTAAAAATTTGTATTCAAGTGGCATGTATTCAGGCCAGAAAATATGGGAAAGCTTAATTGTGAATTTCAGAGACTTTTTTTTACCTCTCTATTTAGAGAAAAGTTTAAGAATGTTCTGTTTTTTTTTTGCTGTCTTCATCTGCACATGCACATTATTTATTTTTCACCTTTCACTTAAGATAGAGGTTTTCAAGAGTCTCAGTTGTTTATACTCTTCTACTGAACTCCATACCCTCAGAAGGCTGTAGAATTTATCTCTTTCTTTTCATTTATATGTTAAAAGGAGAAGCTGAAGAAAGTCAATGTTAGCAGATACTTTTGAATGAAAATTGTCTTTCGTGGCTTCTTGAATCACAGGAATTTTATTTTAAACATGTGTCTGTTGACCAAAAAAGAAGATGCTGAGGCAAAGTTAATATAAGTAGAGAGTTTATTTGCACTAAACTTGTGGATTGCAACCTGGGAGCATAGACTCAAGCTGCCCTGATATACCCTTAAATTGGCAGCAGTTACAAGGAGATTTTTAAAGACAAAAGGAGGAAGAGGGAGTGAGCTGATACAAAGTTGTTTGCCAGAATTTTTCATTGACTTATGGAAACAGCATTGATTTTCGGAAACAGCTATAGGGTGGTGGTTATAGTGTCTGGAGCAACATTATTAGGTTAATTGTTGTCGTTTGTGTCAATAGCAGGTTTAAGAGATGAACACACAGCTCAAGGGGGAAGTGGGACATGAGTCACTGAGGTCTCAGTTAACATCTCTCTGAGCCTAATAATTTAAAAGGACTCACATGCCTCAGGTAAAAGTTTTTTTTAGTCCTCATGTCTAAACTTTATTTTCTTCCTTTCTCTTTCTTTTCTTTCTCTATTCCTAAGTAGTTTAACTTTGAGTTCCCTGGTCCTTCTGGCTCAATGCTCTATACATAAAGAAAAACCGGAGGATTATTTGATCCAAGTGTTTCAGTGTTGGTTATTGGTAAAAAAAAACTTTGTTGTTTATAAAAATTTTTTCTCTTCTGCTCATTGAATAAAGTAGTCACTGAGAGGTAGCTGATATGCCCCAGAACTCACACTTGCCATGTTTCCTTGTCTCTAGGTGTAATCAAGTCACTTCATACCACTGAGTTATAGGAAGCAGGTATGCTTTTCTTTACTACCAATTTTTCCTTCCACCAGTTGGGTATAAATGGCTCCAAGACTAGGATACAGTAACTACAAGATTAAGTTGTTTCTGTCTCTGAAAGAGAATTACCTCTCGGTATTTACACCTTTATAGAGAAAAAAGTAATTGTTATTTTGTTAAACCACAAAAATTTGGGCAGTTAATTTGTTACTACAGAGCTAAGGTTTGAATGTTTGAATCCCTTCAAAATTTATATGTTGAATCCTAGCCTCCAAGGCAATGGAATGAGGAAGTGGGAACTTTGGGAGGCAATTAGGTTGTGGGGGCAGAATGCTCATGAATGAGATTAGTGAGTGCGCGTGCGCAAGTGTTTGTGTGTGTGTGTGTGTGTGTGTGTGTGTGTAGAGAGAAGGAGAGAGAAAGAGCCCAAGATAGACCTTTTACCCTCTCCAGCATATGAGAAGACAGCAAAAGATGATTATCCATAGAATGAGGAAGCAGGTGCTCACAAGACACCAAGTTTGTTGGTGCCTTAATCTTGGACTTCCCAGCCAGCAAAACTGTAAGAAATAGATTTTAGTTGTTGAGCTATCCATTTTATGATATTTTCTGGTAAACTAAGACATACAGATAGTGGTTGAAATTCACGTTTATTGAATTCTATAATTACTGCAATTTTATAAGGAATTATTAAATTTTGCAATTTACTAGGCTTACACATTACTTCTAATTTTTTTGGCATGCTTAGTTGACAAATTTTATGACTAATTTACAAATAAGGAAACTGAGACTTACACAAGGTTATCTTGTCCAAAAGTTAAAGCAAAACAATTAAACATGTATCATTTTTAGATGGCCAGAATGTTTTCCCTTCATATAGTTCTTCCAACAGCAAAATTTCTTCTCCTTATCTATTGATTGGTCACATGACTCACCTTGGCCAATGAGTCTTCTATTCCACTGGTTACACTAATGCCAGAGTAGACGTCTCAAGACCAAACAGAGCCTGATCAGAGCTCTCCCCAGGATTTGGTGGACAGATGTTGACAGAAAATAATTCATTCCATTGGAGCTACTTATCTAGAACATGTTTCCAAGTATCATTTTTATTAGAGGAACTAACTTCCTCCACAAAATAAAGCCCAGCATGAATAAGGGAGGATCAAAGAAAGGGTCCTGGCCATGTTGAATTCTGGTTCTACCACTTGAGACCCTGGCAACTATAACTATAGCTTGTTTCCTGTGATCTTCCCCAATAACCCTCACAGTTACCTGATCCAATGAAGTTTCAGTTATGCTTCAACTTGTTTGAGCTGAGATTGTTGCTTGTGGTCAAAAAACCTTAACTAACATAGTCATAGAATTTCACATAAAGGAACCATAAGCCAGGTTTACTCCATGACTAAAACTTCCTATTGTATCTCTTTCCTAGTACTTTTAGCTAAGCCGTACCTATATATGTTGTTATTGCTCAGGCTTTTTTGACAAGTTAATTCACATCTTTCTCGTGCATTATTTCTTTGAGATCAGACAACATTCTTATTGGTATTTTATGAACTGTGAAAATTGACAGCTGCAATGTCCTTCTATGCCTCATCTTAACTTCTGTTGAATTTAGGAACCAAAGTTCAAAATTTAAAAATTAAAATTGTATGAAAGTCTCCTGTCAATCACAGTTCATTTTAAATAAAAGAAAACATTATCTTTCTAGCATCTCTAATTGTTTAAATTATCAAAGCTTAGAAAAACTATATTTTAAATATCTCTCTCTAAATGTATGTGTGTATAGAAGTAAAACCATTGGGGCAAAAATTAAGCATAGGAAGACGCTGCAACATCACTGGGTTTACTTTTTGATGAGAAGCTGGTAAAGGGGCAGGCAGTCCCTCTCATGCTTTCCACACATACATCGGACATACAAACGCCTGGAATGAGTTCCCCATAGAGTTTTCTCAGAGGAGAGAACCATATTTTAATTTAGAATTCATTCTGTTCATATAAATTCAAATAGGTTTTATCATTACACTGGGTGCCTCCCAGGTATAGGATAAGAAAAGAAACGCTCATGAATCCAGCATGACAGGCACTGAATGTTAATGCAGACAAAAACCCCTTCATTGTTGTTATCACTGGGTATGTCATAAAAGAAGCAGCTTTTTAGTTCACAGTTCTGTAAAGAGGGAAGATCCACCTTTTGCTCAAACCCGAGTCAGAAAGTTACTCTTTTAATAGAGAAGGGTTTATCAACCATCCTAGTATAGGGAGCAGGTAACTGACCAGAGATAGAGAAAGCTAACGTTAGAAAAGCAAAAAGGTATAGAGCCATATGGAGAAAGAATATTGTATCTCCAAACCTATAATGTGTAGCAGACATTTTATACATCCTGTTGTAAAGAACAACAGTTCACTTTAAATGTTATGCCAAAGACACCCAGCTTGAAGTACAAACTGAAATAATAAATGAACAAAGTGGAAGAATTTTATCTCCTATATCAAGAAAGGACAAAACACGAGTATTAGCTTTTAAAAGGTGATAATGAGATAGGGGCAAAAACAGAAGCCTAAGCATGGCCATCTTATAGAGAAGCCACCTGGGCCCTGGGCGGAGGTGTAATTCTCGAAACTGTTATTGGACTGCAGTTCTCAGAGGTGTTAAGGGTAAAAATTTCCACCGCTACCACCCTCCCCTTGCAATAAACCGCTAACTTTAACTTCTGTACAGACAGCTTGCCTTGCACACCCCTGGGCCCCCCTGAACAAGGATGTAGTTTTGCAGTTTAAATGCCTTGCTCCCCTGAGCTCGGGGCCACGGGTTGGAGAGACTTAAGTCCTCTGTGGCTGCTGGCAATAAAGACCCTGCAATTGGCATACTTTTGTCTTGGTGTTGAGTTTCCACTTGCTTGGTGCAACAATAAGAGACGACTTTGGGAGGCCGAGGCGGGTGGATCACGAGGTCAAGAGATTGAGACCATCCTGGTCAACATGGTGAAACACTGTCTCTACTAAAAATACAAAAAATTAGCTGGGCATGGTGGCGCATGCCTGTAATCCCAGCTACTTGGGAGGCTGAGGCAGGAGAATTGCCTGAACCCAGGAGGCGGAGGTTGCGGTGAGCTGAGATAGCGCCATTGCACTCCAGCATGGATAACAAGAGCGAAACTCTGTTTCAAAAAAAAAAAAGAAAAAAAACAGAAGAGACGAAGACATCGTAGGGTACTTGCAAAGAAACATGTAGACAATAGAGATGGATTTATTTATGGCATGACTTTTTTGTCACAACATCCATAATTGTTTTATAAAATTACACTGAAGTAACTTTGGAATTATATGTTCATGCTTTCGTTTCCACAATTAATACTGTATCTACAGATCACATAAAGCCATGAGTTGAAGGAACCTTGAAGCATGTATGAATTGTGTGGTCCTCACTTAACTACTGTAGTCAAGACTGGGCCTCCCTTAAAAAGATAAGTGATCTGACTCCTCTTCAACCTCTCCTGTCTCCTAAGGAACAGCAGCCTATCTGAGTGCTGAGGGTCTGATGGTATCCCTGGCCTGGTTTTCCCAAGTTGGTGGCATTAGGAAGTTCATTGCTCAGCACTGCCTGGACTACCCTTGAGACAGAAAACTTTGCTTTTTCTCTATGTTGGAAAAAAACAAAAGGTTTGTTCCCTGAGGGCAGCCTGGCTTTCTTTAGTCTTCTTTGACTGAATGGGGCATTGGAATCTGTTGGATTCAGCTATTCCTCAGAAGGTAAGCACCTGTCCCAGTTTCTCAGGAATCAAGGATTTTCTGGGATGGGTACTTTCAATGCTAAAACTAGTACAATCTCAAAACTGGGACAGTTGGTCACCCCAAATCAAGGTCACCTTTCAAGAAGGGTGAGAGATAGCCTTGGCACAGTCTCTGCTCTTGTCATTTTAAAATTTTCCCAAGTGTGGGAGGTGGAAATCTGGGTGCTAGTGGAATCAGCAGTGATGAGGATGATAGAGATAATAACACAGTTGATAATTGCTGAGACCTTATGATTATGCAGTAATTGCTGTAAAGATTGTACATGTATTATCTTACTCCATTTTTCCAAGAACCCTAACATTAGCAAAAGTGCCATTCCTAATTAACTCATGAAGAACGGAGGGCCAAAAAGTTATGAAACTGGATCCATGTCCACCTGGTGAGGTAGTGGCACAAGGTGAAAACACAGAAGTCTAACACCTGAGCTTGCATACTTAAACACTACCATATTTTGATGTTCCTATAATCAGTGACTGATGTCCACTGACTCATTTAGAACCTGGGTGAACCAGGAGTAGGTTGTGGGCCACTTGACTCCAGTTTTTCCCCTGACAGCAACCCAGAGATTCTATTTAGTTTCCAGGGATATTTCATGGTGTTTTCTGAAAATATGTCTGCAAGTTGCATTATATGGCACTTCTGAAATGGGAAAAGTTCCCATGTCCCCCTCTCCGGGTGTGTGACGGGGGTGTGGCTCACTTCTTCAGTGCTCCACTGCTCAGACCTTTGGGGAGTATACAGATGGGCAGGCTGTGGGGCTCTGACCCCACAGCAGTGTTTAGGGGTGAATGTTTACAGCTCCTGATGTTCCAGCGGGTGTGTGTTACAGGCTGCTCTTTTAGTTTTACTGTCTACTGGCATGGTTAACGAGCTCAGTTAGACCCTCTACCTTGTCACAGGACAGAGGGCTTTCTATATCCTAGGTTCTTGCCTTGGTGTACCAGAAGAATCGAATCACACGTGGGCTTGGAGAATGGGTACAAGATTTTATTGAGTGGAGGTAGCTCAGGGGAAGTCAGAAGGGGATGGAGTGGGAAGGTTTTCGCCTGGAGTCGGGCCACTCAGTGGCCTGGGCTCTCCTCCAACTCCCCAGCCAAACTGCGTGGGTCTGCTTTGCCGGTCAGTGTCTTGTCAGCCTGTCGGTGCGTTCTTCTAGACGTCCAGTCACCCGTGTGTTCCTCTGCTAATGTGCTCCTCCCCATGTCCAGCCGCCTGTGTGTCTGCTGGCCAGGGTCTTGGGGGGATGGGGGCGTGGCAAGCCAGGGTGGTCTTGGGAAATGTAACATTTGCTCAGGAAGTACCTGTCCTCATCCAGATCCATGAGGGTGAAGCCCTAGATGGGGACCACGCCCTCACCTATCCAGCACTTGCCTTCCTCCCTTGTGTGTCATTTAAAGGGACCACACTCTTCCCTTTTCAGCACTTCTGTATCACTTCCACATTGTAGTCATATCTGTGTGATTTTATTTTTCTCTGCTCTATGAAAGCTTGCTGAAAGGCTGATAATCTAACCAATATTTATCTCTTTTATAATTATTTACATCTATGATTATGCATAATCATGATAGATCATTAATTTGGTGATAATAAAAATTATTATCCTCTTAAAAGGAGAAAACTGAAACCCAAGAGAAAGAATTTTAGTAGATGGAAAGTATCTTTAAGAAACTATTTAGACTTAAGTAGTCTAGACTAATGATGCATTTTTGCTATACCTAAAGACAACAGTATCTAGAGAGTTTAACTTGATGTGCCCAGAGCTAGATCTACCCAGGTCCCGTTTTTGTCCTCACAGGACACTTTTGAGGATTTGCTTCATTAATCTCTATTATCTGGGACCACAGAATGATGGAATGCAACAAAGTGTTGGGACAGTATACCATTCTTATTCTAAGAAAGCTGTCATTTATGGTAGGATCCTCTGCAAGAGATGCAGCCAACGGCAGGCAGAGATTTGCTTTAATAAAGATGCCAGTTTACACTGATCTATAAAAATGTGCTCTACCTCTGATTAGAATGGAATAAAGCCTATCGTTTGGCATTGGACCATCCAGATGTGGATCTAATAAGTAATAAATATGTATGTGTAGAGTTATCTGTTGAGGGCTGCTTGGTTTTATGATTGTTCTCTCATGCTTTTTCACAGAATATAGGGAAAACAATTTCACAAATAGAATATATATTTCTGATGAAAACAGTCTTATTTTTCAAGCCTTGGGGAAAGTGACTCACTGCAGCTTTTTATTTACACAGCCTTATTGCATAGGTTGACAATTTGGGAAGGGAAGAGGACTTCATACTTTACACAATGCACCTCCGACTCTCCTCTGAAGGAAAGAAGGAAATTGTTATAACAAAGAACACCAGAGAAGTCTTGTCAATATCCCTTTCTGATGGCAAATCCTGGTAAAGTTGAATACATGGTTAGGAAAAATAAGCGTTCCTATTGCCTGCAGGCAATTAATAACTATGTTATCTTGTTTACTATTAATGAAATTACATTATATTTTTCTACTAGTGCCAATTTTGTAAATGATATCTTATTTATTTATTTTATAAATACAGGGTTTCACCATGTTGGCCAGGCTGGTCTTGAACTCCTAACCTCAGGTGATCCACCCGCCTTGGCCTCCCAAAGTGCTGAGATTACAGGCGTGAGCCACCATGCCCGGCCAATGATACCATATTTTTTAAAAAGTAACCAATGTCCATATTTAGAAATTTGGCAGTTGACTCAAATCATCTTTCTACTAAGATTATATTGTTTTAAATCAGATGTACACCCAGTCTGGGGCTCTTCCTCTGTGTAGCCTCAGAGAGCCTCTTTAGGAAACTCATCTTAAAGCTCATCTCATCATTTTATTTGGCCTCCAAAGCAGGCTCTTGATTTTCTCTGAAGTTTCTGCCCATGGTGTGCACTTGGTGTTTCAGCTGCTCTTGCTTGCCAGTTGACCAGGAATTCAGTTCAGCTTCACTCTTCTGTGGCCATTCCACTCAGTCGTGCGTGAACCTATGAATTCCAAATTTTGAGGACACTTCACGGAGACTTCAGACCTCATAAGTACCTACTCAGTCTCTTCAAGCTCTATCATCATCCAACTATATTTTATTGACATTTCTTATAGTCCAGGTACCTTCCAATATTAATGGCTACAATTGACAGAGCAATCGCTATAACCCAGCTGTAACAGAGAAGCACACACATTGACTCACTGTACCCTCACACAAAATCTCTGCAAGGTAGATTCCATTATCATTCCATTTTCTAAGATGAAGGACATGAGGTGCAGCTAGGGAGTGGCAGTGCTGGCATTTTAAACTTGCTAATATGTCTTAAGGCTCTGTGCTCTGTATGACTGGACTATGTTGACCTTTGGATGTTTATATTTGTTACTAAATTTTATCTCAATTTTAAAAAAATGTTGGTGTCTATCCCAATTTTGCAGTTGAAAACATGATAACTCAAAAAGATTGAACAAACCTCTCACAGTCCCACACCCAGTTAGAGGCAGAATTGGGGTTTGAATCTAGGTGTAGCTAATATCAAACAACATGCGTTTTCCAGTAAAATAGTTTCCCTCTGTTGTGGTACCATAATTTTGAAGTTCATATGTTGTATTAGTTGTATTCCACCTATTATGATATTTATCTTTCATGTGAATGTTAAAAAGCACATAGTTAGGACTTACCATGAGCCAGACACTAGATTTGGACAATCCTGTGAACACATATGAGGATAGTCAAAAAGATAGACAGTGACTGGTCTCTAACCTCTAAATATACCACATGGAGTTATCACACTTTCAACAAAGAACCTGCACAGTCAATAGGAACTCCATTTTTAAATTACGGTTTTGCAGGATTTTGCAGCCAGGGAACAAAGAGGAGGCCAAAAGCTAACAAAGCTCTTCCTGCCATCCCTACCTGGCCTGTGAAATAGAGCTACACTTTTTTTCTGCTCATTTATTCAAGTTCTCAGAAAGAGGGAATCTTAAAAAATTTTAATTGAAACCCACAGGTTGGAAATATTTTCACAAAGTCACTGCCGTGACTTTATACTCGATTTGATTTCTATTGAGACTCTTCCTAAGAAACCTCTGATCCTTGCTCAGGAGCCCCTCCAGGCTGATGCTGTCAGTCTTTGATGTCCTTGTTTGCTGCTCTAGCAACTCCTGAAGCTTTATAATTGCCCCATCAGCCAGTTTCACATTCTGGCCCTGTAACTGTGTTTTTTCCTAAAATTAGGTAAATAAGTTTCTCCTCTTTGTCTCTCTGGGAACATCTTAATCATTGCTTAAAGACTAAGTCATTTTAATTTCTTCAGCAAAGATGGTTCTGCTCTTTACTGTAGTTGATCATTCTCTTCTTCCTACAACTTCTGTATCTTGTGTTTCTTATTGCAATATTTATAATTGGCACCAAATTTATATGTTTACATATCTGTCTCTGCTATATTTTGTGTTCTCTGGGGCATGAGAGGTGCTCTAAGGTAGTATCTTATCTAGACTAGAAAAGGTAGATTGTGTTTTAGGAAGCTTTGAGCTTCCGAGCCCTTTAAGAGCTTCAATTTGGCTAGCAGTACAAATGTCTGCAAACAGAGTGGTCAGGTTACCAGGTAAGAGTCCCCACCAATGAAATGGAACAAGAAATCAGATTCCAGCCGGTGCGGTGACTCATGCCTGTAATCCCAGCACTTTGGGTGGCCGAGGTGGGCAGATCACGAGGTCATGAGATTGAGACCATCCTGGCCAACACGGTGAAACCCCGTCTCTACTAAAAATGCAAAGAAATTAGCTGGGTGTGGTGGCACGCGCCTGTGATCCCAGCCACTCGGGAGGCTGAGGCGGAAGAATCGCTTGAACCCTGGAGGTGGAAGTTGCAGTGAGCCAAGACTGCCACTGCACTCCAGACTGGCGACAGAGCAAGACTCCGTTTCAAAAAAAAGAAAAGAAATCAGATTCCTTGGGACCGTAGGCTGGTCTGATGCAAGACCCAATGGTGATGTGACTCTGTGCCAAGGTCCCTGGAAAGAAGCAAGTAACACGAGAGACAGAAACTAGGCCTCGGGTCCAAATATGAAGATAATGCCGTGAGCCTTTAGCTCGGAGAGACAACCAGGGCTCAAGGCCAGATGCGCGCAAAAGCAGGAAGGAAGCAGGCCAGGCAGAAAGGACTTAGGACAGGAATGATCAGGGCATGTGTTTCGTGTGTTGGGACCACATCCCTCTTGCCTGGGGAATGTACAGGGTTAGGATAGCATGGACCATTTTACAGATGGGATTCAATTCTAAAATCATGGTATCCAGCAAAGAAGACCTATTTTTACCAGTTCAAAGGCATTTTCAAAATCGTTGGTCACCAATGCATGATGAGTTCTGGAAAAAATTTAAGAGCTTACCCTCTTATGTCATTGATATCACTAGCAGGTTCTGGCTTTGCTATATCTCTTTCTATCAGTGAAATGCAGCTTAGCATGTATTTTAGAACAATGAAGAAATGGGTTGCATTTTCTGATGACCTTATCTAGTGTCGTAAATGAATGAAAGTAGAATGTTTGAGTACTTTAAAAAACACATTTAATGCTAATTAACTAATGGGATAACAAAAATGGGTCCCTGGAAAAGAGTATTAAAGATGAAAACAGCGTGAAGAATATTTAGGATTTGGAGAAAGGATTTTGGCTTCTGAGAATGTTAAAGGTCATTTCTGGTTTTATATATTACAGTCAAAATCTGAGGGATTGTTGTTTATGTCCTTTAAGGGATTGTGCTAATTTTTCCTGAATGGAGGAGATAGCAGCAGCACATGTTTAATTCATTTCAGTGTAGGGGATTATGAGAATAATGTCAGTTGCATTCACTTTCTACATGTACCAAGGACCCTGCCATGCAGAATAGAAGCACATTTTCCTACTTCCATTTACCACAAATTTATGCACACATTTTAGAATCATAAAATGAATTTGCAATGGGTCTGGGGAGACCTGAGATTCATACTGCTTCTCTTTCAGAAGAGGCCAAGGGCTGTGGAGCTTATGTCATTTGAACACTGGACCCAGAAGACCCAGGCCACAACTCCAAGTCTGCACTACAAGGTCTTCCATCTTGAGTATTTTATTTAGTATCTTTGAACCTTCACTTCTTCCCCATAAGAAGAGGAATGTATATCAATCTTAGGATGTTTGTTGTCAAAAGAAAACAAAATGATGAGAATGCGAAAATGTTTGATATGATCTTAGCCATATATTCATTGCGTTTGCATTTTCACCCAAGGACATAGATGCTTATTATTATTTTGGCCTTTCAGGAACTGGTTCTGTCTTGCCACATCCTCCATGAAGTCATCCCTTCTACTTGCCCACTTAAAAGTCACTAAATTAGACCCCATTTTTTTCTTTTTAACCTATTTTTTACATGTATGTTTACATATTTATTTACATATGTGTAATATATATAAATAACTTACTTGTTTTTTGACTCCCCATATTTACTTATTTATTTACATATATGTTTACTGATTTTTATACCAGGGACTATAAATTCCCATTTGATGCCAGTGTGAGTTTATTGTGGCAGCCATAACAAATTATTTCAAACTTAGTGGTTTAAAACAACACATACTTATTCTCTTATGATGCTGGAAGCCAAAGGCCTGCAATCAAGGTATCAGCAGGACTCCTCCTGCTCCAGCAGTGGAGCCCAGGTCAGTGCAGGGGGTGCCTGTAACCCCAAGGCCCCAGAGCAAGTTTTACAATGCTCCTTTAGTTCCACCATCTGTGGAGAGCTGTGTGTTAACAGCTCAGTTAGCCCCTTGCCTGAAGCAAGAGCAAAGGGCTGCTTTGACAGCCTTTTTTTGGGTACCCACACTTGGTGGGTCCTGAGCTCTTGTACAGTGTCTAAGGAAAATGCATTCGTAGGGACACTTAGAGGATTGTGAAGGCAAGTAATTTTATTTTATTGAGACCAAGTCTTGCTCTGTTGCCCAGGCTGGAGTGCAGAGGCATGATCTCAGCTCACCGTAACCTCCACCTTCTTAGTTCAAGTGATTCTCCTGCCTCAGCCTCCAGAGTAGCTGGGATTACAGGCATGTGCCACCAAGCCTGGCTAACTTTTGTATTTTTAGTAGAGACGGGGTTTCACCATCTTGGCCAGGCTGGTCTTGAACTCCTGACCTTGCGATCCATCCACCTTGGCTTCCCAAAGTGCTGGGATTACAGGTGTAAACCACTATGCCTGACCAAAGCAAATAATTTTATTGAGTGGTGGTAATGGCTGTCAGTGGAAGGGGAACATGAGAGCGGACAGGAAAGGCAGACAGTTGTTTCCAAAGTCTGGCTGTGTCTTTTCCAAAGTCAAGCTGTCTCTTCTTCCTCAAAGTCTGGCCATCTTCTTTCTGAAGTCAAGCCATCTCTCCCCTATACTGACTGAGTATGGGGTCTTTATAGGCACAGGATTGCAGGGATGGGGCATGCCATAGGTAGTTTTGGAAAGGGTAACATCTGATTGGCAAAAGGCATTATTCAGAAAGAACCAATTTGGAGAAAGTAGGCAAACATGAATATAAGTTTTTACTTTGGACCCTGGGTTTTAGGCTTTTTTTTTTCTTTTTTTTTTGAGACAGAGTTTCGTTCTTGTTACCCAGACTGGAGTGCAACGGCGCGATCTCGGCTCACCGCAACCTCTGCCTCCTGGGTTCAGGCAATTCTCCTGCCTCAGCTTCCTGAGTAGCTGGGATTAGAGGCACGCGCCACCATGCCCAGCTAATGTTTTGTATCTTTTTAGTAGAGACTGGGTTTCACCATGTTGACCAGGATGGTCTCGATCTCTTGACCTTGTGATCCACCTGCCTCGGCCTCCCAAAGTGCTGGAATTACAGGCTTGAGCCACCACACCCGGCCGGGTTTTAGGCTTTTTGTCTTAAAGGTGGGGTTTCACCTGGGATCTGTCTTTGTCTGCTAGAGTCTCTATCTCTGCTTCCTGCCGTTATCATGATCATAGGCTTGTGCCCTGTGATTTGGATTTGCAGAACATATTAGTGTATTTGATGTATACAAATCTTCACAAACCAGATTGCTGCTATGAGACTGTGGATTCAAAACAATAATGTAAATGTACTTACATTTACTTGTGCTAAATGTAAACATAAGCAAATTATAAGACAGTAGCAATGATGACATCTCTCCCTTTTCTGATATACTTTCATCATTATCACTTGACCATTATGTGTCAAAAATACCTGGAAAAGGAAACTATGCATTTGCTATTACTATTACGAAAAATAAACATTGCCTGGAGCATATTATGTACCTTAAGTTACTAGCTAATGTTAATAAAAAGCAAAAAATGAGTGACAAGTTATTAAAATATACGTTGTTTATCTTTAGCTCAACTTTAAACCTTGTTGATGTATTTGTTTAATTACATACATAATACATTTGAGCAGGAGTACTGGTATGTTGGAGATGATTGTACTTGTATTTCTGATAGAATATGCAATCAAAAAGGTTTGGTGATCATTTTTCTACCTTCTGTGACTGCTTGGATGCTTATTTAACCTCTGTGTTCTCAACTCTTAACTTCAAGTCAATTCCTCTCTAATTTACCGTTTTGATAATCCCAATTATCTTGGCTACATTTGTCTTTCTCTTTTGACTTGAAATAATATGAGTGACCCAGGGAAACTCCCCCAGGACAAGTTCAAAACATGTTACTAGAACATACTCCGAGAAGGAATCTAAACAAAATTGAATAAATGAAAGATGTATGTATTAAATCACTTACGTCAAATGTTGAAGGAGGATTTCTGTCTCTCAGCAATGGATACACATTCTCTAATAATATTTTACAGGTGTTCTTCTCACAAAATGTAGAAAATTGCTTCACATTGTGCATATATAGCTTTTAAAGATGCCAGAGAAACTCAGTGTTGAGAAATGTGTTTTACACTCTGGCTGAGCATGCGTCATTTGAACAGAAAGCCATTGTCCCACAGGCCATGATATGTTGTAGGGTGATATAGATAAATAGGTAACTGACAGAAGAGAGACTTTGGCATGGATTGTGACAGTGGCATTTTACCTACTCAGCTTACTCATCTGTAATCCTGATGATGTTTCTAGTGTGACTGCTTTCCTATTCAATGTAAATTATCATTGTTCAGCTGACACTGTGCTGATGTATCTAGCTAGAAATCTGTCTTAGAGAGCGATTGTCACTATTGATGATTTGTGCGGAATCATTGCCTGTTGGATATTATTGTAGATTAAACAAAGCCTTCCGCATGCCCCAATTTGCAGAGGAGACAGACAGAGTTGCCCTCAGGGTTGACATGGTGAGGTGCTTGCACAGATGCCTTGCTCTGTCCTTCCAAATGTGGTCTCCGGTTCTGGGCTAAGTTATGCTTTGAGCATGAGACAAATCTGTTTGAGACTTAGTTCAGTTTCTCACTGACTGCCTTATTTTCCTAATAGCTCTGATCCTCAGTTTTAGCATTGGTAAAATAGAATACATTTTTACAAGTTCAACAGCTACATGAGCGACAATGGGGAATCCCCAGAACAATGTCTCTCCATGGTTTCTTATCTACTTTCATACTATGAGAACTTTAAGTGTTAACAGTTAACTATTGTTTTAATTTTTTTTATTGTATGTAAAACACTTTCTCCCATATTTGAATTCTCTCAACACTGGGTTTACCATCTACATTTCTATGCGCTTTCCATGACTTAAAAGAAAAACCTTAGTCAAATTAAATTTAACAAAGTTTAGTTTAGCAAAGAGCAATTCATGAATTGGGCAGCTTCCCAAGCCAGAGCAGGCTCAGAGAGACTCCAATGTAGCCACATAGGGGAAGAAGATTTATGGACAGAAAGAGGAAAGTGATGTACAGAAAATGGAAGTGAGGTACAGAAAGAGCCATAGTGATTACAGCTCAGTATTTGCCTTATTTGAACATGATTTGACACTGACCACATTTGATTAGCCAAAGCTCAGTGATTAATTGGCACAAGAGTAGACTACAGTCTGTTTCCCACAGTATTTAGGTTATAGTTCACAATGTACAGAGAAACTTTAGGTTGAACTTAAAATATGGAAGGAGACAGCTTTAAGATAAACTTGATTTAACACATATAATTGGTAATAAGATTCTAAAAGTTTATCTCTAGAATATACTCACATAACAATGTTAAAAAATAATCATGTTAACAAAATAAATACTATTTAGTAAGTGCCGAATATGGGTCATATATTGAGCTGCCTTATATATTTAATTTGATTTGATTAGATCTAGGATTGAGATCCAAAGCATTCAGAGTAAATTTCACAGTATTAAAATGTACAATGACATGAGTAACAATGTAAAATATATGTGGCTTATTCATAAATGAATTATGCATGAAACAAAAAATCAAACAAAACTATTATCTCAAACTATTTTATTGTGACTGTGAGACCAATTTGACTGGCTATTTCAATGCATATCAAAATTTTTTGTTGTTGTAATGTTGGTTAAAATTTATTTGTATGGAAAAATACTGGGTTACAAAGAAAGTAGTTTTCAGAATAAACACATTGTAAAAACTCTGCAGAGCTTTATCAGGGGCAATCTGCAAATTGTGTGGATTGATAAAATAACACCTGCAATGCCAACTGTCACCTCATTATTGAATCAAGACCAGGGTGGTGTGAGTTTGAAAAAAAATCAGAGAGGGGCATTTTAAATGTTCAAAAGAAGGGGCATAGTTGAAGGAATTAGAGCCTCGAAATTCTCTGAGGTGTAGAATCTAAGGTGCAGGGAGAGGGGTTTCTATCTTTACCATCAGGACGAATGGCTTACTGGCCTACAGTTCAGAGTTATTGTGATGGAAATACAGTGGTTACTATGGTAATAATAAAACAATTAAGCTTAATAAATCTCTGTTTTATACCTGAAGCTCAGTAACAAATGCAGGTTTCTACACAGAAAAAAAGTAGCAGAAATGGAAGAAAAATGGAATTGACATATTTATTTCAAAAATAAAACAGCTGAAAAGTTCGCAACTTTCTAAAAAAAAATGATAACATGAATGCGGGCCAACCAAGCACCATGAATTTTTATTGCTACAGCTAAGCAAGCCTGTTGGTTTTTGTAGGACAGAGCTCTGGGATTAAAGCATTTGACTGTATCTATCTAAACCTCTCTGACTAAGACTGCTACTCCCAGGGGAGGGACCAGACCTTGGAACTCACCATGCTGGGTACAGATGCTGGGTCCAGAGGAGAGAAACAAAGGGAAAGGGAATACTAGGGATAAACATGGAACCGATGCATTTCTTAGAATTCTGAATTTCTAAGCTTTCAGTAAAAAGTCTATTTTCATAAACTTTGTTGATTTTTTATTTAATTTATATATATGTGTGTATGTTATATTCACATAACACCTATATACATATATACATATAAATTACATACACATATATGTGTATATATATACATATACATATACGTATATATATACACATATACATATACGTATATGTACATGTGTATATGTACATATGTATGTATATATATATATGTTATCACAAATTCTTTCATCTTTAAAACCAAATTAAAATCTTCTTTGGGCTCGGCATTGCCCTCGCCACAACTTATAAAATAGGGCAAGAGATACACTGGTAGAAGATGCATGTATCCCGGTTCACTTCATTGTTTTAATGTTGTCTCAAGGAACCTAGATCTTGCCATATGATGGAGGCTGAGGCACATTTGAAATGACTTCTACATGCCTTATCAAAGACAGGACCTTCCACGCTTCCCTTTTGTAGTGGAAAGGAAAGGTAGGAATAGTTAGATGGCATTTACTCTTCAACGCACCAGCCCCTAATAGAAATTGATGGGAATTTTTTTTGATTGCTGGCTTAAAGGAATGAAAAACAAAAATTAAAAGTCATTGAGAAGTGAAAGTGAAAGTGTTTATTATCCATCTTGTTATGCATAAATCACATTTCCAGAAACTCAGAAATATAAATGTTTGCAGATAAATTGAAGGATTATCACTACTATTCTTTGATTTTTAAATTTTGTGCTTTTATTTTAGATAGGGGGTATACGTGCAGTTTTGTTGCATGGATATGTTGCATCCAGATAGTCAGCATAGTACCCAGCAGGTAGTTTTTGAAGTCATGCCCCTCTTCTTCCCTCTCCCTCTAATAGTTCGCAGTGTCCATTGTTCCAATATTTATGTCCATAGGTGCTCAAAGTTTAGCTTCCACTTTTAAGTGAGAACATGTGGTCTAGTAAGCATAGTACCCAATAGGTAGTTTTTCAAGTCAAGCCCCTCTTCTATCTCCCCTCTTAGTTCATAGTGTCTATTGTTCCGATATTTATGTGCATATATGGTAAAAGTTTAGCTTCCATTTATAAGTGAAAGCATGTGGTTTTTGCTTTTCTTTTCTTGTGTTAATTTGCTTAGGGTTATGGCCTCTACTCCTTCCATATCATTGCAAGAGACATGATTTCATTCTTTTTATGGCTGCATAATATTTTGTTGCACTTCATTCTCATTATCTTAACTGCCATTGATGGGCGTCTGGCTTGAGATGGGACTTGTCTCAAAGGAACCAAGACAGACCAGGTCAAGCTCCACAGCATGCTAGATGTTGATTAGAGAAAGTTTCTCTTGTTGTGCCCACATGTTCTGCTCCGTTAGGCCACCAGTGTGTGTGTGCTTGGTTCCTGCCTTCCTCACTATTGATACTCTCTCATTTTTACTTTCTGTACCAGTCCCAGGAATCTTTGGAGAGATCCCAAATTTCTTTCCCAACTCAGGGGCTTTATATGTCTCTAACTTTGTTTAAAACATCCCTGCCCCTCTGATCCCATAAGGAGTGCAATTATGTCATTCAAATCTTAGTTTAAATATAGGTGATTTCCTTTCTTGTTATTGCCAATATCAGTGCCTTAATTATTTTTTCTTACATTTATCTCAATGAATAAGGATTTATTTTATAAATTCTACTGTTTCTCTCATTAGATTGTGAGTTCTCTAAGGTTAGGAACAGTCTTATCTCCATCCATACAGTCAAAGGCTATAGCACGATTTCTGGCAACTTGCTCAATAATATTGCAAAGTATATAAGAGATAGATAATAGAACACTCACAGCAATTCCTTATGTAGATGGCAATCTCGCGTTATCACAGACACTTGGGAAATTCTTAGGAATTCTTAGGAATATTTCCAGGCCGATCCCCAGAAATTCTGATGCAAAGAATCAGGACTCTACTCACTATGATCCTGGCTCAGCAGCATCCAAATCTCCTGGGAGCTTGTTAGAAACATAAAATCTCAGGCCCTATTTTAAACCTATTGTATCAGAATCCAAGAATCTTTGGTGATTCCTATACACGTTAACATTTGAGTAACACTGGTTGAGGATGTTTACAAAATAGTCTCCAGCCGTTTCTAATGTTCAGCCTTGTTTGAGAACCATTGACTAAAAATATGGCCAAACCAAGGGAAGAAAAAACAAAATTATTCCCCAGGCAGAACAGATAATATTACATTGTGTATTTCTTCATTTAACACAGTGTTCATAATGAGCACCTATTTTAATTAGGCATTATGCCAGGCTCAGAAGATACAAAGCAAAATCAAGAATAGTTCTTTCTTTTAAGAGAATTTATGTCTAGAAGTAGGACTAGACTCACAAACAATTGATAGCAATAAAGTGCTAGAGATACAATCGCAGGCAAGAAAGACTTGCTGAAAAGAAAAGGAAGCCCTTTCTACCAGAATCTATATGAAAACCCTTAGGAAAACTATCCTGGTGACACATCCTGACCTGTGCATTGATGTTCACATGTCAGGGAGAGGTATAGAGGTACAGCGACCCAAAGCAAGCTGCTGTGACTGAGAATCTGTGACACATTAGTAGACGTGGCAGGAAGCAGTAGAAGACTGGGAGGTCCTCAAGGCCATGTGATGCAGGGCAAGCATCCACTCTACTTGTGCAGCCTCTGGCCTTAGTGCCCAATAGAGGAGACAGGTGCTTGAATGGGCAATTAAATTGTACAACAGACAGTGCTCTCACAGGTGTGAACACAGGGGCTCTGCAGCCATAAGGAGAGCCAGCAACCAGCCTGGGGACCACAGCTATATTCCAAGAGTGTCTAGATAATAAGAAAGCGAAGGGAAAAGGAAGGATATTCTAAACAGAGATTGCAACACATTTGGAGGCTTAACAATTAGGTGAGGCTTCGGCAGGGTGGGGATGGGGTTTAAGGAAAAACAAAAGCTCCCCAATATTTCCAGGACCAAGTGTAAAGGAAGTGAGGCAGCTATGATTCTGCAAGGTAGGAAAAAGCAACAACATGCAGAATCTCCAGTGTCACACAGGCAGCTGGGATTTTACCGTTTGTTAGTGGAAAAACTCTAAATGATTTTAAATAGGAAAGCAATGTGATCACACTATATTTAAATTTTCAGAATTGCTAATAAAGAATTGGAGAGGAAGAGGGGAGATGTGGAGGCCAGATTGTGAGCAGGGATGGGTCTCAACAGTCCAAACAGGAAATGATGAGAGTTGCACCTTGGAGATGAGTATAAGAAGAAAAGGTTTGTTACCCCAAATCCAACTCTCAAAGACAAGAATTACATATTCCTAAGGACTTTTAACGAAAAGAGGGAAGTCTGTTCATGATGGTAGGAAAATGCCTTATCTCATTATCTTTGAGTGCATTTCTTTTCAAAGTAATTCCCACTATAACTTGTCTGGGTACGTTCAGGTATACATAGGAAGTCATACAGCTCTGCAGACCAGTGACCCACAACCTCCTTCTTTTACCTTGTACCATAATTCTGGAAAAGACCACTTAATCTGGGGCTTCAAAACCCAGGGAAGTTGGTGAGAAAAGTGGAGATGGAAGAGGTACAGATAGAGAGGCTACAGCAGAAACAATGTCCCTGCAAAGTGACCTGGCATGGTTTTTTGATGACAGTCATCATGAACAGCAGTGTGAACAGTAAGAGGACTGTGGCAAATACTGTGTCTCAAACTAAGGAAAATTGTCAGATTACAGTTCTTTGGTTTAGAGTCAGAAAACGAAGACTAACTGCATAATATTTTGCACTTTCTCATCATAGTCAGGAGAACTATTGATGAGCTAATTTCCTAAATCAGAAGATTCATGAAGTTCTCAGAGAGAAGTGGAGGGAGGTTTGTAAGATGCATGTGCCTACGCAAAGAAAGTTATGTTGTGAAAAAGAGATTATAACACCACAAAAATATTTAAGTTACATGTAAACATTTTTTAAAGCATAGGGATTATGAAATTTCTGGTAATATATTTTATTTCAAAACACTATGAGAAGAATGTGGTAGAGATGAATTTCAAATCCAAGGGACTATTTGGAAGATAAATCTCCATGAGAGGAAATCTTGTGAAAATGTGGATGGTTGTCTAGAAAAATTTCAGGATTGCAAAAATAGTAGTACAAATAGGAGCCAACAACTTTTGCACATTTACTATGTGCTAGGTACTATAGTAGCATCTGTTAGTTAATTTAATCTGCCCTTATAAGGAGAGTACCATTAACATTCCCATTTTCCAGATGAGAAAACTGCTGAGCTGAAGGTTAAGTAACCTAAATGAGACCAAAGAGCTTGTCAGGGACAGCGCTGGTGTCCTGGTGCCAAAGTACCTGCTCTGAACAAATGTGGATTATAGTTAGCTTCTATCATGTATTGCAAAACATGACAAAATCAAAAGAAGGAAAAGCTCCTGAACTCAGGGTTATAATCCCTATTTGAAGCTGGGAAGCATATCCTGATAATCTGATCAAGTTACCACAAACATACAACCATTATCAGATTGTATTTTCTAAAGAAATCATTGTCATATTGTTCTCTAGTTCAGAATCCCTTAATAGCTATGCCTTCTCTACAGCAGGAGATAGACATGCCTGAACCTGGCTTAGATTCCCTCCACCATCTTGTTACAGTATCTCCAGATTCAATCATCAGTGCATTTTTAACATTACTATCTCTTTCTACACTCTCCCTTCAAAAATCTGTGCTTAGCCACAGAGAATCACTATTCACCCAAATGTACTTTGTATCTCTGCTTCTTATTCACTGCCACAAATTGGACATAGTCTTCTCACAAGCAATATATATGAGTTTTTTATGTTTCTAAAACATCATAAACTGGTTTGGAACCATGGTGGGCACAAACATCTAATTCATTTTGTCACACAACTCGTAAGCAGGAAATCTCACATTCAAATGAAACTTTTCTAACTCTACAACCACACATTTCCTGTAAATTAAGTTGTCTTCCTTTGCCTCTCATTATCTATGCACTGATTAATTTCAGCTCACCCATGTTGGAGTAGGAAATATTGACTAAGATTTTGTTTCATGACTTTTTAAGACAAATCACTTGAAGTTCCAGATTAAACAAAACAGTGATTGAGAAGATTATTGTAGCCTATGATTTAGTGTGTCTAGACTCGTCCCTATGATCTTATCTTCCAAATATGAATTGCTGAATAATCAAAGCTGAAAAGAAATTTTCCAAGAATAAAGCAATAAGAAGAAGCAGGCAGGTATAAGTTTCCTACCTTGTTCTCTATCCACACTTCTTTCTCCCAGTCCAGTCTCTTCTTTCAACTCCACACAGTAAATATTTCTAGAAGATTCACTCTGTGCCAAACTCTCTTAGAAACTGAAGCTCTAAAAGTTAATACCCAGAGTGCACTTCCTCGTGAAGTTACCACTAGAGTGAGGATCTCGTTGCAAAAAACTTCACACTGCAGAATGACCTGTGAACAATTCTGCAAAATGCTGCCTTAAAGAGGTTGCTCCCACTGTCCAACAAGGCTGGGATATGTTATGTGCTATTAGCTCTTCCTTGGTGTTTGTTGTAAATATTAGCTTGTGAATAATCCTGCAGTGATAAAAATGTGTTTTGCTTTACTTAGCTCGGAATTAACAAAAACTCTATGACTGAAGACACTTCTGTTTTCCCCTATGTAATATTTAGTAACATTATATGGAATTAGAATTTCTTCAAATACATCTGAGGACACAGTGGCCAAAAATATTTTCACAGCCTCATAATCAATATCTATGTCTTTTGTTCTCATTCTTCAAACAGTTACTTAACGCTATTCCTCAGAGTTCAGATTATAGAATGTTTGCCTCCCCCCACACAATTTCAAATCAAGCACACCAATACAAGAAATCCAGGGTCTACCATTTTATAGAAAATTATGTATCATCAGAGCCTTTTAGGCTTTTGTTTTCTGTCAGAAACATTTCTTCAGTTTCATGAACAATTGTTTTCATCACCTTAAACTTAGCTACAAGGTATTATCTACCATTCTCACCAAGCCATCAAAGCACACCCTTGATGCTGGCTACTGGTATTACTCTCCTCTATCTTTACCTTAAGAGACTCCCAGTACTCTGCTAGAATCCAAGCCAAGAACTTTTATAAAATCATTCTTGATTTCTGCCACCTTAGGTAAGCCTTCCCTCTCCTGTGCATCCATTGTCTACGCCACCGATTCTTCTCACTGTCAATGCCACTGAATAATTTCAGCTCACTCATGTTGAAGAAGAAGGCAATGGTTTGATGACTTCTTAAGACAAGTCAGTTGAAATTCCAGATGAAGCAAGACCAGTGGTTGAGGATATTATTGCAGCCTATGATTTATCATATCTAGATTTTTCCTCTGACCCTATCTTCCAAATATGAATTGTTGAATAACCAAAGATGAAAAGAAATTATCCAAGAATGAAATATAAAAAACTAGGCACCCTTCTTGGTCCTGTCTTGAAGACTGCAACATATCCTTCATCATTCACTGATACTCTCATTCTCTTTTTCTGCTGGCTCCTTGAAGGGTAAGGTGCATGAGCTGGCAGCATGGTGCCCTGGCTCCACCACCTGCCGTATGTGAAGGTCCCCATCCTGGGGCATCAAGGCCACTTTGCTGAATAATGATTCTTGGAAATTGATCCTGCCTCTGGGGTGATACAGAATATCACCTGCTTGGGGAGTGTGATTTGTCTCCCTTTCCATTTCCAAATAACAAAAGTGAAAGCCCTCTCATTGTTAAATAAACATGAGTTATAGTCAATCTAAAAACAAGATATAATAAGAGTGTAATCAATATTAGCTCTGTTGATGTCAAGTTCCTGATTGACTAATCACGTCTGTTGTTCTCTCAGGAAGCTTCTTTTCTGTCATTGCTGTGTAATGGCCCTCCTGTTCAGTCTCTGTTCAGAAAACAACCAGAAAATACATCCAAGTTCAGACACCTGCCAGCAAGACTGTAGGTTATAAATGACTGTGCATAGAAGCAGGTCCAAGTGTCAAGGAGAGGTCAGCTTTGTGAGGTGAAAGTGCTTTCTGTTACTCGGCTATCAGATATTTCCTTCTGATAAAGTGGACACATCTGAAAATACTTAGTTAATAAAAAGTCTAAAGTAAAGTTCATTGAGTACTTAGTTATAATTATATCAGGGCGGGAACAAGAGTCAGAATAAGAAAGAGTTGAGCTCAAAGAAGTTACCTAATTTTCCCAGGATCACAGAACTAGCAACTGGCAAAGTGAAGCATGGGGTCCAGATGTGTGGCTCTGAAGTCTGTGCCCACAGTGATAGTCATCTCCAAGTTCAGGCGAGAACAGGGTACTGCAAAGTGGGCTTTGGACTGAAAAGCCAGGGAGGATTTTTGGAGTAAATACAATCAAATATTTTCTTGAAAACTGGCTAAATGCAACTTCCCTGAGTGATTTAGTTAGACACATAATTTTGCTTGAGTTGCTGTACATTCTATTACCAAAGTGGGGGGAAAAATCCGTGTGTGAAATGCCAGTGCCTGTTTCAATGTAAATTCTCCATACATTCAGTAAAGCATATTGACTTCCAAATAACAGTGTACTTTTGACTTGATATATATTGACTCATGTCTACTAGGGACTTATTGATTGTTTTCAGTAAATACTCTGTGAAATGTTTTCTTACTTAGCTAAAAAGATAGCTTAACCTTCAGCAAGATTTTTTGTTTTCCTTTTCAAGTAGAAAAAAAATTTGGTTCTGTTGCCCATTCTCAAAATTGATCTGAAACCATTCATTTTAAGTGTTTATAATCTAAAGACCTAAGGGGGAAAACGTTATTAAAAAAAATATTGTCAATTTCGAAATAAATGCATTTATTTCTACCACATTAATGTAATTACAAAACTATGCCTAATATTATCACAAATACATAAAATTAGTAAATAAAAATAATTGTTAAAAGATTATTCTCTGATTAGTTTCCAAATTAACACAAAAATAAAAAGCCTTTAGATAGGTCCTTGCTTGGTCCCAAGGATGTAGTTTCATTAAAAGTGCTGATTTGCTTGGTTTCTCCTTATACACTATGAACCAACTTCGAAACTTTCACTCATACAGTATCACTTGCTAAACCACTGTATTTTCCAAAAAGAAATAAGAGTTTTCCTTCATATATTTATAAGAATTACAATTACTCTGTTTCTGACATTGAATGGACCAAAACACATTCTCATATTGAAATAAGTATGTTGGGATATTGACCAGTGTCTGTGACAGAAAATTTTTTTCCCATATGGCAGCTTAATTCGAATTCACATCCCAGGAAAATTGCAATGGCCCAGTCAAGCTAATTTCGCCATTCTATCCAAATAGTTAAAATTATGTTTATTTACAATTTTTAAGTATATTCTCTACAATATGTTAATAGTAGCTATCCACAGATACTGGGATGATGAATAAAATATTTTTTCTTTCTGATACTGTTCTGAGCTATCAATTTTCCTTAATTATCAGTTGAGTTAAGTAAGATCACTTTAAAATAAAGATAGGTCAAAACACTTTACATTTTAATTAGGGGATATCTAAGAGATTCTTCAATATTTATTAATGTATATGTCATTACACTGTATATCACATTTATATACCATCGCATTAGAAACACATATTTTACATATATTCTGTGACTGCTTTAGAGATGGAGTGCAGTCTCTATAGTTAGTTACAGCTTCTGATGAACAGGAATCTAGAATTAGCATCCCTATTACTATCAAACAGGGATTTTGTAGGGGTTATTTGCAGAATTTTCTATGCCCCATTCCCTGTATTCCATTCCTGGTCTTTCTGCTCTTTTGTTCTCTATTACAGAAACTACATTTCCCAGGATGCTTTGCCAACTGGCTTGCCATGAAATTCTGTCAATGGTAGGTATTCACAGGTAATCTGAAGTCTGGAGAAGGGCCACCATAGGAGCATCATCATAGGACCTATTTTCTGCATTAAATTTATTCTGTTCCAAGAATTTAGACTGGTTTCTTTTTCCTGATAAGACCCAGACACACACATTGGTCATTTTTGTCATATTCCGTGGCCACCATAGAGATTGTATCATCATCACTTTCTTCTAAATTTGTGAAGCAAGAACATATTCCATATGTGCACTGATTGTTTTAAGCCTACCACTTACTGAGCATCCACTGTGCACCAGGTATTGTGCCATCCAGCCTATTTCTCTTTAGCCTCACTGCAAGACACAGTTGTTCTCATTCTCTTTATTCCAGACATGTTGGTTTTCTTTCAGGTCACCAAAATAAAATGTTTGTTTCTACTCAATGCCTTTGCACACACTATTCCTTGAGTGGGATGGAGGAATGGTTCCTCGTCCCAGAAATGATCCTCACTTATTCTTTATGTGTAAAGTTAAAATATTACATCTCTAGGAAGGTTTACCTGATGCTTGACTGTTACTGTTTTCCTGCTGTACACTTTCATTTCTCCATGTACTTGCCCCCATGTAGTAGATTCAAAATTAATAATTTATTGTATAGTTTTCTTTCCTGCATTTTTTTTTTTAGATGGAGTCTCGCTCTGTCACCCAGTCTGGAGTGCAGTGCTATAATCTTCGCTCACTGCAACCTCCAACTCCCTGGTTCAAGCAATTTTCCTCCCTCAGACTCCTGAGTAGCTGGGATCCCAGGCACCTGCCACCACACCCAGCTAATGTTTGTATTTTGTATTTTTAGTAGGGGTTTAACTATGTTGTCCAGGATGGTGTCCATCTCCTGACCTCGTGATCTGCCTGCCTCAGCCTCCCAAAGTGCTGGGATTATAGACATGAGCCACTGCACCTGGCCCATAGTTTGTGTTTTAATGTCCCATTACATGTGTTAAAATGTAATGGGACATTAAATGGCTGGGTGAAGGTGCTTATGCCTGTAATCCCAACATTTTGGCAGGCTGAGGCGGGTGGATCACCAGAGGTCAGGAGTTCAAGACTAGCCTGGCCAACATGGTGAAACCCTGTCTCTACTAAAAATACAAAATGATCTGGTCATGGTGGCATGCTTCTGTAGTCCCAGCTCCTTGGGAGGCTGAGGGTTCAGGCAGGAGAATTGCTTGAACCCAGGAGGTAGAGGTTGCAATGAGCTGAAATCACGTCATTGCCCTCCAGCCTGGGCAACAGGAGCAAAACTCTGTCTCAAAAAAAAATCAAAGAAAAAAATATATCAATAACACACACACACACAAATATGTATATATATGCATATATATGTATAAATTCATGTATGTATGTATAAGTATGCATATACCTATACATATATGTATATATTTACATATATGTGTGTATATACATAACATATGCATATGTATATACATAAATATATACATATATACATTATATGTATATGTATGTGTGTGTATACATATGTATACATATGTGTGTATGTAGAACTGTGGTCAGATCCTCACTACTTATCTCAAAGGAGCCCACAGAGTGTGTGGTGTTGGATGCAGAATATATACACACACATACACACACACACATATATATATATGTATATATACATGTATATATGTATGTGTATATATATATGAAGACTGGAGCCAAATCCACTTAATTTACCTCTGTGTCCTCAGTAGCTGTGTCTATTCTTACATACACACATTTGTGCTTGATATTTGGTGAATAAATTATTCCCTAGTCTTCTCAGCATCATTTTAAGATGGAAATTATCTTCCTTATTTTATATAACTGTGTTCATATCTTTCTACAGTGTGCTGAATAAGTTTTGCATCACATCGGCCATTTTAAATGCTGAAAGATAAAGCAGTGATGAAGACAGACAAAAGTCTTTTCTTCACACAATCAACATCCTAGTTAGGAGATGTGCAATAAACAAGTGAATGCATAACATGCCAGATGATAAGTATTATTGAAAACAAATCGGGAAAGGGGAATAGAGCTTGCCATATGAAGACTAAGTGTTCTGAGAAGGAAGGTTGTGAAAACCTCCTTGATACTGTGACATTTAGCTGCGAACTGAAGAAACTGAGACAGTAAACCAAGTGGATAGAGGAGAGAAAATAATTTCAGGAACAGGAAACCGCATCAGTTTTAGAGCTAGGGAAACTAAAATTCTGAGAGGTGAGGCTAACTTCCTGATAGCATAAGAAGTCTCCATCTGCAACCAAGTCCACATGACCCTAGTTCTGCACACTGGTCAACATGCTATCAGCATGTTGAAATCCTAGTATGTGGGATGTAAAATTATTGCAAAAATTTTACCATAACCCACATCAAGTTGAAACATTCAGGTATGATCAATGTCTATCTACTCACCATGCTAACGAAATTTTACAAGGGAAACAGGAGGTGGACACAATATTAAGAATAGAATTCAGCTTCTAATTTTAGGCCAGTTCAGCTAAAAATGTTATTTTGTAGGTGTTTGTTAGCAGTGGGTTAGGACATCATCACTGGTAAAGCAAAGTTCTGGGCAGCATACTTCAGAGAGCCACTGAATGTTGTACTGTTTCAGAACTGTGACTACACCCTCACCATTTATCTCAAAGGAGTCAGTAGAGTGTGTGGTGTTGGATGCGTGAACATCTACAATGTTGTGAAAACAACTGATAACATATCTCACCTTCATGCACACAGCCATTATCAGGACATCAAAATGATCCCTTTGAAGCCTTGACTAGTGAAAAGGTGATGTTTAGTTCTGTCTTTTAAGTTTGCTGTGGCACTTCTCAAAATTATTTTTATGTGTTAAGAAACACTAATGAAGACAGATGAATACAGCAGCCTGTGTTGGAACTCACAATGGCAGCACATGTCAGATTGTCCAATTGTAGAGTTCCTTTGGTCAGAGATAAATTACCATTGCCATGGTTACTACCTCCGTGCATATCCTTTCCTCTGCTGTCCTTGAGCCTCGAGATTTAAAGAAAACATTCAACTTGTTTTTAGTGATGAAGTTGCAGATGGTGTAGTAATTTGGAGTTTTCTAGGCCTGGATTTTTAATTCTAGGTCCAGCAGGGACTAATTATCAATGATTTATCCTTCTCGATACCACCAGTAAAATACAGGAGCTTGAATTACTAAACTTCAAAGCTTAATAAAAAATTATTTATAGTCCACATTAGGTATACTAATATTATCTGACATGTATTAGATCTGAGGAAAAGGCTGATATGCTGTGTATGTTTTCTGATTATAATTGACATTATTAGGAGAAGCAGCTTGGTAGAGGACAAAATCACAGGAAACTGGAACCAGGAAAGCTGAATTATGTCTTTGCTATTCCAATGACTGGTACTGTGCCAGGGACTGCATAATGTAACCTGTGGAGCTTATTTATTTATTTATTTCTGATCAGAAGTTAGACAGTTGAAGCAGAAGCCTCCAAGTTCCATATTTGAAGAAAAATTTCCATGGTTCTCTAACTGATACACTCAAGGTTTTTGAATATGATGGCATCCGGCATTTACAGGAAAATGCAATCTGAAGGACTTGAGAAGATGCTTTTAACGAAAGTGGAATAAACTTCCATTAAAAAGACACATTACATCTGGAAAAGGGCATCCATTTTCAATTCCAAATAGCCAAAAAGCATTTGATTTCACTGTAATACCATCCAGGCTAACCAGAAAGGTTACTGATACTTCCTGAGGTAGCCCAGAATGCTGGAGTATTTTCTCTCTAATTTTGACCAAGTTTGAAGTAAAAATTATATAAAATACCAAGATCAATAAAATAAGAGCAACATCTTTTCAAAACAATAATTAAAAATCTAATGGAAGGGCTGGGTGCTGTGCTTTGCGCCTGTAATTCCAACAGTTTAGGAGATCAAGGTAGGAGGATCGCTTAAAGCCAGGAGGTCCAGACTAGCCTGGTCAAGAAAGCAAGACTCCGCTCCATCTCTCCAAAATAAAAGTAGAAAAGTTTAGCAGGTTGTGGTAGCACAAGCCTGTGTTCCCAGCTACTTGGGAGACAGAAGTGGGAGAATTGCTTTAACCTAGGAACTCAAGGCTGCAGTAAGCCATGATTGTGCCACTGCACTCCAGCCTGGGTGATAGAGCAAAATCCTGTCTCAAAAATAAGTAAGTAAGTAAATAAATAAATAAATAAAGGAGCTTTGTCTTTTCAGTTTTCACGAACAATTTCTATCTAACTTTTATAACCCTGTCTGTATTAATAAGGCTGGAAACATCAGGTGCATTTATGACTACTTGCTTGAGGGTAAATAGCATTTTACCTGTTCTGTTTCTCTGCATTGTTGTTACACAGGTCATTTGTCAGACCTACAGATACTTTTGTATTTTTCAATTATTCTCTCTTCTTGCAAGCATTTTATTGTCTTCCTGATGATTACCTGCCCCTCCTCATAATTTTATCTTTCAATGAAAAGTGGCGAAAACACTGCACAACATCATGTTGCTTCTTCAAGAATCTGATAAACTACAAACTGTAGAAATTGGGACTGTCCTTTTAGAATTTCTCTCCTTTTACTTGGAAGATTGTACATTTCTTAATTTGTAAATTTAAATACACAATGAAGTTCAAACTTTTATATTTATCATTTTTTACTTTTGAACAATAGCTTATGTTCTGGAAAATGAGTGTTTATTCATGTGTGCCTTTCTTTTCTTCTGGGTATATTTGATAATGGTGACTTAATGTGACAAGGAAACTTTAATGTGATTTATGACATATGACTGATGAAGTGTTGATATGCCTAGTATACAAAAATAATCTAAAAAGAGAGAAAAACGTGTTAAAAAATACTAGTTTCTCTATAGAAAATGGGTTAGAGATATGAGCATGTATTTTGTAGAAAAAGAAAGGCCAATTTCGTTTAATCATATAAAAACATTCTCGAATTGGGAAATAATGAGGTAAAGGAAAACTTGAAATGCAGTGATATATCATTCATTGTCTAACACATTGACAAAATCCAAAAGCTGACAATATGCATTGTTGTGGAGACTATGAGGAAATAGTTTCTGTGGAACTATAAAATGGTATAATACCTAGGGACTGGAATGTTGCAGTATGTATCAGACTGACATGACCATTTACTCTTTAATTTAAGCAATTCACATTCTAAGAATCTATTGCAAGGCAAGTGGCAAAGGAATGTGTGTGCATATAACTTATTTGTAAAGAAAAGGATTGAAACAACCCAAATTTCCACTATTAGGAGACTGAATGAATGCTGATGGATCTGTCTACAAAAAGGAGTATAGATAGCTATAAAAAGGAATGGGGAATGCTTCTATATGTTATTGTGAGTCAGGTTCTGAATATAAGGGGAAAGAAAGCAAAGTGGAGAAAAACGCATTCTTTAAATAAATACAATGTTTTATAAATAAATACAATGTTAACTAATGTTTAAGTGTGTGTACACACTGTAAGATTTATTGCTGAAGTAAAATGAGGAAACTGAGGCAAGTATAAGAAAGTGAGAAGTTAATTTATTCAGCTCCCAGGCGAGCTTCAGTGGTCCAAGAGGGGGTCCAGAGAAGTCATGCCTGGCTCTTCAGGGTGTGGGGTTTTATGGGGAGGGCAGTCAGTTGATTGGCTACTGGGGAAACAAAAAGAAGGCATTTCTATTGGCTGTTGAAAAGCAGGAAGTACATGGAGTTAAAGTAGGAAGTACATGAAACTAGCTGCCATCGGTAGGCAGGCGGGACTTTGGGTAAGTGGGCCTTGATTGACTACTGGGGAAATAAAGAGGAGGCATTTCTATTGGCTGCTGAGGAGCAGGAGGTACATGGAGTTAAAGTAGGAAGTACATGAAACTAGCTGCCATTGGTAGGCTGGTGGGACCTTGGATACGCGGGCTTGCCAGGGGCATATGGGGCAGGCAGTTGCAGGGCAGGGTATGGTGGGGCTTCTTTAAAAAATTTATCTGCAGGGTTTTTTAACAGCAGGCTGGAGGTTGAATGCATAATTTATTGCTGAGTGTGGGCTTGGGCATAATATGTAGAGGCTGGTGCGGGGAGGCTATGTGGGGAAGCCAGATAATGAACTCAGATGATGACACAGTTATCAGGTGTGGAGAGTGATGAATGTGTCCGTTTGACTCCCGGCAAGGCAACCGGCCTTACACACACTACATACAAGCACACACAAAACACATGCCTACATTTATAAGAAAAACAATGAAAGTATAAACCATAAAATTAGAAGGCTACCTTCATCCCAAAGAAGGTAAAAGGGTAGAGGATACAGGAATGGAAGCTAGACTGTCCTGAATATATTACATTTTATAGATTTGATTTTGTAAGCGCATCAATATTTTAGATAATTGTAAAATAAAATGACATCCCAATGGATTAGAAGATGAAGACAAAGACACGTGTGTATCAAGTTGATGATATTATTAAATGAAGAAGTAACATTTTAACCAGTAATATTCTCATCTTAGAGGTAGATTATACCAAATAGAAAAAGAGAACTGCAAAACAAAGTAAAACACAACTCTACTTTATTTGCTGAGTCATAATGTTGAAGGTGATGCTGGCATTACTATCCTGAGACCATTGAGTATGTATTAATATGGGATAAAGCAATGAGGAATTTTCTTGGTACCATTAAGGATCAGGATAAAAGAAAAATAGATGAGGTCACCCAAGCTAAGTAAAGACCATATAGTCCTGAATTTGAATTGGAAGTACCAATATGAGCTTGTGATCATTTTACCTCTAAAAATAAACACATATTCTCTAGCTACTGCACAAAAAAAAATTATGAAGAATATACCAAGCCAGAGAAAATGAACAACTCTGGCACACAATGTGTGCTCTTAAATGTCATTTTCTACTAAAAGGAACCAAAAACTCCCGCAGAAATGGCTGAGTTGAAAAGTAAAAGATGATTTCAGAAGCTCTAATTTGACTAGATGACAAGAAAGGTATCATAGACTAATAACATTTTATTAACGTATCTCAATTATCAATTTTAAAAAGAATGCCACTGACTGTATATGGGACAACTTGAGCATCAATGATGGTAAACATTACATACAATTGATGCATATTCAATGTAATTAAATCCAGAAATTCATTCAGAGGATATCAGGAAAACACAGTGTAAGTTTTAAAAGTTGATATATAAAGAAATAAAAAACCTTATTCTTCCTTTCCTACAGGTACTATACTTTCCAAATAATGGATAGAGTTTTTCCTATTAAAGTGTTTAAACTCGTAAGAAAAAGAGTGACAAAACTTAGGAGTCATTTTTAACTCCTAAAAAATTAATGAATCTTGATTAGTGATCATTAATAGCTGCCAACATCACTTCCAATAAAGTTAACTAAACAGTGTGTGTTTTTGATGAAAATATACAATCCATCTAGGAAGCATTCTTGTCAAAAGCTCTAGAAGATCTACAAAATGTAAAAGCCAATTTACAGAAATACTAGAAACAGAACATGTCAAATGAGACCAGGAAGAAGACTCGCAATATTTATCTGCAAGATAAATATTGGTTTCTTTAACAAACAGTTGCAAGGAAAATATAAAAAGATCTTGACAACAGAGCAATAATTCAAATGGAACTTAAGAGACACATCAGCCAATGGCTATGTGTTTGAAACCCAAATTTAAATAAGCAAACTTAAAAAAAATATATCTAGTGAAATTTAAATACTATCTAAATCCCTGCTGATATTATCAAAAATATATTGCTAATTTATTTATAGATTTGATCATAATATGGATATTTTAAAGACAAATCTTTCTTAGCTTCTAGTAATTCATGCTGATATGTTTACAGATAAAATGATGTGATCTGAGGTTTTCTTCTGAATAACCAAAATTGCAAGAAGTTGTTTGTAGTATGAATAAAACAAGACCAGTAATAACTTGAAACTTTGGATGTTATCTATGGATATCTAGGGGTTTATATTATTTATGCATTTTTATGTTTGAAATAGTGTATAATAAAAAGCACAATAAAGGTACTCATTGCATCACTGCTTATCACTTTGAACTATCTCAAATATGAATGAAATAATTAGCTAATGAGGTGGTGGCATGAAGAAAACCCAAAAAATAATTCCCAGAATAAAAGTGTTTCCTTACCATCTAGCCACATATGATCCACATTTTTTCTTATATGATTATGGCTTTTGTCTCCTGGATCCTATTGTTACAGTATAAATTCTATCCCAAGAGAATCAAAAGAACTAATAACCACAACTTTGTGAGAATTACACCACCAGAGAGCTTGCCTGTCATGATAGCTAAGAAAGGATGCTATGAATGGATTTAAATTATTTCTTATAACACTTTAATTCCGGGAGATAGATGCTATTCTAATAAATTTAAGTTGGAAGTGGTCTAAAATGGAGTATAACATTGTCTACAGAAAGTTAGGGAAGTTTGAAAAAGTACTGTAAATCGAATTTCTAAGTATTACTTCCAAAGCCACACAATAAACCTGGGCTGCCAAGGTGACTACTGCTTATTCTATGATGATAAAAGCTTATGCAATCTGGACATCACTACATTTGGGATACTCTAATGCCCAAGTCAGGAAGCCAGTTTCAAGACTCTGAACCACACCTGTTAGAAATGCTTCAGAAAATAATAATAAATAACTTCAAGTGTATCCGATGGGCCAAATTTAATTCAAATTTGGATTCCTAGCTAAAAAGTTCTGTGAAATATAGTTTTGGCTCTCTAGCCATCTTATTCCTAGAAGTCGTATCTGATAGAAGAAAGGACTGAAGTGAGTCAACCACATTCATCTGAAGGACAGTATGTTTTCAGTACATATTTCATAATCATCGCTAGCTGCAACTCTCTTTCTCTACCTCCTTCCAGCCTCCTGATTCGTCTCTCACCTCTTGGCACTAGCAATAAATAAGATTTATCTTATTCCAACTACTTGTACAAAATGTATAGAAATAAAGTATTTATTTTTACTTAGTCGAGGAGTTAATAATCAGCACCAGAATCAACAGGAGATTATTTTCCAGGAATCCCATGTGGCATGCATGACCATGTCTTTCTGCACAGGCCATCAGCCCCAGCCTCCGCTTCTGCCAGCTTCTTGGGCTTCCTTTGCTTTCACCCTCAAGGTTGTGTGGTAAATAATGTTGCAAAGTACTTCAACCTCTTGAACCAGATGTGGATTTTTACAATTGTCATTCTGCATTTGTACTATTGTGGTTCATTTACTTGTTTCTTGTGGGGGTCTGCCATTCTCCAGTTCAGATTTGATACTGACCACCTTTTCACACCCTCATGGTTAATCCAGAATTTGCTGTGCATTCAGGAGCTACAGAAGGACAGAGTGAAGGGCCAGCACAGTGAGGTTGCCTGAAGAGAACATGAGGAAGCCCATATGGGCTTATAAGACTGGCGTGTCAGGCAAGGAGGAGGCCCATAGAAAAGAAAGGCTTGCAGCAGCAGTAGAAACTGCAATCAAAAAATGGTGCTCAGAAGTGGCACTATTTTGCCGCAGAAAAGCTTTATCTAAATAGAAAATAATACCAGGTACTTGTTATTTGAAAATAATAATAATCGAACAACAGAACACATGTCAGGATAGTAATAAGACCTTGTTTGAAAGAAAGTACCAGTGTTAGCAGTAGATAATGGCTTCTAATTAAGACATTAATTAAAACTCATAATACTTACCTAATTAGAAAATGTAAAAGTACTATTAGAAATGTCTTTTTAAAATTAGCTGAAGCAGATGATTAGCAGGTGTTCTTAATGTAATTCTTATAATTAAATAGAATACCACATGCATAAAAATTAGACCTCTAAATAAAAACATTGCAATCAATCATTATTAGGTGTTTGGAGAAGATGTTAGAGTTTGGCTATGGAGGTGCTGGCCCCACCACCCTAGTTCCTTGCCAACTTTATAATTGCTTTCTTCTGACTCCCAAATTCTACTATAGCTTAAATTGAACAAGCTCCATTCTTCAACCTTCTTCCTGAACTGTCTAGGAGTCCCTATGCCCTTTGGATCTCTCAGATCTCAGGTTCTAAAAGGAATAACCCAAGGGGATGATTTAAATTGGAGCAGAAAGAATATAGGTTAAAGGCAGGAAATATTAAAGTGGGCAGTGAAGAAGTTAGCAAGACCCTTTAAGGCTACCCTAGAGGAAAAGCTATGTTCTCATTTGCTGGAGAGAGTGCAGGGTCAATGCAATCTTCAATAGCTTCCTAGATCTATCTCTTCTGATTTCTACATGCTATATTTATATATATTGTATTACATCATGTTGTAAAATTGCTTTGTTTGTTATTTATTTTGATTCTTCTGGTCAAATTAAAGCTTTCTAAGAGTAGGCTTTAATCTATCTATTGACTGCTATATTCAGAGCACCTGAATGAGGTTGAGAACAATACGTGGTTCTCACTAAATTAGATACTCACTAAATAATGAGTTAATGAAAGAATGAATGCTACTCTGAGTTTGTGTGTAAGATGTGTATTCATGTGTGCAGATGCATTTCCTCTGGCATTATAAATGTTTGGGGAAAGTACTGTGTGTGTAATTTTTCATAGAATTGGAACTTGTAGCAAACTGGTCAATAGTAACACATTCATATCAAGTCTGGATTAAAACTCCATATCATAGACATGTAAAGTTTTACATTATCCTGAAGCTGATGATAAGATAACTGGGTTTAGCTATTCAATCTCTATTCTATTAGTTTCCAAAAACAACCTCATACCTGAACACCGCTAACCCACAGTGCATGCATGGAATAAAAATTCACAGGCTGGCACAATGGCTCACGCCTATAATCCCAGCACTTTGGGAGGCCGAGGCGGGTGGATCACGAGGTCAAGAGATGGAGACCATCCTGGTTAACACGGTGAAACCCCGTCTCTATAAAAATACAAAAATTAGCTGGGCATGGTGGTGCGTGCCTGTAGTCCCAGCTACTCTGAAGGCTGAGGCAGGAGAATTGCTTGAACCCAGGAGGCGGAGATTGAGGTGAGCCGAGATCGCGCCATTGCACTTGAGCCTGGGTAACAACAGCGAAACTCCGTCTCAAAAAAAAAAAAAAAATTCACAAAGGCCAAATTTGACTTCCATGTACTGAAGACTGTAGATAAGGATGAGGCATCAAGGAAATAGCACCACTAGTGCAAAAATGCACAGATGTAAATGCCATACAGCCTACATTGTTATGGCTTTTTGAGAATTGGGATGCCAGGGACTAGAGGAAAGGTCTGAGGAATGGCTGGAAAATATAGAAGGATTTAGAAGCGACAGACCCTTGGATGTCAGGCTAACAGATTTTATTTTACAAGTTCTCAAAACCAAACATTGATGGATATTAATTGAAACATTGACTTGTGAAATCCATTTGAAGAATGGATTCTAGAGGCTAGAGATGAGAGGGGAAGGTGGCTGGCACTGGAATGGTTTACCTTAATTCCATTTCTGAATGTCTAATATCTTCTCAAGTGTCTAATTACATCAAAATTACTGTTTTGTGTCCTTTCCATATTCTTCTTTGAGGTTTCTATATTTCCAGCAGAAGTTCTAAGCCCATTAAGGCTTTGTTGAAAAATAAAAAATATGAACTGACAATGGAGTAGAGAACCTAAATCTATCAAAATCAGTAGTTTTCCTGATGGTTGCTGTAAAGGGATGGCCTCTTTTCCTGAGCCTTGGTGTGTGTTGAATAAAAGCACTGATGTCTTCACAGGAGAAAAAATATAAAAATGTTACCTAAAGTTGTTGGGCAGCTATAAAGAAAATAAATGACTCAATTACTTTGAAATGTAAGCAAACATCAACTCTAAAGCCCTGGGCAACACATGAAGACATCCTCTATTAATAAAAGGGAGTTTGATGACATCTCCTCATACAGCAAATAAAGGAACAACTGCATCATTGTCTGGGAAAGGGTGTTAGGATGCTTGGCGTTGAAGTGGGATTACTGGGGTGTGGTGGTGCAGCCCCTCCTCTTCCTTCTAGTCACTGTTTCTCTGCCCCTGTGTCCACAGGACATGGGGACCTAGGGGGAATGCAGCATCCACCCTTGGCTGGTTGGAAAACTTTTATCCAAAACAGACCACAGTATTCCAAGGGCATCAAAGTCAAATGTCTCTAAGTACCTCTGCAGCATCTCATTTGGGAACTCCCTTTACTCTCTAGGGGGGTTCATGACTGTTTGCTATTCAACCCCAGGGATAAATATCTCAGATGCTACCGTATTGAAAGACAGATCTGGTGCTGGCTGCTTGCAATGGAATGAAGTGGGAAAGCTATTTTCAGGTGGAAGAAGAGACAGTTTAGAGATACCATCTGTATTCTCCCCTCCAATATGTGATTGGCTGGTTAGAAGACCCTGGTTGTCCTGTCCTTGGCGACTCAAGTAGGTTCAGAAGAAACCAAGCCTGGAGTGGGAAGGAAAGAGCCACTGTCCTACAATACAGGGAGGGGTCACTGTTTCCTGTGTGCTGGGGTAGTTGCCTTATTCTGCCATATGAATGGATGACAACATGAGCAAATAGGTGGGAAGAAAAGAGGCACTGTCCTACAATACAGAGAGGGGTCACTGTTTCCTGTGTGCTGGGGTAGCTGCCTTATTCTGCCATTTGAATGGATGACAACATGAGCAAATAGATTGACCTTGAAGAAGAGAGGTAGAGAGAAAATTTATTCTAGGTAGCAAAAAATTAAATCTTTTTCTTGAATTAGCCTGTGATTATAATTTATATTAACTTCCCTGAACTTGGGTAACCTTTTATATAACCTCTCAGAATTTCAAGTGCAATGAGAAAAAGAAAAGTATTGGATTTACAAGTGTTCAGGGGCATAAAACGGTATAATGGCCTGACATATGTAATTACTGATTAAGTGCTGATTGCACAAACATAATGATTATTTTACCACCACTGTTATGTTTATTGTTACTATTATTATTGAGAATATAAAATGGGTCAATAGGGTTTTCATGAGAGCAAAAACAAATAATCAGAAAGAAGACCAAGAATTGTGTGTTCCAATCACCAAGGGAACCTTAGCCAGGACAGTTTGTTATCAAAGCAGACACACACACAGTCTCCCACATGTATCAATTGAAACCTGTGTCCATAACATGTGGGGGTTTCAGGGATTTCCAAATGGGTTCCTAGCTACGCTCTATTCCAAAGTCCACCAGGCGTTCAGCACAGAACTGTAGTGTGGAGCAGGATCTCTGGTAACTCATCAAAAGGAGCGGTGGATTGCGGTAGTATCACAGCAGCATCTTTGGCTGGTCTGGTCCGTTCACAAAACGTCACCACCACTCCATGGACCAGGTTTACTTAGGGCGAATTCAGCTTAACTGACAACCATTCCCTGTGATGCCTTCTCATTTCCATTTCCCATAGTTGGGTTTGTTCTCTTGAGTCTTGAAGCTGCCTAGGTTGTTAGGTGTCCATATGATGCCCTAAATTAATTTATGCCAATAGGGCATAGTCAAATAACACCTTATTATAATGCACTGGGTTTCCTTAAGGTAAAACCACTTGGTGGAGAATGTAAAAGGCTAATTGGTGGTGAGCAGCGTATTCTTAAAAGATTGATGAATTGCTACTGTTGAGGCAGTCAGACCCAGCAATGCCCGGCTTCTTCATCTACAGAATCATCAAGGTAGTACCCAAATAGCCCCAAGCCTGACAGGTCCTGGTAACAGTCTTTTCTTCCCTGCTGGAACACTGTCTGGTGTAAGCCCTGTTTGCCTTTGCTTTTCCACTCTGCGGGTCCACTGGCTGCAGGAAGAACCTCACTCACTCTGTCTTCTCTTGCTGCAGCTAGCACAAGGAGTCTGCTGCCTAGGGCAGTGGGCAACTATATCCCTCACCCTGTGACCTTTCTCATCTGTCTTTTCTTCTAAGTTTTGGAATGACAGACAGCATTAATGATTGCTGTTCGTTTTATTTGTACATTGGGAATATAGCTGTCAGTGGAAATACTCACTTATTTGTAGCAAAAAAAAAGGAGTTAATTTTAATTTAACACTTGGAGCTATGAAGTTAGACAACACAGGAAGGAAATGTATCTAGGAACCCTGATGGGGACAGGACAGTGGAATCCTTCTAATTACCAAGTCCAGGCTACTGGTATTAAGGTGTGCAATGGACAGAGAAGGTTGAGGAGGCAAGTACTCCCTGTAACCAGGAGCCTGAGGCCTGAGCTCCACCTCACATGTCTTTGGAGTTTGGAAACTATTATCAAGATTGTTCTTAGTGTCTTCATCTGCTGTCTGTCCTCAAGAACTTGACAGGGGAGAAGGAAGATTAGTAGGGTAGAATCCAGGCCTTCTTGCCGCCCTCTCTTTGATATCAAAGATACTATCAAAACCCAACCACTAGTCTTAACATCTGCTGCTATGGATCACTTGTTCCAGGTATGTACAGAACCAGTCCTTCTCTTAACATGGAACAGGACAGGTCCTGATCCCAAAGGAGTCCAAGCTGACAAGGTTATTAAAATTGAAAGGCTGGGAAGGGCACGATATATCCCATTGGAGGGACAAATTCAGTGTGCAAGAAGCCAAGGTTATCTATGGAGGAGTAGGAGAGGAGAAAGGGGAAGAAAACCCAGTGCTTACTAAGCATCAGGCATCAGTTACTTTAAAACACGATATTTTATTGTGATGGCAAACCTGGAGAGTAGAAATTTTCTTTAAAGCAAAATACTTTGTATTTAATTGTAGATTTGTCTGCATTAGTAAGAAATAATGCAAACAGATCACATGTATCCACTGGCCAATAACCCCGCTATCAATCATTTGCAAACCTGTACTACTGCTGTCATAAAACTAGGATGTGAACACTGATACAGTCAAGATACAGAGGAAATCCACCGTCACACATTCCCTCAAGGTGTGCTTTTGCATTCCCTTGAGGGAATGTGTGACGGTGGATTTCCTCTGTATCGTGATGCACCTCCCTCACAGCCCACTCTCTCCTTAACTGTTGGCAGCAAATAACCTGTTCTCCATTTTCACAATTTTGTCATTTTCCTTCTGTATAACATTTTAAGAATGTTATATAAATTGAGTTAGACAGTTTGTAATGTTTGGGGGATTCACTTTTTTAATTTAGTATAATTCTCTAGAGATTCATTCAAGTTGCTGGCTATCAATGGCTCATTCCTTTTTATTTCTGCATAGTATACCACACTATGGATATATCATTATTTAACCACTCACTTGAGATTATTTCCAATTTTAGATGCTTACAACAAATAGAGCTACTGTAAATATTTGTGTACAAGTTATTTTTTTGTGTGTATGATCATAATTACCCACGCCCCATACTAGGATAAACACCCAAGAAGAGTGCAATTCCTGGGTCATATGATAGGTAGGTAGCTGCATAGTTTGTTTTGTAAATGCCAAGCTGTTTTCTAAAGTGGCTGTACCATTTTACATTACCATAAAAAAGTACAAGTTAATCCATTTCTCTGAATACATACCAGCATTGATATTCTCTCTCTCTCTCTCTCTATATATATATATATATGTATATATACATATATATATGTACATATATATATCTTTATGTCCACTGTATGTCTTTATTTAATTTTTATTTCATTTATTCTTATAAATATATCACTGTGGTTTAAATCACATTTCTCTAATTGCTAATGATGTTGAACATATTTCATGTGCTTTTCTGAGATCCATAATTCTCTTTGCTGAATATTTTGCCCATTTTCTAAGTGGATGTTTTTTACTGTTGCATTTTAAGAGATTTATAGATTCTAGATACTGGTTTTTGGTTAGATGTGTAATTTGCAAATATTTATGCCAAGTTCGTAGCTTTTCTTTCCCTTTGAGTATTTCACATAGCAAAACTTTGATAACATTTAATTTTGATAAAACCCAAAGCATCAACTTCCTTCCCACTTTTGTCGTCAAGCCTAAGAAAGATTTCCAAAGATTTTATTTTTCTCTAAAGGTCGTATAGTTTCATATTCAACAATTAAGTTCATGATCTATTTCTTGTTAGTTTTTGTACGAGGTATGATGTTTAGGCAGAGGTTCATTTTCTTGGTCTACAGAATTGCTTCAGCACCACTTGCTGAAAAGGCTTCACTTCCTTTATTAAATTGCTTTTGTACTTTTGACAAAAATCACTTATAAATTTGAAAGGGTCTATTTCTGGGTTCTTGTTCTGTTCAGCTGTTCTATATGTACATCCTTTGCCAATAGCACACATTTTTAATTACTCTAGCCATGAATAAATATTCTTCCCATTGTATTTTCCATTTTCAAAATCATTTTAGCTATTTTAGTTCCTTTGTCTTAATACATAAATTTTAAAATAAGTTGATCTTCATCTGCAAAATATTTCGTTACAATTTTGATAGAATTGCATTATTTGCTTTGTTATGTTGTCCAATTCTGAAGTAAAAAATGATTTCTCCATTTATTTAGATCTTTTGTCTATTTCATCACTGTGTTGCGGTTCTTAGGATGCATGTCTTTTACATGTTTTATTACATTTATATCTAAGTATTTAATTTTTTATCAATTTTAACTTTGCTTTATTTTTATTTATTTATTTGTGACATGGAGTTTCTCTGTTGTTACCCAGGCTGGAGTTCAGCGGTGCGATCTCGGCTCACTGCAACCTCTGCCTCCTGGGTTCAAGCAATTCTCCTGCCTCAGCCTCCGAGTAGCTGGGATTACAGGCGTGCACCACCATGCCCAGCTAATTTTTGTATTTTTCGTAGAGACGGGGTTTCACCATATCAACCAGGATGGTCTTGATCTCTTGACCTCGTGATCCACCTGCCTTGGCCTCCCAAAGTGCTGGGATTATAGGCATGAGCCACCATGCCTGGCAACTTGGCTTTATTTTTATATTTCCATGTTTATGTGTCATTTTGTATGTTATATATAATAACAATTGATTTTGTATGTTTATCTTGCATCCTGATACCCTACTGTAATTACTTTTTCATTTGAGGATGTGTTTTTCCTTTGGGAATTTTCTATGTGTCAACTGCAATTAAGAAGAGTTGCACATCTTCTTTCTCTACCTGTATGCCTTTTCTTTTCTTTTAACTTTTTATACTAGTTACACCTTCTAGTACTATGTTAAGAGTGGGGTCAGAAGACATCCTTTCATTGTTTCCAAAATTATGAGAAAACAATTTCATCTTAAACCACTAAGTATAAGATTAGCTGTAGGGATTTTTGTTGTTGTTGTTTGTTTTGTTTTGTTTCTGTAGACACAATTCATCAAGCTGAGAGACTTCTACTCTATTCCACTTTTGTGGGAGTTTTAATCATGAATAGGCACTAAATTATGTAAAATTCTTTTTGTGCATCAATTAACACTATCATGTTTTTTTCTTCTTTAGGTTGTTAACATGGTTGATTACATTGATTTTACAGTACCAATTTTTCTGCCATCATTTGCTTTAGTTTCATTGCCCATATCATAGAAGGGTTTATGCTGTAAAACAAATCAAAAGCTGAGTAAGCAGAACCCTTCTGAAAGATTGCCTAGTTTCCATTTGTCTTTTGGCACTATTTCTTCTGTCTTGTTTCTCATCATCTGGCATTGGTTCAGAAGCATTTGTTTTCATTTAGTCATCTGTTAATTCCTCGTTTGTGTGCCTGTCATTTCTTGAATTTATCTGATTTATATCTTGAAACCCTTCATATTTCTCCTTACACCTTTTTTGACATATCCACAATCTCTTTCATGATTTTCTCAATTGACTCTGACCATAAAAACTATGAAATCATGTATAACACATGGACAGTTTTCTAAAGCAGGAATTTATTGTTTCTGGTATAATGGATATCACAACACTTCTATAACAGTGATGGCGTCTTCAATGGTGTAATCCTTTTGGAGTTTCATGACATTCCATTGGGATTTTCTTTCTTATTGCTGACAATCCTTCCCATAATGTGTTATGATTCTTAAAGGTCCTTATGATGCCCTAATCTAAAACCTGAATTAGAGTTATGTTTTGGGGCAAGTGGATCAGTTTGACATGTTTAGTGTTAAACTTACCTGTTTCTGTGTGGCCAGGGGCATATCAAAAGAACTTTAAAAGGCAGTTCCTTCCTGGCAAATATAATGGGAAATACATTATCTTAGAATTTATTGATGCCAACATCTTGTCAGTTTGAGTGATGTAGAAACTTTACCTCCTTTTATATCCCATGATGCTTTACATATTTGTAATATGGGACCTTTCCTCTTTAGAAACTACTCAGCAGCCAGATGTGGTGGCTCACCCCTGTAATACCAGCACTTTGGGAGGCTGAGGTGGGACTAAGGTCAGGGGTTCAAGACCAGCCTGACTAATATGGTGAAAGCCCGTCTTCACTTAAAAATTCAAAAATTAGTCAGGTGTGGTGGTGCGCACCTGTAATCCCAGCTATTTGGGAGGCTGAGGCAGGAAAATTGCTTGAACTCGGGAAGCAGAGGTTGTGGTAAGCCAAGAGAGCAACATTGCACTGCAGCCTGGGAAACAGAGCAAGACTCCATCTCAAAAAAAAGGAAGAAGAAGAAGAAGAAGAAGAAGAAGAAGAAGAAGAAGAAGAAGAAGAAGAAGAAGAAGAAGAAGAAGAAGAAGAAACTACTCAGCAAAAAAGAAAATTAATTTTTTTTGCTTCCAATGGAGATGAAGTATTGACTTACGGTTATTGTCAGTATTTAGGCAAATTGTTTTTGGTGAATACTAAAACTGCAAGGAAGTCCCAGGATGAATGTGTTGGTGCCCCTTCTTATGAATGTACTCACACATATGCATGTTTGATTTGAAAAAGAGAGCACTTATTACTGTGGACCTGTTGCTTTTTAGGTTTATATATAGGGAAGATAATTTATCATGGAGGAGAGAAGCCCATGAAGCAGGTACATGTGGTAAGCTCCTTGTTCTGAATAATGGGATAGAATCATAAAACTTCCAGTTAATCGCCGTATCAGCAAGCGTATTGAGGACTCAAAAGATAACTCTGAGAACTTAAAAAGACTACTTAGATTTTGTAAGGTTCTCTTCAGCGCAAAAAAAAGTTTCCTCACAAAGATATCTGCATTCTAATACCCAGAATCTGTGAATATGTTGTTATGTGGCAACTGGAATTAAGGATAAGATGGAATTAATTCTTTTAATCATCAGATCATAAAACAGGGAGATTCTCCTGGATGACCAGGGTGAGGCCAGTATAATCAGCACAGTCCTTATATGTGGAAAGGGGAGGCAAATATGTGGAAAGGGAAGGAGAATACAAGCCAAAAAATGCAGGTAACTGGAAACTGGTAAAAGAGAAGAAATGGGATTCCTTCCATAGGATCCATAAGGAATGCAGTCCATTCAACACTTTGATGTCAGCCAGGTGAACCCATTTTGGACTTCTGCCATCTATAGTTGTAAGATAAGATTAGGTTGTTCTAAGCCACTAAGCTTGCAATAATTTATTACAGCAGAAACAGAAAACTAATAACCATCTGTTAATTGTCCTTTTCATTAAAATTGAGATTTCCCCAGTATTTGACATGATGAGCAGTTTTCAATTGAAATCTGTACATGTAGAATATAATGTTTTAAAATTCTGGTTCTTATTTAATTCATTCTTTTTTTGGATGGCTTTTTTTAATACTACTCCTGCAGGGAAAGTGTGGATGCTGCTTCAGTTTTGCAGGTGGGGATAGATGTTCAGGTTCTCCACTTAGCTTCTAATGACACCTGGGAATGAGGATGTGGGTAGAATTACTTCTGGGTGGGGGTGGAATTTCTATCTCCCCACCAGGCTGCCACTGATACCACCCTAACTGGGAGGGTCAGCAATACCTTGTTACTTTTCCCTATGTGGCTTTGACATCATGGGAATTGGCCTCCACCACTGCACTGAAGTGAAACTCTAGGCTCTCCACCAGGTCTTCTAAAACACCACCCCCACATGGAAGGGGAGAACTCCCTTGTTACTGTTTGATGTGGATGGAGTCCGGGTTGCCCACATGATCACCGACACCAGCTGAAATTGGTACATTGCTCCCCAGCAGCAATGAAAATGCTGGCTTTCAATCCCGCCTCCTCTTGATCAACCTGAAGTAGTTGGGATGTCTTTACAGCCTGGTGAGAACGGAAGCCTAGGTTCTCCATTCAGCTTTTATTATCTGAGTGCTGGAGGGGACGCAGAGGTTTTATGGTGTTTAGCTGGTGTGGAGTAGTTCCCTTCTAAAACTTTTCTGTCTTTTTAGACTATCTTTTTTCTGGTTCTTTGGCTGTAGATGGAAGGCTTTTGTCGGGTCTTTTTTGTCTGAACCCTGTGGTGATTTCTGGTTGCCCACTGCATTCACTCCATGTTTGTGACATAAGAAGCAAAAAGGAAACCCAGGGACTCCCTGCTGTGTCGCTGGTTCTGTCCTGAGATCTGTAACTCATCTGCCTTCTTCTTTCTACCTTTTAGTCTTCTTGCATTGATTTTTATTTTTATATATATGATCAAGTATTTTTTGTTCTTGGCAGGAGAAGCAGAGAAACATATGTCTGATCCATCTTCCTGAAAGCAAAAATCCTAGCATTTTCTCTTTAATCATAAATAAGATGAGGTATAAATATGTTAAATAATTTGCTAAAGTTTACATATCTATTCATCTAGCAGACATGATGTTAAAGTTAATTCTCTCTCTTCACTTGTTTTTTTTTTTTTCAACTCTAATAGTTGTAATGATAGTTTAGGCCCAAATAATTGAATGCTTAAAATGCTAGTTTAAAGAATGTTAACTTTTTTCCAAAGGCAACACAGAACCATTGAAAAAAATATTAGAAGACCCAGAAAGGGCATATGACCAAGTCATTTGGCTCAAGTTTTTATTTAAAATGGTACTTAAATCTATGTCTACGTCTAAAAGATTTTCTCTTCAACATCCTCATATAATTTCTTTCTTTCTTTCTTTCTTTTTTTTGAGACAGAGTCTTGGTCTGTTGCCAGGCGCCAGGCTGGAGTGCAGTGGTGCCATTTCGGCTCACTGCAACCTATGCCTCCCGGATTCAGGCAATTCTCCTTCCTCAGCCTCCTGAGTAGCTGGGACTATAAGTGCGCGCCACCACGCCCAGCTGATTTTTGTATTTTTTAGTACAGACGAGGTTTCACCATGTTGGCCATAATGGTCTCGATCTCTTGACCTCGTGATCTGCCCTCCTCAGTCTCCCAAAGTGCTGGGATTACAGGCATGAGCCAACCACCGCGCCTGGCCTCATATAATTTCTTCTGAACACTGGCTGTCTTTTGGGTTCTATAGCTATTTTTGGTTTTTGCTTCTAATTCTCACTTGCATTTTGCAAGCCTCAAAATAGACCAACTAGGGGAACAAGGCTGCACCTTGTCGGGTTATCAATAATCTTAGGCAGAGGATGGGTAAGGAGAGTGTCAAGGGATATTTTGACAGAATTTCCAAATTAAAACAGCTTTAAAAATATGTATTTACCAAGCATATTTTAGCACAGCAGCTGTGAGTGCCAATTGAAAGAGCCAGCATGCATTTGTCTCACAGAATCCAGCGTTTTTGTGCTAATTTATTTGAACAGAGTAAGTTTTTGTCTGTGTGTATTTATACAGAAAACACATGTCTGTCTCATACACAGCTAGAACTACTGCACATCAACTGTACCATGACAAGCAGCAAAAACTTTTTTTTTATTGGATGTATTTTTTTTCAAAAGTTCCAACGAAATGTTTTTATCCAAACAAATAAGAATTTATTGAAGTCTTATTGTGTGATTGGTTGTATAACAGGACGGAGTTTCGTTATACCTTTTAGCTTTGAGACCAGTTTCATCTTTATCAACCTGTCTATTCAATCCGACGTCCTTATGTTCATTAGAAAACTCCACTTCCTATTCGATGAGTAAATCTTGGTACCTTAACTTTTCTTTTTTTCATGTGGAAATGTGGATGTGCATATTCTCCCATTTACTTCTTTTCAAGAAGGTGTATGCTCCCCCACCCAACCACTCCAAGGCTAACGTCTTCATCTGGGAAATACCCACTTTTCCATTCAAAGCCTAGGGTAGATGCCTCTAAGCTTTCTTGCTTCACAGTGCTGTCAGGGTCTCAGTTATTTGTTCATTGACTGCTAGGCCAAAAGAATTACCTAACAGTTCCATTTGCTAAGTAATTAAATTCCAAAAAATGGATAAAAATGTATGTCCAAATAACTTTGTATCCCCTAGAAAAAATAGTTTATATTAATTGAAAAAAATATTCTAAGAAAGCACAATTACTTACTAATGGGGCAGGTATGCCTGTTGGGTACTTCTAAATTTCTCAAGCCTTGGAATCAGACAGGATGCCACCACCCTTGCACCCTGTTTCATGGTGATTTTCACATGGTATTTGCTTTTGTATCATGGCAAATCCTGAGAACATAGTTTTACATCAAACAGGAGCATGGTGCAGTCTAAAGTAAAATACGTGCACTATCTTGCAAAAGAAACTCATCACATGGAGCCGTGCAAATTTTTAGTGTTACTGTGTTTCTCTCAAAAACTAAAAATATCCCGTGGTGGCCGTGTGAGTTTACTGTGGTACTCTCAGGCACCTGAGCACCCAGTTTGTCAGCCATGGGCATAGTAGCTATAAGTCTCAAGCACAGACCCAAACAGTGTGAGCTCCAGTCCCAGCTCCACCACCTCATAGATACATGGCTTTGGAATAAATCACTTATCCTGTGTTTGCTGTGTAGAGTGTATGTGTACTTAAAATTTTTAGGATAGCATTTATTTTGTAGGTTTCAAAAACACAAATAAACTTTATATATATATACATATATATATATAAATTATTTTCAACATGCATATATATATGCATATGTATATATGTATTCTGTATATATATATATATATATATATATATATATATATATATATAAATTATTTTCAACAATTCCAGGCACAGAATATACATTACATAAATATAAATAAGAGTTAGCGATTTATGTATGTGTTAGCTATGCCCTAATTTCCAAAACTAAAAGTTCTCTCTATTAGATCTTTCCCATAAGACTCGATATAGGCTAAAGGCCCTTACTAGTCTAAAAATAAAATTTTAAAAACAACATAAAAGAGAAAGAAAAACACCATTTTCTTAAATATTCTGAAGTCATGTATCCTTTTTTAAAATAATCCTGTTAAAATGCTCTGATGAGCTCTGCTCCCACCACCTTCCCACACAAGTATCATTCTTCACTGCATAGCATCTGGTCCTCTGATATTCTACTCTTTCGGGAAATCTTGTTCTCTACTATCTTCTCAGGAAGGGAGATGATTTGGTCTTCCTTCCTTTCTGATGGCTGTTCAATATACAGGCATACCTCAGAGATATTGCAGGCTCAGTTCCAGACCACTGCAATAAAGTAAATATGGCAATAAAGTAATTCATCTAATATTTGTTTGGTTTCTCAATGCATATAAAAGTTAGGTTTACAATACACTGTAGTCTATTAAATGTGCAATGGCATTACATCTAAAAAACAAATGTACATACCTGAATTTAAAAATACTTTATTGTAAACAATGCTAAGAATCAACTGAGCCTTTAGGCAGTAGTAATTCTTTTGCTGGTTGAAGGTCTTGTGTGAGTGTTAATGACTGCTGACTGATCAGGTTAGTGGTTGCTGAAGGTTGGGCTGGCTGTGGCAATTTCTTAAGTAAGACAACAATAACACTTGCCATATTAAACAGTAGACTCTTTTTTTAAAAACAAAATATTTCTCTCTAGCATATGATGCTGTTTGATAGCCTTTTACCCACATTAGAAATTCTTTCAAAATTGGAGTCAATCCTCTCAAGCTCTGACACTGCTTTATCAACTAAATTCATTCAGTATTCCATATCCTTTGTTGTCATTTCAACAACGTTCACAGCATCACCACCAAAATAGATCCCATCTCAAACCACTTTTATTGCATGTACATAAGGAGCAACTTTTTATTCATTCAAGTTTTATCATGAGATTGTAGCAATTCAGTCCCATCTTCAGACTTTGATTTTAATTCTAATTATTTTGCTGTTTTCACCTCACCATTAGTTTTTCTACTGAAATCCTGAGGACCTCAAAGTGATTCATGAGGGATGGAATTAGCTTATTCCAAACTCTTTGTAATTTTGTATTTTGACCTCCACCCATGAATCATAACTGTTATTGAAGGCATCTAAAATGGTGAATCTTTTCCAGGAGATTTTCAATTTCCTTTTTTCAGATCTATTAGAGGCACCATCCATGAAAGCTACAGCCTTACAAAATGTATTTCTTTTCTTTCCTTCATTTTTTTTTTAGAAGAGAGGGAAGGAGAGAGAGGGAGGAAGGGGGGAGGTAGAGAGAAAGAGAGAGAGAGGACATACTTTTTTTTTAAAGAAAGAAAGAAAGAGAAAGAGAAAAGGGGGAGAGAGAACAGGAGTCTTGCTCCATTGCCCAGACTGGAATGCAATCTAGAAATAGGTATTAAAAACCTCTTTTATGCTGATGAGTGTGCTTAACAGCGGAGACAGGAAGGAATAAGGAAAGAAAATGACAAACAAACAATAAACCAATATTTCGTTTAAATCTGTGAAATGCTGTGCAAGTGCTGAAGAGTGATTTGCTTCCATTTATGTGGTCACTTTCAAAATAGGTATAATGTGATACTAAAAAAAAAAATGTATGTTCTGTGGACCTGGGGTGTAGAATTCTATAAATATTCACTGAGTTTACTTTTTCCAGGTCTGAGTTCAAATCATAAATGTCTCTGTTAATTTTCTATCTAATTGATCCGTCAAATAATAACAATGTGGTGTCAAAGTCTCCCGCTATTAGTGTGGGAGTCCAAGTGTCTTTATAAGTCATTGAAAACTTGTCTTATATATATGGGTGCCCCTATATTGGGTACATATATATTTATGATCATTGACTCCTTTTGTTGCATTGATCTTTTTATCATTATGCAATGTCCTTCTTTGTTTCTTTTAGTCTTGGTTACTATTGCAGTCTATTTTGTCAGAGACGAAAGTTACGACTCCTGTTTTTTTGTTTGTTTGTTTTGTTTTTCTTTCCTCTCCATTTGATTGGTGAGTCTTCCTCCAACCTTTTGTTTTGAGTCTTTGTGTGTCCTTGCTTATGAGATGGATCTGCATACAGAGTGCCGATGTGTTTTGACTTTTTATTCGGTTTGTATCTGTGTCTTTGATTGGGGCATTTAATCCATTTAAATTCAGGATTAATTTAATTTAATGATATTTGTGAGTTTAATATTGTCATTTAATTCTGGCTGGCTATTTTGCCCGTTAGTTGATATAAATACTTCATTATGGAGATACTCTTTATCTTTTGGTAAGTTTTTGGGATGATTGATACTGGTTGTTCCTTTCTGTGTGTAGTGCTTCTTTCAGAAGCTCTTGTAAAGCAGGCCTGGTGGTGATGAAATCTCTGAGTACTTGCTTGTTTGTGAAAATTTTTATTTTTCCTTCATTTATAAAGCTTAGTTTGGCTGGATATGAGATTCTGGGTTGAAAATTCTTTTCTTTGAGGATATTGAATATTAACCCCCACTCTCTTCTAGCTTGTAGGGTTTCTGCTGAGAGATCTGCTATAAGTCTGATAGTCTTCCCTTTATGGATAACCTGACCTTTCTCTCTAGCTGCCCTTAGAATTTTCTCTTTTATTTCAACCCTGGTGAATCTAACAATTATGTGTCTTGGGGTTGCTCTACTTGAGGAATTTCTTTGTGGTGTTCTCTGTATTACCTGGAGATGATTATTGTCCCACCTTACTAGGTTAGAGATGTTTTTCTGAAATACAAAATGTATTTTTTAAGTAATAAATCCTGAAAGATGAAATTATTCATTGAACCACAGGCTACATAATGTATGTTGTGTTAGCAGGCAGGAAAACAATCTTCATCTCCTTGTAAATCTCCATCAGAGTTCTTGGGTGACCAGGTGCATTGTCAATGAGCAGTAATATTTTGAAATGATTTTTTTTTCTCAGCAGCAGTTCTCAACAATGGGTTTAAAATATTCAGTCAATAAATCTTACTATAATCAGATGTGCTGTCATGCTGGCTTTGTAGTTCCATTTATAGAACATAGGCAGAGAAGATTTAGCATAATTTTTAAGAGTCCTAGGATTTTCGGAAGGGAAAATGAGAATTGGCTTCAACTTAAATTCATCATCTGCATTAGTCCTTAAGAAAAGAGTCAGCCTGTCCTTTGAAGCTTTGAAGGTGGGCATTCTTAGATGTCATTTTCTTCAATTAATAAGGCTTTTTGTCTATAATAAAAAATCTTTTGTTTGAGACTAGCAGAGGATCATCATGGCAGGCAGGAGGCAGGACTAGATTGCAGCTCCAGACAGAGCAGTGTGCAGAGGTTTGCACTGTAAATTTTAGCTCAAGATCCACTGCAAGAGAAAACAAGCAATCCTGAGAGGACCCAGAGACCCTCTAAAGAAAGTGGACTGCTCCTCAGGACCCAGGAAACAGCACAAATGCTATGAGTGCTCCACTTGCAGTAGTGGGAAAGGAAGAGCCTCCTCTCCTAACACACAAACCCCCACTGGAGAAACTAAAGGTCCATTTGTGGGAGAAGTTTCTGACCTTACTTGGAGCTGAGTTAATTTAGAGAACCAGCAAAATATAGGGGTAGAGAAAGCAGGAAGAAAGCCTTGGGAGCTCGCTGAGTCCCTAAGCAGGGCATTTTTGACTGGCACCACATGGGTCTATTGGGAGGGCAGCCAGAGGAGTTGGGAATAAAACTCCATAGGAAGAAGGAAGTCTCTAGCTGAACTATGTAACTATTTGAATGGGGCCAGAAGCCTCCTGGACAGAACTTAAGGATGGTCATAAATCCAGGGTGCAGACTCCATAGTTGGGGAAAGAACCAAGCCCTTTCTTTCACAGCTGGGAGGTAGGTAACCTGGGCAGGTTTTCAAGCCTAGCTCACCCACACCTGGAAACAGACTCAGGGTTGTTGGGGAAGGGCACAGTGGGAGTGAGATGGGCCCTTTGGTTTGCACGGGAGCTGAGAGAGGCCTGTGATTGCTGGCTTTCCCTCGCTTTCCTGATAACCTACATGACTCCGCAGAGGCAGTCATAATTCTCCTAGCTACGCAACTCCAGTGACCTGGGAATCTCACCCTCATCCCCAACTGTAGCCACAGAAAGTCCCACCCAAAGATAGCCTGAGCTCAGATATGCCTAACCCCACCCCCACCTAATGATTCTTCCCTACCTACACTGATAGCCAAAGATAAAGGACATACAGTCTTGGGAGTTCTAGGGCCCTGCCCATTGCCAGTTTCTTTCCATACTACCACATGTGATGCTCTCTGGAAAGCCCCACCTCCTGGCAGAAGGCCAACCAGCACAAAAATAGAGCATTAAACCTTCGAAGCCAAGGACCCTCATGAAATCCACTGCATGCCCCTACCCTGCCACTTCCACCAGAACAGGCCCTAGCATTCACTGCTGAGAGACCTGTAGACAGTTCACATCACAGGACTCTGCAGTTAACTGCCAGTACCAGCCCGGAACCAAGTAGACTTTCTCAGTGGCTAGACCCAGAAGAGAGACAACAATCACAGCAGTTCAGCTCATGGGAAGCCACATCCAAAGGAAAATGGGGAAAGTACTACATCAAGGGAACACCCTAAGGGACAAAAAAATCCAAACAACAGCCTTTAGCCCTGGACTTTCTGTTTGACAGAGACTACGCTAATGAGAAGGAGCCAGAAAATCAACCCTGGTAATATGACAAAACAAGGCTCTCTAACACCACCCAAAAATCACACTAATTCACCAGCAATGGATCCAAACAAAGAATAAATCACTGATTTACCCAAAAAAGGAATTCGGGAAGTTAGTTATTAAGCTAATCAGGGAGATACCAGAGAAAGGTGAATCCAATGCAGGGAAATTAAAAAAATAGTATTACAAGAAGGGAATGAAGAAATATTCAAGGAAATAGATAGCTTAAAAGAAAAACAAAAAAAATTCAGGAAACATTGGACATGCTTATAGAAATACAAAATGTTCTTGAAAGTCTCAGCAATGGAATAGAACAAGCAAAACAAAGAAATTCAGACCTCAATGACAAGGTATTTGAATTAACCCAATCCAACAAAGACAAATAAAAAAGAATAAGGAAATATGAACAAGCTTCCAAGAAGTCCAGAATTATGTTAAATGGCCAAACCTAAAAATAACTCATGTTCCTGAGGAAGAAGAGAATTCCAAAAGCTTAGAAAACGTATTTGGGGGAATAGTTGAAGAAAACTTTCCCAGAGTTGCTAGAGACTTAGACATCCAAATACAAGAAACACAAACACTAGGGAAATTCATCACAAAAAGATCAGAGCGTAGGCACATTGTCATCAGGTTATCCAAAGTTAAGATGAAGGAAAGAATCTTGAAAGCTGTGAGACAGAAGCACCAGGTAACCTACAATGAAAAACATGTCAGATTAACAGCAGATTTCTCACTAGAAATTCTACACGCTAGAAGGGATTGGGACCCTACCTTCACCTTCCTCAAACAAAACAATTTTTAGCCAAGAATTTTGCATCCAGCAAAACTAATCATCATATATGAAGGAAAGTTACAGTCTTTTTCGGACAAACAAATGCTGAGAGAATTCTCTACTACCAAGCCACCACTATAAGAACTACTAAAAGAAACTCTAAATCTTGAAACAAATCCTGGAAACACATCAAAACAGAACCTCTTTAAATCATAAAATATGCAGGACCTATAAAATAAAAATACAAGATAAAAAGCAAAAACAAAAACAAAGAAACAAAAAAAACCAAGTTACACAGGCAACAAATAGCACAATCAATGTAAAGGCACCTCACATTTTAAGGCTAACACTGAATTTAAATTGCCTCAGTGCTCCACTTAAAAGGCACTAAGAACTCATCAACCAACTATCTTCTGCCTTAAGGAGACAAACCTAACACATAAGTACTCACATAAACTTAAAGTAAAGGGGTGGAAGAAGATATTTTATGGAAATGGACACCAAATGCAAGCTATTCTTATATCAGATCAAACAAACTTCAAAGCAACAGTAGCTAAAAGAGACAAAGAGGGTGTTATAAAATGGTAAAAGGCTTTGTCCCACAGGAAAATATCACAGTCCTAAACATATATGCACCTAACACTGGACCTCCCCAATTTATAAAACCATTACTACCAGACCTAAAAAATGAGATAGACAACAGCACAGTAATAGTGGGTAACTTCAATACTCCACTGACAGCACTAGACAGATCATCAAGACAGAAAGCCAAAGAAGAAACAATAGATTTAAACAATACCTTGCAACAAATGAACTTGCCATACATATATATGGAATATTTCATCCAATAACCACAGAATGCACATTCTATTCAAAATCTCATGGAACTTTCTCTAAGATAGACCCTATGATAGGCTATAAAACAAGCCTCAATAAATTTAAGAAAATTGAAATTGTATCAAGCACTCTTTCAGACCATAGAAAGGAAAAACTGGAAATCAACTCAAAAGAAACCTTCAAAACCATGAAAATACATGGAAATTAAATAACCTGCTCCTGAATGAACATTGAATAAAAAAATGAAATCAAGATGGAAATTTAAAAAAATATTTGAATGACCATAATGACACAACCTACTAAAACCTTTGGAATAAGTTTCATAACCTTAGGAACCTTCCTTTCCATAGCAAAGGAAAGTACATAGCCCTAAACACCTACATCAAGAAGACTGAAAGAGGACAAATTAATATTCTAAGGTCACATTTCAAGGAACTAGAGAGAAAATAACACAAACCCAGCAGAAAAAAGGAAATAAACAAAATCAGAGCAGAAATAAATGAACTTGAAACAAATATCAAACAAATAAAATATAACACAAAAGATAAATGACACAAACTGGTTCTTTGAAAAGATAAATAAAATTGATAGATCATTATTAGCAAGATTAACCTAGAAAAGAAGAGAGAAAATCCAAATAAACTCAATAAGAAATGAAACAGGAGACATTACAACTAACACCACTGAAATAGAACCATTCAAGGCTACTATGAACACCTTTATGAACATAAACTAGAAAGCCTAGAAGAGATGGATACATTCCTGGAAGAATGCAACCCTCCTTCCTTAAATCAGGAAGAATTAGATATCCTGAACAAACCAATAATAAGCATCAAAACTGAAATAGTAATTAAAAAATTACCAATCAAAAAGTTCGGAACCAGATGGATTCACAGCAGAATTCTACCAGACATTCAAATAATTGGTACCAATCCACTGACACTATTTCACACTATAGGGAAAGAAGAAACCCTCCCTAATTCATTTGATGAAGCCTGCATCACTGTAATACCAAAACCAGGAACGAACATAACCAATAAAGAAAACTACAGACTGATATTCTTGATGAACATAGATGCTGAAATCCTTAACAGAATTACTACTTAACCAAATCCAACAAAATATCAAAAAGCTAATTCACCATGATCAAGGGGGTTTCATACCAGGGATGCAGGGATGCTTTAACATACACAAGTCAATTAATGTGATATACCACATAAACAGAATTAAAAACAAAAATCATATGATCACCTCAATAGATGTAGAAAAAGCATCAGACAAAATCCAGCATCCTTTTATGATTAAAATCCTCAGCAAGATCAGCATACAAAGACATACCTCAAAAACGATCTATGACAAACCCACAGCCACCATAATACTGAATGGGAAGAAGTTGAAAGCATTCCTTCTGAGAATGGAAATAAGACAAGGATGCCCATTCTCACCACTCCTCTTCAACATAGTACTGGAGGTCCTAGCCAGAACAATCAGACAAGAGAAAGAAATAAGGGGCATCTAAATCAGTAAAGAGGAAGTCAAGCTGTCACTGCTGATAATATGATTGTTTACATTGAAAACCCTAAAAATTCCTCCAGGAAGCTCCTAGAACTGATAAACAAATACATCAGAGTTTCCAGAGGCAAGAATAATGTACGCAAATTAATAGCTCTTCTATACACCAACAGTGACCAAGTGAAGAATGAAATCAAGAACTCAACCCCTTTAATAATAGTTGCAAAAAATTAAAATACTTAGGAATATACCTAACCAAAAAGTCAAAAGACAAGGAAAACTATCAAACATTGCTGAAAGAAATTAGACACAACACAAACAAATGGAAGCACACCGATCCCATACTCATGGATGGGTAGAATCAATATTGTGAAAATGACATTTCATAGTGCAGTATATTGCATTTGTGATTTAACAAATATAATCCAAACTGATGTATATAATAACTCTGTGAGGTGGGAGAGGGAGATATTGCTATCACCATCTAACAGGTAAGGAGCCTAAAGTTCAGAAGACTGATGTCTGTAAGCTCATAGTAACTCAAAGTCAGCAACTCTATGCACTCTCTCCTGGGCTTAATGATATCAGGGAAAATAATACTCAATTTAAGTGGAAAATAAACATATATATATATATATATAGTTAACCTATACATTTGACCCTTGGACAATGTGTGGTTTAGGGGAACTGACCCCCTGCTTAATCAAAAATCCTAACTACTAATAGCTTAACTGTTGATCAGAAGCCTTATCAAAAACATAAATGGTTAATTAACATGCATTTTGTATGTTATATCTATCACATGCTGTATTCTTACTACAAAATAGAAAAAAGAAAATGCTATCCAGAAAATCATACAGAAGAGAAAATAAATTTATTAATCATTAAGTGAAGTGGATCATGATAAAGGTTTTCATTCTCTTCATAATGAGTAGACTGAGGAAGAGTAAAAAGAGGAGGCATTGTTCTTGCTGTCTCAGGGATGGCATAGAAGAAAATCCACACATAAGTGGGCCCACCCAGTTCAAATCTATGTTGTTCAAAGGTCAACTATATGTACGGATAGGTAGAGGTATTCAGATTAATAAATCAACAGATCTGTCTCTGAAACTGACAAAATTTTTCATCTCTCAAAATTTCAGGGTAGCTTCTGGATACACCATGTGTAAGAACCTCAGAGCGTTCATTGTCTCCTTAGGAAACACTTTTATCTCTAGAATGGCAGCTTGTATAAAAATTTTATGTTGCTCATTTGCTTATGTTCCCCTTAAATTATTTCAAATATGATTTTCCTCTGATATCTTCATCAATATTTACATGTTTCTCCAAGCATTTGAGTTTAGTGAGAAGGAAATAAATAAATAAATCCATATTAGGAGAATTTAATAACATAAAACCCACACATTTTCCTTTGTCTTTAGTCTGAGGCATTCTGGCTTAGCCTCTATGTGTGCTATGTTTCTTCAACTGTTATTTGCCAACTCCTGAAATGAGAAATTTCAACCACAGGAAAAGCACATGGCCACAGACACATGAGCAGGTGACTTTCCATCTATGCATGTAACCTGCTCTTATTGATAGCTCTATGGGCTGATTTTCTGTCCTGAGCAAATGAACAAGCTCCCACAGCATATCCCAGAGGCAAACCAGGGGAGGTGGGAAGAACATCCTCCTCCTTTTGCTTTGCTTGTTTTTCCCTCCTTTGTGCTTGGTGACAATACTTTATGGGTTTCTCATCTTGATCCATTCTGGGAATAAGGTTTGCCCTTGAGCAAAAGGTCTTAGAAAGTCTTCCAACATATTCTTGTTCAAGAAAAATTGAAGAAATTTATCACTAAAGGGATACAGAGTTTGATAGAATTCATAAGGAAAGGAAAATTGTTGGTTTATAAAGTGTTGATTCATGGAAGAGGGAAAGCTGTGGGACCTATTTTCCCCTAATAAATATGTGATAGAGCAGTTAATTCAAACTTAATGATACATTAAAATAAGAGACAAAATGGAGTCTTGCTTAAGTACTCCACATGCTCAGCTAGGTAATATAAAGTTATATTGCCTTATCTTGACAAAAAGTTATTTCCCAGAGGAATATTCTCCTTTGTTCATTGAAATAGCTTCATAAATGAAGAGCAGAACACAAGAATGATGCTAAAATATTAGCACCAAGAATGTACCATCTCATACAGTCTTAGCGCAAATGTTCTCTAAAATTTCTCTAAATAACATGCTTTGGTGTCAGTCAGAAAAAAAAATCTTATTTACAAAAAAAGCAAAAAATAAGTAAATAGCATATTGGAGCTGGAAGTATCCCATAAAAGGACAATGGCAGAAATCACAATTTGGTTAGCAGAGCAGAGGCAAAAATAATGCATTCTGGGACTCTAAACAATAGAAAAGCCAAAAATGAACTTGGAGGCTGAAAACTCTAGCTTTGCCACTGAGTACCAGACCATCGGCAGATCATTAAGCTTCCCTGGCTTCTGCCCCTCATCTGTAAAAAATTGGCAGATTCCATCAGAAAACATCGTGTGTGGTTACATAAAGGGTCACAGTATCTGTTCTGAATCATCCTTTCTCTCATCCCATCCTACTCTGTAGCCTCTCATGTTCTTTTCTGATAATCTCAGGAAGCCACAGGGCTGTAGCCCCACAACTGACTCTCTTATCTATAAGCAAGTGCTATTCTCTTCTTTGCTTATAGAGGTAGGCATCTTTTGTTGCTGAATAAACCATACAACCTGAGAGGGCCTTTTCTGCTTCCCCTAAAACTGTCTGATGATGATGCTTCTTATAACAGTGTCCAGATTAGACACAGTATCACTGTAGCATTTCTAATTTTTCTTAAAACTGTTCCTCAGTGAAGTGTTCCCTGATTCCCCCAGTGATTATAATTTTTTTCTCTGTATCTCAAGTGCTTTTTGTTCCCAGTATTCTTACTGTGCTTATCTCATTGTATTGAATTAATTTGTGTATGTGTCTCACTCCCCGATATTTATTGAATGAAATTATGAATAAATGAAGGCACTGAACTGAGCAAAAATAAATCCAAGAGGACTGGAGTGAAGCAGTGTAATGGGGAGTACACTTTAGCTTAGCCCTTCCTCAAAAGTTAACTGAATCCTTCACCCACACCCTACAAAGCACATATTCAAAGCAACCAGTGTTCTTTCTTGCCCAAAAAATGCCAGCATTGCTCCAAGCTCAACCTGTGTAGGAATCAGCTCTTGATTTTTGTAAAGGTAGTATTAGAGAAAATTCAGTTGGCTTGGTACTCAATCTTGCCAGACCTAGGAGCAGCAACAGGAATTCTACACCCAGCACCAGAATCACCTGAGATTGAATCATCACCCTTTTTCTCAGCATCCACACCGCCAGGCTGGGGAGAAATATTTCAAAAACTGAGAAGAGGCAAACATAGCAACATTCATGTGGCATGTGGAAGACGAGATAAAGAACCAGAGCAACTGAACAGAATAATTGCAAATCCCGAGCACCTGATCGTGCAGGTGAAAAACAGTTACATCCTCTCTTTGAACACATAATCAAAAGCACATGGTGAAGAAAGGTCAGCTACATTTATGTCAGATTGGGAGGTATTTGATCTGTCTCCAAACCCAATCTAAACTCAAATTTTTGAGCTATCTCTTGCCTTTATATATTGATATATATATATATGTATATATATGAAATATATATTTTTTCAGTTTATTATATAAATATATATTATACATAGTAAAAAATATATATTATACATAGTAAAATATATATAAATATATATTATATATAAAAAAATATATAAATGTATATTATACATAGTAAAATATATAAATATAAATATATATTATACATAGTAAAATATATATAAATACATATATAAATATATATTATACATTATAAAATATATAATATATATTTATTATATTTTTAAAATTTATGTATTTTATAGATATAGTAAAATGTTTCATTAACCTAGCCAATAATACATAGATACATGCATATATACATACAACATATGTATAAACATTTTCTTCATGAACCTTGTTCTCCCACATAATGTTTCCCTGTCCAGTCCCACCCACAACCATGCAAGCACTGCTCCAATTTGAGGTCTTGGATTCCTCAAATACAAATAGACACTCAAAATAAAGAGGTTATTGATTTTTTGAGAGAATAATAGGGTCCCCAGAGCTACAGAGCTTTGGTTCTGGAAATCATGAATGTTTTATTTAGTCAGAAAATCACAGGGCTATCCTTCAGGTAATGTAACATCTAGTTGTGGCCAATAATTAATCATTTAGACTTTATTTTCTTTGGTCATAAAATGAATGAGTTCTGTGATGTATGAGTTTTTTTATTTTTCTAAAATCCTCACATTTTCTTTGGTCTTTTATTAAATGAAAATTAAAATAATGTCAATTGTAATATATTTTGAAAATTATCATATTAGTGTAATTTTTCACAAGGCTTGATATACAGGCTAAAAGTTTTTACTATGTTACTTTTTAAAAGTCCTAATGATATACACTGGTCAAAAATTTTTATTGTGTTACATTTTAAAAAGAGTCCAACACTATTTCTTTTCTTTTCTTAAAAGTTCTTTTTCTTTTTCTTTTGACATAGTCTCACTCTGTTGCTCAATCTGGAGTGCAGTGGTGTGACCTTGGCTCACAGCAACCTCTACCTCCTGGGTTCAAGCAGTTCTCCTGCCTCAGCCTCCCAGGTAGCTGGAATTACAGATGTACACCACCACATCCAGTCAATTTTTGTACTTTTAGCAGAGATAGCATTTCACCATGTTAGCCAAGCTCATCTCTAACTCCCGAACTCAGATGATCCACCTGCCTCAGCCTCCCAAAGTGCTGGGATTACAGGTGTGAGACACCGAGCCCAGACAAAAGTTTCTTTATCTATTTGCATATTAACCAGTTTTCTGCATTGTCTTGAAATATCAAGTCTTGAGGTCTTCATGACAAGCATCAGCTGTCCCTAGTTTTCTTATGATCTAGTCGAGTTCACAGATCTTATTTTGATTGTAGACTACATAACATTTTTTGAAATGTTAGTAGATAGATAAAAGTGATTAGTAAAGATAAATAGATTTCAGATGGAGCACCCCGTTCATTGTGAGCTAAGCAACAAAGTCATCCATTCCATAAATATTTACCTGTTAGACCTACTATCTGTTGAACAGAGTTCTAAGCATTGATGATAGAGACAGACAAGTTATTTGTTCTTACAGAAGGTACATTTCAGTGAAGGATGCAGAAAATAAACAAGCATACAAACAGAATAATTTGAGGGGAGTAAAGGGTCATGTGGAATTAAAGCAGAGTGATTTGATAGAGAATACAGATAATTATTTCAGATGGTAGATTTAAAAAGGTTTCACACTAGTGCTGAGCTGGCATCTAAATGATGAAAAATAAATTCAGGTAGAAATAGGAAACCATCAGGTCTATAGGGATTTAGAACGTTGTAGGAAACAGTGAGACACGAAAATTTTAAGTTAAAAGGAAGGTCAAGAGTTTATGTAGTAGGGTAAGAGGGTTTGAGCAATACCTTAACATAGTGCATTCTCCCTCATCCCCACAATCAATAGAAGTTCATTTTCTCACTCCAAAATATTCTTGAATTCCAGGGTGTTTTTCTCATCCTTTCCATATGTTAAAATCCATATCTCTTTAGACGAAATCTCATAGCCACAATAAGGTTTCTTTAGTAATTTACCAAAAATAATACAGTTAAACAAATATGTGAAAAATTTTAAGAAAAACAGAAGAATTCACATTAAAGCAATCCAGAAAACATCCAATTAACTTCCTACCTAAATTCTTAAAATACATTTCAGCCATCCCACAACCATATTATTCTTTGATTTTTAACTAGTGTTACTTGCTGTCCATTCTGCTAAATATTTCTTTTTATTCATATTTCTTTTTTCCTCTCCAACAATTGAAGAAGTAGTTGCATATTTCTGTTTTTCCTCATCACGTAACATTTCAATACCATAATACCTCATTGATTTCTTCTTTAGAAATTAATTTCTCAAATTTATAATGCTTAATCATCAAAAGGAAGCTTTTTATTACCGTGGCTCACTATCAGTAGAAGAAAGTTTTTTGGTTTCTTTGTTTTTCCTAGTAAAGAATGTGTCTACAGTTCCTCCTATACTGGAAGTTTCTGGACAGTGTTATTTTATGACTTTTCATTTAAGACTCCAACTAAGGTTGGGGTGAACTGTCACAATTTTGGTTTTTCATCTTGGTTAGACTTCCCCTTTATGATCACCTGGGATAAAATAGCAATGGAAAATGGAATAAATGGATCTTTCCCAATTAGCTAAATGTATCACAACACAGGGAAATAATTCAGCTACTTTACTGATATTTCCATTTTACTCTAGGTGATGATGGGAAACCTATTTCTCCCACTTTTTCTTAGAAAACATTCTGGCCTTTGTTTTATTTAGTTTTAGTGAATGAATAAGCTAGGAATACACTCAAATTATGCCCTTAAAAATAATAGTACAGGCCAGGTGTGGTGGCTCATGCCTGTAATCCCAGAACTTTGGGAGGCCAAGGCAGGTGGATCACGAGGTGAGTAGTTCAAGACCAGCCTGGCCAAGATGGTGAAACCCTATTTCTACTAAAAATACAGAAACAAAAATTAACTGAGCGTGGTGGCCAGTGCCTATAATCCCAGCTACTTGAAAGGGTGAAGCAGAGAATTGCTTGAACCCAGGAGGCAGAGATTGTAGTGAGCTGAGATTGTGCCACTGCACTCCAGCCTGGGCAACAAGAGCAAAACTTCATCTCAAAGAAACAAACAAGAAAAAAATATATTATCTAGCTTGAATTACAATAGGATGTATGTTCACAGTTCACAAATTCTGGCTTTGCTTAATTACCATTTGTTTTGTTCATCATCAGCATAAAGTGAAGAAATATAACATCTTTGGGAGCATTTTTAGGGGATTGAAAATTTTATTCAAATTCAACAGAGCAGGAGAAATGATACCTAGTTTTTTCTTCAATTAATTATTTAATCTATTAGGCACACACACAATATTTAGAAATGTGTAAAGATAAAGCAACTTGCCATTAAAAGATAAAGGTGCTTGCCATTATTTAAAAACTACACATTCATACAAAGATAAAAAGATAGTACTAATCTTTTCATGTAAGTTGTGCATAATTACAGAGTTTGAATAGTCACTGTGGAATTTCTCATCGCTAAGTGATCTCTCTCTGCTTCTTTCTTCTCCACAGCCTCCTCTGTTTACTTCTATCAGCCTTTCAAGGCATGCAATTCAGTTAGTAGTTTTCCATCTATTTTTCTGCTATATGGAATATAAGGAAATTGTTTTCTTTTCATGGATGAAAGTATGAGTTTTCTCCAAAAACCCAAGAGCTCTTTCCTAAGAGGCAATAATTATCTTCATTTTGTGGGACATGAATTCTGTGGAAACAGGGAGGCGCAGTATTGAATTCTGTGGAAACAGGGAGGTGCAATAGCTTTGAATTTATCCCTAACTCTTCATCATTCTATTCTAACTTATTGGATGCACCTCCATGACTAAACGCTCCCTCAGATTTTAGCTCTCATCTTCACCTGTACCAGGTTCTGCTTTAAAATGGGCAGAACTCAGAGGAAGCTGACTACTTAAGGTTAGAGTGCTCTTGGTAACTACAGAGGAGTTAGTTGACCTGACACCAACACCTTCATTTAATCAATCATATCATGAATCTTTAGATTTTATCAGTATTACAAAAAAAACACCTTATCTGACCATCTTGTTTTGTTTATCTGATGCATATATATTTAGAGAGAAGCTGAGAATTTAAAAGAACACACAGTTCCAAACTGTGTATGTATCTGTGTGTAGAAGAACACAGCTTGATTAGAACATCACACTGATAGCAGTTAAAAAAAATAGAAACACATTGAGTTGCTGGTAAAATATTAATTTCTTCTTTATGTTCAAATATTAATATATTTCATGGACTTTATTAAAGTAAAAGAACCTTTGCATATTTGCTTATATATAAATCTGGTATCAGTACATATCCCAGAATAATTAACCCTAAAAACTAAGAAAAATTAATTTTGTTGCTAGGATTTCCAGCTCTTTATCATTTCAAAAATTAAGATTCTAATTATTAATACTGGCCAGTCAATTATGTAATACAATATGATTAATAAGTTACAAAGTATAGTAAGGCTTCCCAGTTAAGGTGTTTTTGAACACTGTGTGTGTGTGCATGTGTGTGTGTGTGTGTGTGTGTGTGTCTGTTGTTACTGTTTTCTACTTTTCTCTTGCCTGAGTTCCAAGTGAATTGGTAATAAGAAAGGATGGGGAACCGGGTGAGGTGGCTCACACCTGTAATCCCAGCATTTTGGAAGGCTGAGGCGGGTGGATCACGAGGTCAAGAGATCGAGACCATCCTGGCCAACATGGTGAAATCCCTTCTCTACCAAAAGTACAAAAAAGTTAGCTGGGTGTGGTGGTGTGTGCCTGTACTGCCAACTACTTGGGAGGCTGAGGCAGGAGAATTGCTTGAAACCGGAAAACTGGAAGTCGTAGCGGGCAGGGATCATGCCACTGCACTCCAGCCTGGCGACAGAGTGAGACTCTGTCAAAAAAAAGAAAGAAAGGATGGGGAAAAACCTCCAACATTAAAAATAATGGGATGGGGGCTTCAAAAAAATGAGAGATTTGAAGGTGCTGAGAGAAGAATCACTTAGGTGGAAGAAGTTCTAGCTCAGAACAAGGGCTAGAGGGGCCTTCAACAGGGAGGCAACAATCTGTGCAGAAACCCCAGAGCAGAATTTGGAAGGACACAAGAATAAGAGTGACCCCCAAAATTAGGAGATAAATGGATAAACTTTCTACATTAAATCTAGGCCTGTGGTCCATATCACTATCCTCCACTCAGCTTTCCTTCTAGGGTGACTAAAGTTACCAAAAATGTATTATATATGTCCAAGCAGCTAGAAGAGAGGACTTGGAATTTTCCTAACACAGAGAAGTGATAACTACTCAAGATGATGGACACTCCACATACCCTGACTTGATCCTTACAGTCTATGCATGTAACAAATACATCTACACCAAGAAACAATGTAATAGTAATGTCCACTGAGAACAAAACAATTTCAAACTAGTAAAAAAATGGTGGCCAGGCACAGTGGCTCATGCCTGTAACCCCAGCACTTTGGGAGGCTGAGGCAGGCAGATCGCCAGGTCAGGAGTTCAAGACCAGCCTGGCCAACATGGTGAAACCCCATCTCTACTAAAAACATAAAAATTAGCTGGGTGTGGTGATGCGTTCCTGTAATCCTGGCTACTCAGGAGGCTGAGGCAGGAGAATTGCTTGAACGGGACCTGGGAGGTGGAGGTTGTAGTGGACTGAGATGTTGCCACTACACTCCAGCCTGGGCTACAGAGCAAGATTTCATCTCAAAAAAAAAAAAAAAGAAAAAGAAACCACATACACCCACACACACACAAACAAAAAAAAAGAACAATGGCTTATTATCTCAATGTGTTGCACGAACTATCTAAGGACACTGGATAGAACATCAATCCACCCTGACAAGAGAAAAGTCAGATAGATTGCAAAGGCATAACTTTCTTTGATACCTCCATATTCATCTCCTTCCCTAAATACCAAATAAGAGCTTTTTCATAATTGCTTTTCCCTCCGGCCTTTCTAGTGCCAAAAGCCAGTTCCTGTGTCCTTGACCATATGTTTACAGCTGGGACCCATCTTTTCTGGCCTAGCTGTCTGGAGTTTAGTGTGAATGCTTCCTATTTTCTCTAGGACACTAACTTCTCCCAGGGAGCAGGTATAACTAATGTGTCTGCATACTGTCTCTAGAGGGATAGAACTAATATGATATATGCATATATGAAAGTGAGGTGTATTAAGGAGACCTGACTCACACAATCACAAGGCAAAGTCCCATGATAGGCTGTCTGCAAGTTGGGAGCAAGGAAGACACTGGTGGATCAGTCTGAGTCTCAAAACCTTGAAAGTAGAGAAGCCGACAGTATAGGCTTAAGTCTGTGGCCAAAGGCCCAAGGGCCCCTAACAAACCACTGAGTGTAAATTCAAGAGTCCAAAACCTGAAGGACCTGGAGTCTGATGTTCAAGTGCAGAAAGCATTCAGCATGGGAGAAAGGTGAAGGCCAGAAGACTCAGAAGGTCAAGTCCTTCTGTATTCTTCTGCCTGCTTTACCCTAGCTGATTGGCAGCTAATTAGATGGTGCCCACCTAGACTGAGGCTGTATCTACATCTCCCAGTCGACTGACTCGTATTTTGATTTCCTTTGGAAATACCCGCATAGAAACACCCAGGAACTACATTCTGCATCCTTTAATGCTTCATCAAGCATCGAAGCATTAAGCAAGTTGACCATCAATATGAAGCATCACAAGTGTACCCCTCGTCAACTTGAATCAATACACGTCTCCTAAAATTGTACACAATCTTCAAATAAAGACAATAGTAAGTTCACAATTAAACCTAACATAATACAGCTATCCTTCATACAACCCAAAGTGCACTAATCCTTAACCTAAATATATTATATAATTATATAAAGTTATATTATATAAAGTTAACTCTTAGATGCTGATTTGAAGTCAGTAACACTTACGTCAAACAATAAAGGGGAAAAGGAAATAAGATGAAGATATTTTCTTCATCTTATTTCTACATCTTATTTGTACAAGTGTCTTCATGCACAAAGATGTTCTTAATGAAATAAGGAGGAAATACCTTATGACAGTTGCAGTCAGCCCTCATTTCTGCAACCTGGTCACATGGTCATAGCTGGTATTGATGATTAGCTTCTTCTACTACCCATTTTTTATTCCCTTTGCCTTCAACAAGCACCTCAGCAGATCATGGGTTTTATTATTATTATTTCATCTGTTATTTTTTTACCTGGTAAAGTGACACAAACCTTCATTCCTGAAGGGTCTGGGTCATTTGCAGTCCTTCCTGGATTGGATTGCTGTAGTTTCCTATTGGCCTTAATCACAGGGTAACAGTAAGAGATGCCCTAAGGATCTCCTATATTCCAAACATAGTCTTCCTTGTTTCCATTGTGAAGTACTTGACTAACTGCATCTTGATAGTCTGGGTCAATCATCCCAGCCAAGCCTGTAACTCCCTTCTTAGCCTGTTGACTAAGAGGTAGGAGGATCCTAAAGTGTCCAGGTGGCAATCTTTACTTCCAGTTTAATGGAATTATTGTCATGTCTCCTGGTGGCAGCATCCCTCCCTCTGGAACTAAGACCTTTAGGTCAGTCAAATGTAATGTGACCAGAACAGGAAGCAAAAATTTTGCTAGTCAGTCACTAGGGGTGATGGTGAGTGGTGCCATGTCCACTTCCGTCCCTTGATTCCTAGACCCATGAATCCTGGCTATGGGAAGAAGAGTAGCATATACTGAATGCTGATTCACAGCATATGCAGCCTACTGGAGGACTTTGCTCCAGCCCTCCAAAGTATTGTCACCTAGAGTTGTCATTGTAATTGTGACTTCAAAAGGTCACTCTACCAGTCTATCACTCCCGATGCTTCAGGATGATGGGGAACATGGTAAGAAAAGTAAATTCAATGAGCATGAGCCCACTGCCCTATGTCTCTAGCCATAAAGTGAGTACCTTGGTCAGAAGCAATTCTATGTGAAAGAACATGATGGCTGATAAGGCATTTGGCAAGTCCACAGATGGTAGTAGTCATGGAGAAGCACTGCATGCAGGAAAGGCAAACCTGTATCTGGAGTAAGTGTCTATTCCAGTGAGGACAAACCGCTGCCCTTTCCGTGATGGAAGAGGATAATCAACCTCCCACAAAGTAGCTGGCTGATCACCCTGAGGAATGGTGCTACATTGAGGGCTCAGTTTTCGTCTCTGCTGCTGGCAAATTGGACACTCAGTTGTGGCTGTTGCCAGGTCAGCCTTGGTGAGTGGAAATCCATATTGCTGAGCCCATGCATAATCTCCATCCCTGCCACCATGATCACTTTGTTCATGGGCCCATTGGGCAATGACAAGGGTGGCTGGAGAAAGAGGCTAAGTGGTGTCCACAGAACAAGTCAAACTATTCACTTGATTCTTAAACTCTTCCTCTGCTGAGGTCGCCCTTTGATGAGCACTTACATGAGATATCAATATCTTCACAGTTTTGACTACTCAAAGAGGTCCATTCACACCTCTTCCCAGAATTTCTTTGTCACCAATTTTGCAATCATGCTTCTTCCAAGTCCCTGACCATCCAGTCAAACCCTTGGCTATAGCTCATGAATCAGTGTATAATTGCACATCTGGCCATTTCTCCTTCCAAGCAAAGTGCACAATGGTATGCACTGCTTAAGTTTTGCCCACTGTAAAGATTTCCTTTCACCACTGTCCTTTAAAGATGTCCTAGAAAGGGGCCGAAGGGACAAAAACTATCAACGTATGACCCAGTATATACTGTATCAGGGATCCCTTACGTGAAGTACTTTTTCCTTCATTGTCAGTTGATCCATTGCTATGTGACTGACACTATTCCCATTGTTTGGATGACAGATATGTAAAATATGAATCATGCTCCTGAAGGAAAGCATAATAATCCTCCCCAAAATATTGATAATTTTTTTTTTTGAGACAGAGTCTTGCTTAGTTACCAGGCTGGAGTGCAGTGGCGCAATCTCGGCTCACTGCAACCTCTGCCTCCTGGGTTCAAGTGATTGTTCCACCTCAGTAGCTGGGACCAGAGGTGCATGCCACCACACCTGGCTAATTTTTTTTGTATTTTTAGTAGAGACAGGGTTTCATAGTGTTGGCCAGGATGGTCTTGATCTCTTGACCTTGTGATCTGCCCGCCTCAGCCTCCCAAAGTACTGGGATTACAGGCGTGAGCCACTGCGCCCAACTGAGAATGTTTAAATTAGACACTAAATGCCCAGACTCTGTTTGCCTGATGGCAAGGCATAAATTCCTTCTTACTAGAGACAGTAATTGCTTATCAGCCTAGAGACGATACCAGCAGGCACCAGAGGAATCTGAAAACGGATTTTACTATGTTCCCACGTTTTCCCACCTTTTCAAAAAATTGAACTGTTCTCTTTGTTGTCTTGTCTCTATTTCAGACTTATGGCTCTTTGTTAAAGTATTATTTAAGCAAGGCATGTAAGCCAGTGCCTTGAGAGAGAAATACTTTTAAGCTGAGACTTCTCCTGCCTGATGGGTACAGCATATGTTCATAAACTTCTGCTTGTTTTTCTTTTGTTAATTTGACTTTTGTTTTCAGGAGAGTAACTCAACAAAAACTAAGAAAAGAAAGAAAAGTAATTGTGTTTTCTTCCCTCCATCCCTATCTTGTGAAATTGGCAGCGTACCAGGGAAATAGTCATATAACAGGTAAATAGCATTTGCTGAAACGCCACAGCACCATGAAGCACAATCCTGAACCCATCACCTCCATCTCTACACTTTCTCTAAGTCTGAAGACCCATATTTTAAACACTCCACAAGTCACTTTTATCTGGATGGTCTGCTCTCATTTTAAGTTCAGATAAGTGTACCTTATCTGAACTTGGTAACTTCTCCCGGTATATTCTCCCTCTTTCACTTTTATCAATTCTCTTAATAACAGTATCTTTGTCTAATGAAAGATTTTTAAAAGATACCTTATTTTCTAACCCTAATCAACAGCAGCAAAGTCCTTATCAGAAACATCTTTAGATTTTCCTTTTGTCTTATTTCCACTGCTGACTCTCTGATCAACGTTCTAGTCACTTTGCCTCCAACTGTTTTTTCTCCTTCTATTTGATCTGCACAATCTTACTACCTCCAACCTCAAAACTATTGGCTTTAATTTTTTAATTTTATGTTAAATTGACCATAATAATTGTACAGTTTTATGGGATACTCAGTGATATTTTGATACATATAATATACAGGGCTTAGATCAGGATAATTAGCATACCCATCATCTCAAACATTAATCATTTATTTTCATGGGGAACATTCACTGTCTTCCTTCTAGCTATTTAACACCACAGATTATTGTTAACTATAGTCATCCTACAGTGATATAGAACCCTAGAACTCAGTCCTTCTAACTAGAGGTAATTTTGTATCCTTTAGCAAATCTCTCCCTATTCCTCTGTCTAACCCCTTCCCAGCCTCTAGTTTGTTAAATGCTTTTAACATTTAAAATGTCAATACTGGTTCTTATAATAAGTCGTTTCCTTGTCAGAGAAAGCTACTAGAGAAAGTCACATCTCAGTAGAGTCTCAAAGGCTAATAGGAACATGGAACATCTACTAGACAGGTACTACATGGTTGCTGGGAGCTGGGAGGATGGTGTGTTCAATGGGAGAGGTACAGTTTCCACTTAGGAAAAAAGTGCATATTTGAATACCCACAGGAAGATGATATTGAGGTTAAAAGTACGAGGAGGGGTATAGAAGTAATTAATACTGTGCAGAGACAGGGTAAGAGAAGGCTGAGAAGAATATATCTTCTGGAGTCTACCTTTAATTTTTAAGGCACTGGGAAGTCAAAGATATGGTTTTAGCAAGATAATTATATGACTAGATTCAGAAGCTTTAAAGAAAAATCATTCTGGCAGATTTGTCTGCATACTGCAGTTCATACTGTTTTTTTCTTTTTGTATTAGCTCAAGGGTGAGGATCAAGTCTTTTTTTCTTCTTTTTATTGTACTTTAAGTTCTGTGCATGTGCAGAACGTGCATGTTTGTTACATAGGTATATACGTGCCATGGTGATATGCTGCACCCATCAACTCGTCATCTACATTAGGTATCTCTCCTAATGTTATCCCTTCCCTAACCTCCAACACCTGACAGGCCCCAGTGTATGATGTTCCCCTCCCTGTGTCCATGCATTCTCGTTGTTCGACTCCCAATTGTAAATGAGAACATGCAGTGTTTGGTTTTCTGTTCTTGTGTTAGTTTGCTGAGAATGATGGTTTCCAGTTTCATCCATGTCCCTGAAAAGGACATGAACTCATCCTTTTTTATGGCCACATGGTATTCTATGGTGTATATGTGCCACATTTTATTTATCCAGTCTATCATTGATGGGCATTGGATTGGTTCCAAGTCTTTATTATTGTAAACAGTGCCACAGTAAACATACCTGCGCATGTATCTTTATAGTAGAATGATTTATAATCCTTTGGATGTATAACCAGTAATGGGATTGCTGGGTCAAATGGTATTGCTGGTTCTAGATCCTTAAGGAATTGCCACACTGTCTTTCACAATGGTTGAACTAATTTACACTCCCACCAACAGTGTAAAAACTTTCCTATTTATCCACGTCTTCTCAAGTATCTGTTATTTCCTGATTTTTTAATGACCACCATTATAACTGGCATAAGATGGTATTTCAATGTGGTTTTGATTTGCATTTCCCAATGACCAGTGATCATGAGCTTTTTTTCATATGTTTGTTGGCTGCATAAATGCCTTCTTTTGGAAAGTGTCTGTTCACATCTTTTGCCTACTTTTTAATGGGGTTGTTGGTTTTTTTCTTACAAATTTGTTTGAGTTGTTTGTAGATTGTGGATATTAACCCTCTGTCAGTTGGGTAGATTGCAAAGATTTTCTCCCATTCTGTTGGTTGCCTGTTCACTCTATTGATAGTTTATTTTGCTGTGCAGAGCTCTTAAGTTTAATTATATCCCATTTGTCAGTTTTGGCATTTGGTGTTTTAGTCATGAAGTCTTTGCCCATGCCTATGTCCTGAATGGTATTGGCTAGGTTTTCTTCTAGAGTTTTTAGGATTTTAGGTCTTACCTTTAAGTCTGTAAGTCATTTTGAGTTAATTTTTGCATAAGGTCTAAGGAAAGGATGCAGTTTCAGCTTTCTGCATATGGCTAGCCAGTTTTCCCAACACCATTTACTGAATAAGGAATCCTTTCTCCATTGCTTGTTTTTGTCAGGTTTGTTGAAGATCAGATGGTTATAGATGTGTACTGTTATCATTCCTGAATCTCCAGTGAGAACCAAAGCACATGGCTATAGCACACACACACACACCCTGTTGACTGATAATCGATGGTAACAGAAAGTCTCTTTCAGACATTTGCCATTTAATTATGTTTTAAAGTCATCTGGAACAATTTAACAGTGTGTATTTTCTCTCTCCAGCTAGATACGCTGCTATCTTTTTAAGGATGACTATCTTATTATGTTTCGTTATTAAATATATGTTACTGTTTGTTGAGAGCCTTATTTGCAGCAGAAACTGTTCTGGGAGCTGGACATGCAGGGAGTAAGAAAGACAGAAGAGGTCCCTCCTCTCAATGCAGAAGACACAGGGCATCACTTATAAGACACTCAGCTTTTTTCATTTTTTTTCTTTGAGAGGGAGTCTTGCTCTGGTTACTAGGCTGGAGTGCAGTGGTGTGATATCAGCTCACTTAAACCTCTGCCTCCCAGGTTTAAGCGATTCTCCTGCCTCAGCCTTCCAAGTAGCTGGGACTACAGGCATGTGCCACCACACCCAGCTAATTTTTGTATTTTTAGTAGAGGCGGGGGTTCACCATATTGGTCAGGGTGGTGTTGAACTCCTGACCTCAACTGATCCACCTGCCTTGGCTGGGATTAAAGGCATGAGCCAATGTGCCTGGCCTCTTTTCTTTAAAATAAAGGTTAGCAGCCATTCTCGTACAACATAACAACAGATTTTCTACATGAAAACTTTCCAGTGTTGTTAAAGTCCTGTCCTAATGGTGATTTCCTGAACGTGTTTGTTCTTTTAAAGGCGAGGAATGTCTCTTTTTCATGGCTTGGACACAACCTTTATATTAGTTTTTTCACGGGATGTACTAATTTTGATATATTTTGAAATAACTTGATGGATCTTGAAAAGTGTCAGTCTGACTTGTTTTCAGAATTAAATTTATAGCATCTGCTTCTTCTGCAAATGTTGTGATAGCCTAAAACCCAGGCAAGAAAGGAGAAATAAAGCAACTTCTATGCAGAACTATCTTCCTTAAGAGTATGAACTAATTATTTATTATATCAAGTTTCACTTGTTGGAATAAATTATTTATGAATAACTGTATTTTGTTGATATGCAAAACCTGTATCCAGAAATTATAAAATGTCACAGCTCTATTGTAAGTTATAGTGAAAGGCCACATGGGAGTACAGCTCCTGGAGTAATAGATATTTAGCCTCACCATCATTGTGAAACTTTTATTAAGCAGTAATTTTGTATGACAATGTACAAGAAAAACACATAAACCTGATTTCTGTGCTCTCAAGTGTTGTAACCTAAAATAGTCCCTGGGATTTACCGTTACTTAGTAAACACTTTCTGAGGACCATGACAGATACTGTGCTGGAACTTCAACACACAGATCTGTCTGGATTGCCCTCAACCCACTGGAAGGGTATGAAGAATGTTTACTGTACCAGAGAGTTGTGTGACTTTGTTGGCCTCCCTGCTGTCTTAGCCTGACTCATTTAGGTAGTATCAGTCCTTCCTAAAACCAAGAAAGGCCTGGAGGGACCATCAGTGCAGGCTGTGATACATTCCCCATGGCAGGTGATGCCATAGGGCTCCACTTCCTCCTCTTAGCTGTGGTTTTTCCATAAGGAATAAATAATATCTGTAAGATTTATTGCCGGGGTAAAATGAGGAAACTGAGGCAAGTATAAGAAAGTGAGAAGCTAATTTATTCAGCTCCCAGGAGAGGTTCTGTGGTTCAGGGTGGGGCCAGAGAAGTTACACCTGGCTGTTCAGGGCGTGGGGTTTTATGGGGAGAGCAGGCAATTGATTGGCTATTGGGGGAAAAAAGAGAAGGCATTCCTATTGGCTGTTGAGGAGCAGGAAGTACATGGAGTTAAAGTAGGAAGTACATGAAACTAGCTGCCATTGGTAGGAGGGCGGGACCTTGGGTATGCGGGCCTGCTGGGGGTGTACAGGGCAGGCTGTTGCAGGGTATGATGGGGCTTCTTTAAAAAATTTTCTGCAGGGTTTTTTAACAGCGGGCTAGAGGTTGGATGCATAATTTAGTGCTGAGTGTGGGCTTGGGCATGGTATGCAGAGGCGGGTGCAGGGAAGCCATGTGGCAAAGCCAGATAATGAGCTTGGGTGATGACACAGTTATCAGGAGCGGAGAGTGATGAATATGTCCATTTGACTCCCAGCAAGGCAACCGACCTTACAATATCTAGGTACAACAATTCAGGCAATAGATCTATCAACTTATTTCTACCAACCCACCAAGTCATAGGCAGATACAGCAAGATGCTTCCAAATATGGTAGGCCAGCACAATCTCTTGTATTAACTTTACAAAACTAATTTAAAGAAAAAATTAAAGATGGAGTCTTGCCCTGTCACACAGGCTGAAATGCAGTGATGCAATCATAGTTCATTGGAGTCTTGAACTCCTGGGGTCAAACTTTAGCCTCTGGAGTAGCTGGAAGAATTATGGGTACACCACCACACCCAGGTAAACTCAACTATCGACGTTCTCCCAAAAGGGAGCAAACATTGGCTAGAACTCCTTCAATCCACTCTCTGTTTATTATATTTGCATGCAGTTGTATAGACTACAGCCTCTTCTCTTTTGGTTTTGCTTGTAAGTATACAGTTTGCTCTAAAAGATGATAATTCAACCCTTTAAGAAGAGAAGCTTAAGAGGACCATATTTCTATCAAATGTTGTCTAAGAAGAGGTTTAGGTAGATCTCTGACAGATAGACAGGGGCTTGGTGCAGACATTGTGAACAAGCCTGCAATTAGCAGACGTGAGGAGAAAGAAGACTCAGAAAAATAGGTAAACAGAGCACCTAGAAAGGAGAGAAGAAAGGAAGAGAGTGTTTGGTGCACTATCATGTGCAGGGGTTGGGGTCTGTATTGTTCCCTATGTTGGGGGATTGAAAGAAGTAAGACAGAAAACAATACAGAAAAAAAAGTTTTAGATTCGAGAGGAAGAACTGATTGCTAATGTTGGCTTCTCAATTCACCAAATCAGTACAAAGGTAACAAATCACTTGGGATTAGACAGAGTTAGGAACTAAGTGGGCCGAACTTTCATGAGTTGAAGGGACACTGTGCTCGGGAATTCAAGAATGTGTAGACTCTTCTGATAATGTTATTTCTCATTTCCATTTGTTAATTCTAACTCTGGGAGCTCTCTAATGTTCCTTTTTACCCTTTAAGTGATGTAAAGATGGCTTCCAATATGTTGGTTGTGAAACACTTCCCTGTGATGGAGAAAAGCCACAGGAAGCAAAGCACTAAGGCTACTGCCTCATCAATATCAGCCTCAGGGCTCCCCAAAGCCCCAGCCTTTAGGCATTTATCTCTTCCTGTTCTGTGTCAATTTCAACAATGGGGAATGCCCTGGGGCTGAAATAGACACAAGATCCAAATGAATCAATGTCCTATAAGCCAAGTGCTATGCCTTCAAGCAAGGCAGAGCAATTATTACCCAACACGGGTGCCCCTGCTAGTTCTCAAGGACAAGCAGGGGAAGTGAATCCATCACAGTCCTGCCACTTAAGATGCATTTTAAACTGCAGTGGCTCTCCTACACAGCCATTGTTCACTTATGCTCAGTGTCATTCTTCTGCATTCTTTCAAGACTGGCAATTTGCACAAAGGAAACCAAAAATACTAGGCACGAGGCTGGTGAGTTTAAAGTGCAATCTGAGTTAGGGATATAACTGCTCTTCAGAGGGGAAGAAAAGCTCTGGTGTGGGAATATCTCTTGACCATTTTCAGTTCACTGTAAATCTTAACCCCAGCACGTGTATTTCCACAATGCATAGAAAGACGTTTTAGTGTGGTGTCCCATCAGGCACTTAATTAGCCTCTTTTGAAGAATACTGAAGGGAGAAACATAGGTATCCTCTTGATAAGATCCCATCCTGATGGGAGAGACAGAGAAGTAAACAGTTATAATATTGAGTAATCACATTAGCAGTGGAGACAAGCAGGAGTGCCAGGAGCAGAAAGGAGAGCCCTTTTCCATATCTGGCAGAAGTGCCTGGGAGCACTTTCTGTCTACCAGGTATACCTGAACTGACTTTTGAAGAACAAAGGAGCAAAGAAGAGTCAGAGAAGAGCACTATGGGTGGAGAGGGAGAATACTGCATCTGGTGGAGTGTAATGACTCATTGTGTATTAACCATTGGATCTCAAAAGGGTGAGAGATGAGAGACTAGGAGAGAGGGAGGTAGAGCAAGATACTGGTAAGCCCTCTACAGAGCCACGGCAAGGGGCAGACCCCATTCTGGTCCCAGGAGATCTATGGAGGAGTTGTCAGTGTAACCGGAGTAACTGCAGCTGGATTCCCTGGTTCCCACACCGGGAGTTGAATCAGGGCCTCCAGGAGTCCTAACTGCTAGGCCACCGTGGAAGCAAAGTAGCTACAGCTGGAACTTAGGCTCTTGGTCTTCCTAACCCCAATTAATGGGAAAAGGGGCGCCCAAGGCACAGTGAGTATTACAGCTCAGATAAAACTTGTGGACCCAAAGAGTGTGTGATAGTGCAGTTTATTATGCAGAGTGAAAGGAAAGCTTCCACGCCCTGGAAGGGGATCCAAAGAGGATTCCAGCCCAGGCTGGGACAGCCAGAGCTTTTACCCAGAGTTATTCCCTCCCCATTCATGTCCTTGTCCAGTGAGAGGGATTCTTCCAAACTTCCTCCGGACTAATTGATTTTTGAATCCTTTACTGGATTGGCTACTGTTTTACAACCCTGAGTTACAGAGCCCCTACCTCCAAGAGCCAGAGGCAGGAAGATAGAAACAAAGGCCCTACCTGGCCTGCCAGAGGCTGGAATGTAGAAACAAGGACCCTATCCAGCCAAAGGTGGGAAAATGGAAACATAGGGCCCTAGCTGGTGGGAGGGGGTAAGCTGGAGAATTCCTGCACTCAAAACAGCACCCCAGCCCATTAGAGAAGTCCCTCTGACACAGTCCCTCAGCAGCAGCAGTAACAGGCCATCACATAACTATTTCGCGAAAGTGAAGGCTTCCGACACAGTTTACTCTTTTTAAGTACTGAAAAGTATTTTATGGAACAATTTGTGAAATGTGTTATGCACTTCATTTGTCCTTAAAGTATTTTTGGGGCCCTAAATATTGCCTTTTCATCTGAACTCTACCCACTCTCAGTTGGTACTTGTTTTATGTTGTCGACTTGATGCCAGGAGTTGTAGTATTTTAACTACTTGGCTTCTGTCTATCTCTCTTAAGAAAATAAAAGCAGCAGGAAGCTGCTACTCTTTGAAGCTTATTTGCTTGCTGGTTTTGGCTTTCCTCATCACAGGACAGAGTTGGAATCTCACCTAGGATGTATACCAGATGATACATCCTGGAAATATTCCCTGATAACTGAGCTTCTTACTATATTGTTGGCAAGTAGAGCTCCAGGACACAGTGTCACCAGGGAGCTTAAATCATTGCAGAGGAGGAGCATGGCAAGTTCTCACCATGTAGAGCAGGAGGACAAGGAAGATCTGAAGAAAAGTGCCTAGGGGTGTGTCTGTACTAGCTCTAAATTAATAAGCCTTGTGATGCCTCCATTATGAAGAGCTGGTTAAGCAGAACTGGAAAGACATATAACATAGCAGGATGGAAATAAGATATAGAGGTTGGAAATATGAGACTGGAGTCAGAGCCTTGAGGTGCTAGAATTTAAAAGAAGGGCTTTTATTGACTAATTCAGTCTGATTGAAGGAGCAGTTAGGCATCAAAAATACAGAAAGCTTAAGAAATTAAGTAATCAAAAATCTAGAGAGAAGTTTAGGTATACCTACTTATCACATCAGAAAGGGATGGTGCAGACACTCCTCCTTGAGACTCACAGGAGTACTTGATGCTCATGGGATTACTTGCAGGGCTACTCCTAGGTCAAAGAGAGGAGAAAAGCCCACATATTCAAGACTTAGTATACTGGGACAGGAAATAACTGTCATTTACATAGTAAATGACAAACATTCTCTCTCCTTTTCAAAATATAGTTTACTTGATATTCTTAGATTTAGAAATGTGACAGTGTATAAGGAAACAATGAAGACGCTTTTATTGAGATAATGGGACAGATAATATTCTTTTGCTTCTGTTAGATGGGTAGTGGTGTAAAGTGCATGCCATCTAGTCATGCCAAATATCTAAGTTTCATGATATTAAGCATTTACGACCAAGGCATTCTCATAGAAATGCCAGCTGAGTTATTTTCATGGTGGACAGCAGTAATGAAGAACCATAATATTTGGACTCAGGACTTACGTAGTCATGAGAGTATTGCCAGGGAATTTTAACAACAGTTAATTTAGTTGTACTGGCAGAAGAGCTTAGGGAAACCCTTGCTATGGTCTGAAATAAGAGAAAGTCAGATTTCATATGTCACCGTGCTGTGTGTGTAAGGGATTCTCTGTGGACTTCGACCTGTCTTACCCTGGTAATGGTACTCTCCTGTGGTTGAAGAGTTAGTTAAAAATATATGAATGTTCCAAGACTTAGACACCAGGTACTCCAAATTATCTCTTTATAAAAGCCAAATATAAAATCCATGGGCCTACACTTCAAAAACATAGAAAAAGTACAAAGCAGAAATACCACAATCACCACTTAGATATAATTATTCTTGACATATAAGTATTTTTTCAACATACATGTTTTTCTTATGTATGTATGTATAGACATACTGCTTAAGTGTGATATATATATACATATATATATCACATAGTAGTAGTAGTGGTAGAATATACACAGTACATATAAGCATATATATATATATATATATATATATGCTTATGCCATTCTTCCATTGAAAAAAATATTTTTCACTGAATTTTCTTTGTACTTAGGGAGACATAAATATCCAGTATTTGGCAAGTACTGTAATAGAGGTAAACCAGGTTCTATGGAAGAATATGATACTCTCCTAAATCTGTCTGGTTAAGAAGGTTAACGAAAGAAGGGAACTGATCAAATCTAGATGGATTAGTAGGAATTATCCAGCTAAAAGGTAAGAGTATGCACATAGTACTTTAGCTGAGGGAAAAAATTGCTCAGAGTTACAAAGCTTATGGCATGTTAGAGAAACTGCAAGTGGCTTGCTATATCTGAACCCTAGTGTTAGTGGTGGATATCAAAAAATAAGGAATAAATTAGTAGATAAATCGGCTTAATGGTATGCCACATACCCATTTATTTAATCTTTGGAAATCTGTACATATTTAACCAAAATATTGTTTAAAAAATACATAACTGGAAGGGAATAGTTTTTGGTAAAAATGGGAGACTAGAAACCTTAAAAATTATTTGCTCCATAAAAGCAACAAGAAAACTTACAAATAAATGTTCACAGAATAGATTTAACTGCTCATCAACCTGGGTACACTTAATCACTAAATATGACCTCATGGGTCTTGTAATAAGAAGTCTATATGAAACCTGTGAAATTTTTCCTGGAGTTAAAAATCATTCTTCATTTTGACTTTCTCCTTTTATTGGTTTATGTAAATAAAATAATCTTTAAATAGAAAAAAAAAGAAAACTTACAAATGTTGTCAGAATAATCTTTTTCAGAAGTCTAGAAATTTAAGCAAGAGCTTGCAGCAATTCTGAAATTTTTTATTCAAGAAAAATGGTGGAATTTCAGGAATAACAGTGATTCTTGTAATTTTTTAACGTGTGCTGCTTCCACATCTCCAAATCCATGCTTTCTTTGAAAACCTGGAGCCAACAAGCACGGTCAGAGGCAGCAGCCTGCAGCCACTGGGAAGCAGGAGGCTGGGTACCCCTTTGAAGCCTAATTTCCCTGGACTTGTCATTGTTTGTCCTGTCTGACAATCCCATGAAAGAACACACTCTCGATGTTATCTTTATTTGTCCCAACTTGGAGATCCCCTAGTGTGAACAGCTTTTTCCTGGGGCATTTATCAAGAAAAAAAGTAAATGGCAATTGTTTAACGTTACTGCTACCTTCGGCAGTAAATAACAATTTGGACTAAAAATAAGCCACTCCAAAGGTTTAAAAGAAAATTCTGGAGAATGAGATATCCATGGGAGGCTTTGACAATCTCTGATACATACCTGGGATATAAAAGGTTACACATATGCGTGGTGCTCTGTGCATGTCCAAGCTGGGCATATGATCCAAACATACCTGAAAGTGCTCCAAGCTCCCACCTCTGCTAACCTTGAGGGCACTGAGCAAGCAGGAAGTAAAGGCTCTAGCTCAGTGTTTAAATGGTGACTCAACTCACATGCAGAGCCTGCCATCAAAGACTAGGACACTTATTCTTTCCAAGCATTAAAGGAAATGTGCGTCCAATCATTAACTGACAACTTAGGTAACTATGAAGAGGTTTTATGACACAGACATGAGGGAATGGTTCAGAAGAAGTTACTAAACAAACAACAATAATATTAAAACAAAAAGTAACACATCCTAAGGCAGGGAGATAATTTTATTTCCAAAGTTGCCACATTATATTATTTTAAATCTCCTGTTTTCAACAACAGCAACCAAGGCATGAGAAAATCTAAAAGGTTTGGCTCATGCCTAGGGACAAAAAGTTATCAAAAGCTATCCATTAATAAGTCCACACATTGGAATTATTAGACATAGATTTTAATCAGGCATTTTAAATATGTTCAAAAAAATAAAACTATGTCTAAGAATAAAAGTATAAGAACTTTTATCCTACCAAATAGAGAATATCAATAGAGATAAAAATGATAAAAACAAATCGAATATAAATTCTGGAGTTGAAAGCTACAATAACTTAATTGAAAGATACACTAGAGGAGGTTAGCAGCAGATTTAAGCAGGCAGAAAAAGGTTAATTGAGGTCATCCTATTCCAGAAACAAAAAGAAAAAAGAATAATGAAAAATCAATAGACAGAAATTCAGAAACCTGTGGGTCGATCAAATGTACCTATATATATACAATGCAATTTTCTGATAGAGAGCAGAGAGAGTGAGACAGGCACAACATAATGTTTGAAGAAATCATGGCAGAAAGCTTTGAAGATGTAACAAAAAGCATTAATGTGCACATCTCAGGATCTCAACATACTCCAAGTATAATAAATTCAAAGCGATCCCTGTCTAGACATATGGTAATGGCACTGTTGAAACACATACGCAAAGAGATTCTTGAGAGCATGGACAGAGAAGTGATCCTTCACATACAAGAAATCCTCTGTGTTATTATCAGTTGATGGCTCATCAGAAACAAATGGAGACCAGAAGGCAGTGGGACAACATATTCAAAGTACTGAAAGAAAAAAATGTTTAACAAAAATTTCTGAATTCCTCAAAATTCTGCTTTGTAAAGGGTAGAGGAATTAAGGCATTGCTAGAAAATAAAAATGAGAACATTTGGCACTAGTAAGCCTTTCCTTCATGAAGAAATGAACAGGAAATACACAATATTAAAATGATGTGAGGATATAAAGGACACTGGAAAAGGTAAGTACATTGGTAAACACAAAAGACAGCATAAACATATTTTTGTTTAACTCTGTTAGTCCTATCAGATTCAAAAGAAAATTCTGTTAAGCAATTATTTAAAAACATGATGTTTACATTGAGTCCATGGTACGTACCTCTTTGGTCAAACGTTGGTCTAGATGTTACTGTGATGGTATTTTGTAGATGTGTACAGTCAGCTGAATTTAAGTAAAGAAGATTATGCTATATAATATGGATAGGCTTCATCCAATCAGCTGAAGGATTTAAGAGCAAAAGCTGACATTTTCCATAGAAGAAGAAATTCTGGTCAAAACTGCAACAAATAAATTCTGTCTTTTGTTCCAGACTGCCAGTCTGTTCCACAGATTTCAGACTCAAGAATGCAACATCAACTCCTTTTGAATGGCTAGCCTGCTTGCTTGCCCTGAAGATTTTATACTTGCCCATATCCACAATCATATGAATCAATTCTTTAAAATAAACATATCCTAATGGTTTTAGTTCTTGGGAAAACCCCGACTTGCAGTGTGCAAACATGTAGAGTTGATTTTCATTATTCACCACATATATGTTCTATAAAGTCATTGTGAATACCGATTATCAAATACTAAACTGTTGCTCCTAGGGTAAATTTTATCATATACATGCCATGTAGGTAATGTAGACTTTAATTGCAAATTTTTAAAACAACTCATTTTGGGATTCTATTTTCTTAATTTTATAAAAGAGAAAGTTAGGTTCAGAAATATGAAATCACTTGTCTGTGGCCATCACACTAACAGTTGTCAAAGGTGATATTCAAATTCCATGTAACTGGCCCTAAAGCTGGGGCCTCTTACACTGTCCTACAATGCCCGCTACTGTTTCTACCCTCTTGTCATGTCTGTATGAGAGCTGAAACAAGAAGACAGAGCTCCACCTTGTCCAGCCTCAGCTGGGAATGTGCAAGATAAGAAGTTAAGTATTTTTTTAGATTTTTGGCTTTATATACATGTTTGCCAATGACTGCTTAAGTGTCACTCATTGATTTGGGGGTTATAAATATATTTTAGCAAGTAGGGAAAAGTACAAATATTTTGAATAATGAGAATTGGCTATAATTTGTAACAATAAGAACAATAGAAGGTGGGAAAATGTAGCCACACAGAGCAAAGCATTTCTATACTGTGGAAATTATGTTGACATTAATGCCAACTACACCGTTATAAATTAGGATGTTAATTGTAATCCCCAGGACAACCACTAAAAAAAATAACTGAACAAGAAAAAGAAAAATATGAAAAGATAATTAAAATAATGCAGTAGATAATGTAATTTAACACAAAATAAGATAGCTATGAAAGAGTAGATGAATGACCAAAACACAGAAAAAAAGGCAGGTCGGAGGGAGGGCGGTCATGAAACACCCAGAGAACAGACAGCAACCTGGCAGCTGTAAATCCTACTTTATCAGCAGTTACACTAAATGTAAATACATTAATCCCCCCAATTAAAGGGCAGAGAATGGCAGCTTAAAAGAAATTTAGAAAAAAAAATGAAATTTTATCCAACTATAAAGATAAACCAAGTTTGAAGCAATTATGGTCCTAAAAAGAAGTTTGAGAACAACTCAAAGAACGCTCACAAACTTCCAATACTTTCCTGTTAACTATGTTACCTATACAGCTACAGCAGCCTGATTAATAAAGCGTAAACTTCTTTAATTTTTCAATTATTGTTGTCATTATCTTTAAATTGCAACTTATCTCATCCAAGAGTTAATTATTCCATGTGATTTTTCTATTGCTGTGAAGTCAGGAATTAATAACTTAAGAATCAGGAAAAAATTATTTGCCACTTTTCAGGTAACATTTAAAAAGTTTTGGGTTCAAGTAACAAGGGTTTCAATGTCAGATGTGGGTACAAGAAATACCACAGGAAAACAAATGGAAAGATTGATACAGAAAAGTTTGTTTTCTTCATCAAACTCTCTGGTGAGAGAGAGAGAGAGAGGAGAGAGAGAGGAGAGAGAGAGAAGAGAGAGAGAGAGAGAGAGGAGAGAGAGTACTGCAGTGACATAAACAATTTCATATCTAATGGGATAAAAGTATTAAGGGCTGAGTTTTCAAAACAGCTGCAAAGAGATTATATGTATTATGTTTTCTCAGGTAATAAAACAGATCAAATACAGCTGAATAAAATTTTCTTATCTTTTTTCCATGGCTTATTTTCTCTTTCTGCTGATCATAAAAATAGCCATTCTCCTGGATTAGTTATAACAGACATGTTCAATAAAATCTTGTTACTGGAAAGGAATTAAGCAGCTTTTGTGCAGGAAGCAGCATCAGTTACCTTGTGAAGGATTAAGAAGAGAGCAGTTGAGATGGTCAGCTCAGAGTTATATTTACCTGCCAGTCATTTTCAATCACTGTGAAAGGGCAGATGGAGTAGCAACTAGAACTCTAAATCGTTTTCCAATGAAGACTTCTAAGAGATCATTCCAATTATCCAGGGCAACTGTGTGTGTGTGTGTGTGTGTGTGTGTGTGTGTGTGTGTGTGCGTGTGCATGTACATGTGCACATACAGACAGCATGTATTGCATTTCATGCCATGCTTTTGTTCGTTTTAGAGTGTTTGGAGCCATTGTGAATAAGTGAATCAGGTTGAGTTTCTGAGTGCTTGAAAACTGCAAGGTTTTAGTGAAGAGCAATGTAAACTGTATTTGTTCATTCAATGATAATTTATTTGGGCAATTATTTTATGTCAGCCACTTTGTTCTTCATTCTCTCTTAAAATGCAACAGAAAAATTTGGTCTAAAAGCATTATATAAAACAATATATCCCATTCAGAAAACACCGTTTTGGCTTTAATAAATGGCCAAATGATCTACTTCTCATATGCTTCCTTCTCAGAGCTCCTGAGCAGTGCTGAATAGTGGATTATTTGGTGAGCTCCAGGACCGGCTTCAGCAGTTCTTGTCACAGTGTAACTAGCTCAAGTCCAGGTGCTTGCTGCTCAGAGGCCGAAAACACGGTGTGGTGAAAGGAAAGTAACTTTATTGATCAAATGCTAGCAGATGGGAGATGGCCAGTCTTCTTCCTCAAAGGAACTATCTCTGTCTTCAGGGCTTAAGAGGGGGAAGGCTTAAGAAGGAAGGGAAGGGGGAGGGGTTTTAAGAAGGAAAACAGGAGAGAAACATGCCGAAGTGGTGTGGAAGGGATCTGCCTGTCTCTTTCCGATGGTAACCTTGAGTCATTGCCCACCTGGAGGTCTGGTTTGCCTCATCCTGACCTGAGCCTGGGTGTGGTGAGCTAACTGTTTGAAACTCCCCTTCAGAGGGAGGATTCTACAGCATGGGCTCTCTGCCTGGTTTGTTTCAAAATTGGCCTCTGGAATTTCTAAGCAAGTAAAATTAGATAAGTGAGTACCGTTCACGGAAGTCCCTACAGAGAAAGGGAGAAACACAGAGTTTCAAAGTATGTTTCAAGGCTGAAAACAAAAACCAAAAAACAAAAGCTTGAAAATGCATTTTGAGGCTTGGATCCTCTGTCATAATGAGACTGTGGTCTGAAGACCTCCTGGGTTCCTGACTTTTCTAAGAATTGCTGTGAGGTAAGTACATGCACTGAAGGTGACAGTTTAGAGAATTTTACAGCAACTTGATCTTGCTGCAAATCCAAGAACTGAATACCTTCTTTTCCAAATCATTTTTGGTATAGTTTACAATTAGTACATTTAAAATGAAACAAAAACAAAATAAAACACACCTGCTGTTAAGGAGAGATCATTTAGCAGCAGCTGGCCAGACTACTTTGCCTGGCTTCTTTCTTCCTGTTCTACAGAGATACGTGGCTTGATTGGTAGCGCTTTTCCTAGGGCTTAACAGATTCACTCAGATTGCTTCTTTTTTACTGGTTCAGCTATTTTGGCCCTTCTCGACTTGTATATCAAAGGGGAATGTTTATAGCTTGCTTGGCAATTAAGGAAAGGATCTTTCTCATCTGTGTGCTGCTATAAATCTAATACAAGTTAGAGTTTCTGCTATTGGGAGAATGGTTTGTATAAATTGGGTTTTATATTGAGCAACCAAAAGTTGAGGCAGAGAATAGTCATCATCTAATTCTCCTCCCCAAAGATAGATAATTTTTTTCACTGGACTTCCAGGAGGAAAAATAAAACACTTAATCTAAAGCCTGATTAATTTATATTAGCTATTTTTCTTACCATTTTTTCTTATTAAAAATAACACAAGGAGTGTGAAAATCTGCACAAAATTTTAATGCTAACATGAGTTTTCACATTAGTAAAAGCTAGAAATCACTTATTTCTATGGCTTTACTGAAGCTAACCTGCTTTTAAAAAGTATAAAAGAAGTCAAGGAGCAATTTCAAGGTGTTGACCAGGAGATCCAGGTGAGAGAAACATTTTCACGTATTTTAACTGTTCCAATGCTGAGTTCAGGTTCTGCTTGTAAGATCAGAGTTGTCACTAGAAACTAGCTAATGCAGAAATTAGACTCGTTAGAGAAAAAGACTATTTCGATAACCTCAAACTAAGAAAAAAATGAAGCAATAAACAAAATATGGGGTCAGACTGTACTGTCTTATCCAGCATACCACATAGCATAGAACACAGTATACCAATATAGGTAGAAAAGAGAAACAGGCTATAAACACGGTACGGATATTCCTGTGTAACTTCCCTGTGATAATGTGGGCATAGGTCTAACATTTGATGTTATAGCAAAGACAAACATGCATGTTTATCCAAAGCTTCTTGCTTGATGGATCTTATCAAACCCTAGGTTGGGGGACCCACAGAGCTGGCCTGTGGCATGGAGATGGGCAATCGTTGGGGCCCATCTACATACATACTTTACATTGGGCTCAATATTAACATTCACCATCACCACTAGGTACAATTAAGCCCCTGTTCAAGTCTCTGTTCTGGGTACTATATAGAATGATCCTCATCCCTATTCTAGATTACTAGACTCCAGGAAATACTGCTGTAAGAAAACCGTTGGCTTTTGTTAATAATCTTTTTTTGAAATATAGACCTCATTTTTTCATATGACATGCATTGGTGTTATGGAATATAACTTTGGTAAGGCTCCATTCAGCTGGAACTTGCAGCCCCAGGCAGGTGTTCACTGCCGACTGCAGGGGAGGGTAAGGCTGGTGGGTGCCCCTTCTAAGGGTGGGGGCCAAGCAAGTCAACTCTGAGACCCCACAGGCTTGCAGCTGTATTTACCAACAGCATGCAGATTCAGTATACACAGGATAAGGAATGAGAATCACTATGAAGAGAAGCCATATAAATGATGCTTAGATATATTTGAAATATTACTTAAAATCAAATATGTAGAATGAAGTGAGCATAAAAAAGAAAGGGAAAAATGCAGAGTAAGGGACTATTACTGAGGAAAGAGGGAAACTGGAAGTTTTTGGGAATTAGGAGAAACGGGAGAAGAATGACTGAGAATAAAAGCCAAGATCCTGAGAGAGAGGTTCCTGTCTGTCTTGAGGTGTGGACTTGGCCGAGGTAAGGTAAGAAAGCCAGGACGCCTGGCTGGGTCTGCTTCCTATCAAATGGCATTCTAGCCCATGGACCTTTGTTATGTTTTCCTTATTTTTAAACACTGGTTCTGAACACCAAGCAACTAGTGTCTGCTGCTCCTCCCTTAGTATACTTCATACCTGACCTCTAAACCCACTCTGCATTGAGACCTTCTTGAATTCTCCCAGAGGCGGCCTCTCACAGCCCCTGAGTGAAAGCTTGCATGACTGTAACTGACAGCTGTACAAATGGAATTGAGAACTTTGGGGGAGGGGAAAAGAGCAAAAACAAATCTACTGACAAAATAAAAGCTGAGTTGTATTATGGGATGAAAAATGGCAAATGTTGTCACACGTGGCATCTCTTTATTCCCAATGAAAATGGTAGGCTCTTAAACACAAACGGAAGGGGAAAGGGCAGTTCACTTGAGAAGCAGTTTGTGCTTTGATTGCTCTTTGGTGAGTGTGTTATGTGCAGATCCTTAGCCTGGCTTCTGACCCTTTTAGGTTTACCCACCTGGGGTCTGTGACAGTGCAGATGCCTTCTCGGTGTATCTAGGATGTAGCATGTGCTGCTGAGTTCCAGTACACTTGTATTGAGTAAACAGTGCTGCTGATCTCTAGGCCTCCAGGAGAGGAGGGAGGCTGTCAGCAGGGTTCCTGCCTTACCCCTGCACTGGAGAAGCCCCAGCAGAGGAAGCAATTAGCAGTCTCCCTCTGAACTCTCTGCAAGATGATTCTCACTCATGGCTACTCTCTATATTTGATGGCACCTGGCTATTTTCCTAACATACCATGTTGTCCAGTTGTTTTCAAACTCATCAGCATGCTGATGTTCAGCATTTCCAACCATAGGGAACATGATAATAGGTTTGTGAGTACTTGCCACATAGTGTGCTAAGTCCCCTTCATATTCTCTCTTCTCTCCCCTTCCTCACTTTTATTTTCCTTTATTGCACATAATGCCTTGTGTGCCTTTGTCCCCTAGAAATAAGCTTCAAGAGAACAGACTTTTGTTTGCTGCTGTATCCCTAAAGCCTGGAACATGTCCAGGCTCTATAGTGAGCAATCAATAAATATCTTCCAAATAAAATGAAGAAATATGAGGAAGATGGTGCTGTAGGACCAACTCAGGATTGCAGCTCCCAGTCAATCCTCAGAGGGTGAGTGGACGCCGCATTTCCATACAGATCTTTATTGTCCACAGACTAGGAGATTCCTAGGTGTAACAGCCCCACAGGCAACACAGCAATTTGGGCCGGTGTGGCTGTTTGGGCTGAGGCTGCAGTGTAGAGACACCCCATACAAAATACGCTGGTTTGGTTGCACAGCGGAACCCAGGATGGTGCAGCTCAGAGCGGGAGGCACTTGACCCCTATGGAGCTACACTGCCATTGCTGACACAGCCTGCCATTGCTGAGGCAACCCGCCATTGCTGGGGCAACCTGCAATAACAGAGAAAGTCTGCCACTACAGAGGCGAGCACACCCATATAAACAGGACTACAGGGAATTACACACGGCAGCAGGGCAGAGCCCACAGCAACAGGGCAGAGCCCAGGACAGTAGGGCAGAGCCCATGGCAGCAGGGTGGAGCCCACAGCAACAAGGCAGAGCCCACGGCAACAGGGCAGAGCCCACGGCAGCTCAGCATAGCCACTGCAGGCAAGCAGTGATTATACTGCCCCATTGCTGGGCAGGACAGTGCAACAGATACTCATAAATGGAGCCCTAACTCCCTGGGACAGAGTACCTGAGGAAAAAAAGGGGCTTTATGAGTTCTGCTGCAGCAGACTTAAATGTACCTGCCTAGCAGCCCTGAATGAACAACGGAGCTCACAGCTCAACACTTGAGTTCCTATAAAGTACAGACAGTCTCCTCAAGCAGCCCCCTGACCCCCGTATATACAAAGAGTCACCTCACAAAGGACTGATCAGACTGACATTTGGTGGGCATCATTCAGGGACAAAGATAGCAGAAGAAGAATCTGGTAGCAAACCTCACGGTTCCACAGCTGCTACAGGAGTTCCCCAGGCAATCAGGGCCTGGAGTGGACCTCAGCATTCCTACAGCAGTGGGGCCAGAGTGTTAGAAGGAAAACTAAGAAACAGAAATACTTCATCATCAACAATCTGGATATCCACTCAGAGACCCAATTGGAAAATCAGCAACCACACAGACAACAGGTGGATAAATCCACAAAGATGGGAAGAAAACAGCGCAAAAAGGAGGAAAACACCCAAAGCCAGAACACCACACCTCCTACAAAGGACCAAAACTGCTCACCAGCAAGGGAACAAAGCTGGACAGAGAATGAGTGTGATGAAATGATGGAATCAGACTTCAGAAGGTGGGTAGTGAGAAACTTCCATGAGATAAACTAACATGTTCTAAATTAATGCAAAAAAACTAAGAACCTTGAAAACAGATTTGAAAAAAGATTTGAGAAAATGATAACAAGAATGGACAACTTAGAGAGGAATATGAATGAATTGAAGGAGCTGAAAAACACAACACCAGAACTTTGCAAAGCATGCACAAGTTTCAACAGCTGAATTGACCAAGCAGAAGAAAGGATATCAGAAGTTGAAGATCAACT
>CM052653.1:114130283-114165895 GCA_028533165.1 Leontopithecus rosalia | reverse complement strand
TAGCCATGTGCAGAAAGCAGAAACTGGACCCCTTCCTGACATCATACACTAAAATTAACTCCAGATGTATTAAAGACTTAAACATAAGACCAGGCACCATAAAAACCCTAGAAGAAAATCTAGGCAAAACCATTCAGGACATAGGAGTAGGCAAGGACTTCATGACCAAAACACCAAAAGCATTGGCAATAAAAGCCAAAATAGACAAATGGGACCTAATCAAATTCCACAGCTTCTGCACGGAAAAAGAAACAGTCACTAGAGTGAATTGGCAACCAACAGAATGGGAAGAAATCTTTGCAGTTTACCCATCTGACAAAGGGCTGATATCCAGAACTTACAAAGAACTCAAACAGATTTACAAGAAAAAAACAAACAAGCCCATTCAGAAATGGGCAAAAGATATGAACAGACACTTTACAAAAGAAGATATACATGAGGCCAACAAACATATGAAAAAATGCTCATCATCACTGGTCATTAGAGAAATGCAAATCAAAACCACATTGAGATACCACCTCATGCCAGTTAGAATGGCAATCATTAAAAAATCTGGAGACAACAGATGCTGGAGAGGGTAAGAGCTGCCAGGTTTCAGATCAAACAATCTGTACTTTCCTCTCTTCTCATCAGGACTGAATCTTGATTCCATCATTGCATTGCACTGGTACATCATCAATAGTCATTTCTTTGCCTCTTGGTGAGCTCTTAGAGGATGGGGCTCTGATCTTGCCATATCTGTACCTGATTTCCAGCTTAGTACCTCCCACATAGTCAGTACTCAGTGAATATTGCCTAGTGGTGACATTTTCTAAGCTTAACCTAAAAGAATTTTTTGAATGTAATGCATATAGAATGAAGAAAAGAGTATAGGGATAAAAGAAATCATAAAAGGTGAGAAATATAAAGTGAATGAAGAATAGGCTCAGATAAATAAGAGCAATCCTGAACAAAATATAAAAATGTCATTATCTAAGTTGGTAAAAGAGAAGCAGAAGAGGGCAAGAAAAGGAGCTAGTCTCCGGACAGAGACTTAGAGTTTAGCAGACGGAATGGAGGGGCATGAGGGAGCAGCAATAGGCAGGAGCAGGAATTTCCCCCAAAAGCAAAGTTTTTTATACTTTAAATATGTTTAAATTATTAATTTAAAAAGTAATTTACAAATTCCTTTTTTATCTAGTAGAGATGGAGTCTCACTATATTGACCAATATGGTTTCAAACTCCTGGCATTAAGCAATCCTCCCATCTCAGCCTCCCAAAGTGCTAGGATTACAGACATGAGCCATGGTGGCTTGCCCAAAAGCAGTGTTTAGATATCATGTATAAACTATGTAAAGGGGACGTGCACACATGGAAGTGTACAGTAGCTTCACAAAGAGGGATTGTTGCTTCACACTTATACAATGTCAAGCTTAAACTATGATTGGTTCTTGTCAAAACATAAGATGCTTGTACTCCATAAATAGGTACAGTTATTATATGTCAATTAAAAATAAAACATAATATCCTTCTGACAAAATTATGCAAATTTGGTTCAATGCCTTAAAATCAATTGGTGGAATACATATCAATAGAATAAAAACCAAAAAATAATTACACAATCATTTTAATAGATGCAAAGAAACCATTTGACAAAATCCAACACATTTCATGATTAGGAAAGAAAAAATTAAGCAAACTGTGAATAGAAGGGAATTTAACCTGAAACAAGTCATGCGTGAACAACCCACAGCTAACAATAGATTAATGGTGAAAGACTGGAAGCATATGCCCTAAGATCATGAATATGTTTAAGATAACACTGGACATTCTTGTCAAAGCAATTAGGTAATTTTAAAAAGTCACATGGGTTGAAAAGGATGAAGTAAAACTATCTTTATTGGCAGATAACATGATCTTGTACATAAAAAAATCCTAAGGAACCCACTAAAAAGGTATTTGAACTTAGAAGTTCAGCAATGTTGCAGGATACAAGACAAATATGAACAAATCAATTTTGTTTCTGTACACTTTCAATGAACACTGAAAATGGAATTATAAAAACAATTCCATCTGCAATAGAATAAAAAATAAACACTAATAAATTCAACAAAAGAGATACACCATTTATAACCCAAAAATTACAGAACTTTTTGAAAGAAATTATACAAATATAAATAAATGAAAAAAATCATAAGCTCATTGACTGAAAGATTTAACATGACTAAAATGGTAATTGAACTTGAACTGATCTACAGATTCAACCTAACCCCCTTCAGAAACCCAGCAAGCTACTTTGTAGAAACTGACAAACTGATTTTAAAATTCATATAGAATTGCAAGGACACAAAATAATCAGAACAATTAAAAAAAGAACAAAGTAGATAGATTCACATTTCCTGGTTTCAAAACTTGTCATACAGGCACAAGAGTAAAATGTAGATAAATGGAATATAATTGAAAATCCATAATCAAAATTATGCATCTATGATTAAATGATTTTTGACCAGGGTGACAACGTTATACAATGAGGAAAGAATCATCTTTCTTGAAAAGATAGCCATATCCAGAAGAATAAAGGTTTACTCTTACCTCAGACTGTATATATATTTGAAAAGAAGTATCCAAAACCTAAATGTAAAAACTAAAACTTTCAGTTAAAAACATAGAAATATATGTATATATATGACCTTATAAGTATATATTTATGTCCTTAGATTTTTCAAAAGATTTTTCAACATGATACAAAAACCACAAGCAACAAAGGAAAATATAAATAAATTGGATTTCAAAATTTAAAAACTTTATACTTTAGAGGATACTGCCAAAATAAAATGGAAAGATAACTCACCCAATAAAAAAAAATATTAAAGCCAGCTCAATTGCCCCATAGAACTGATGTTTACCACTTTGTGGTAAACATAAATATACAAATAAATATAAAATACATATAAATATACAATACATATAAATATACAAATGACCTTTTAGTTGTAAAACTAGAAACTTACATTTGTCTCATCTGAGTCCCTTCTTCAGGAACGTGACCCTCAAGCAAGAAACTGAAACTCACCACATCACCACACCCAAGCAGTGAGATGCCAGACCCCTCATCTGTCTTGATTGCTTCCTTATTCCTCCCTAATTCCCTCCCTAATTCCTGTTTCCCAACAGGTAACTATACAAGCCCTCAATTTTAGTCAGTTGGGAGAGACAGATTTAAGACTCACCTTCCTTGTCTGTGGCTAATGTTACCCAAATAAAAAGCCTCTTTCCTGGCAATGCTTGCTGTCTTAGTGATTGGCTTTCTGTGCTGTAAATGACAAGATCAAACTCTGGGCACTTCGGCAACAGTATGTTCATATCATATATCTGATGAGCAATTAATATCCAGAATATATAAATAACTATTAGTACTCAATAATAATAACATTTAAAATGAACAAAGAATCTGAATAGATATTTTTCTAAAAGAAATGTTCAAATGTTCAATAAGCACAAGAAAAGATGCTTTCCATGATTGGATATCATTAAAACACAAAGTGAAACCACAGTGAGATGCCATTTTATACCCACTAGCATGGCTAGAATCAAAAGTCTGTAATAGTAAGTGTTGGTGGAGAAGTGGAGAAATTTGAACCATCATACTGTGTTGGTGGAATGTTAAGTGTTGCAGCTGTGTTGGAAAGCAGCCTAGCAGTTGAATTAAATCTAGAGTTATAATATGACCCAGCAATTCCACTCCTAGGTATATTGCCAAGATAAATGAAACCATAAGTGTAGACAGATATTTAAAATGGATGCTCAGAGTAGCCAAAATATCTATCAACTGATGAATGGATGAAGCAAAATGTGTTTGGTCCATGCAATGGCAATTGAGAAGTTATTAATAGGAATTGAGAAGTTATTCATGGTATGAATACATACTGAAAACACTCTGTTAAGTCAAAGAGGCTGTTCATAAAAGGATACATATTATCTGATTCCATTCATATAAAATGTTTAGAGAAAGTAAATCTACAGAGAAGAAAGCAGAAAAGTGGTGCTTGGGACTGAAGGAAAATATGGGGAAAGATAGGAACAGCAAAAGGGTACAGCTTTGCTTTTTGAAGCAATGAAAATATTCTGAACCCTACTGTGGAGATAGTTGTGCATGTCTGTATACATACTAGCAAACACTGACTTTTACTTTGAATGGGATAACTTGTATGATATGTAACTGTATCTCAATAGAGCTGAATTTTTTTAAAAGATGCCTCTGATCAAATTCTGGTTTTATTGTTTCATTTGTTTAGTCAAAATATTTAAGATTCCACTCTCTTCCATGCACTTTTTGGATACTGGAATTAACAGAGTCAACATAACTGACAGAGCCTCTCCCCTGGCGCAGGCTGCACCCTGTTCTGTTTGTGCTGGTAGAAACTGATCGAGTCAATTCAGCAGGTGCCTGTCAAACTCCACCATACACCTGTACTGAGATGACAGAAATCAAGGCCATGGTCTGTGTCCTCAACGCAGCTTGACAGAAAGGCAAAGAAATAGTGAAGAGATTATAAAGGTGAGAAACATAATTTAGCTCTAAGGTTTCCAGTCTGCTGAGAGAGGCTGTGCCCAAGCTACCTGGGGAAGAGTGGCTAGTGCTAGCTACTAGATGACGATCAGTGAGCCAGCAAATCAAAGGGCTAATTAGGCAAAGGTGGGGACAGGAAAGAAGCTTAGAAGTTTGAGTCTCCCAACTTAATGAAATGCAAGCTGATAGAGGATTCATGGAGAAGCTGCTTTTATGCTTCCCTCTTTCGTTTATCTTCCCAACTTCTTATTACCTAGAAATTCCTGTAGCATAAATGAGCCCTGCTTGAGGTTCAAGTGAAGGGTATTTTCCAAATGACAATGAAGGGTAAACATAGGAATGCCTAGGCAGGGAAGAGGAAGAACCAAGAGTAGAAGAATTCCTCAGTGTATTACTTAGTATCCAGTGCTAAGAAATTGGGCAGGACTGAGGATGTAGGAGATTGAGTGGCCCATAAAAAGCTTAGCCATCTGTTTAAGAATAATTCCTTGGATTTATAGAGCACATTGACTTCCAAAGCACCTTCCCATCTATTTTCCCCTGCTTCCTGTCTGGCTGTGGGTGAGGGGCACAGGGTCTGCTACAGGAAGAATCTCAAGGGCTTCTCTGAGCTTCTGCCAGGGACAGAGCCTGCAATGACCCCTCCCTACTCTCTGCCACCAAAAAGGCCCCCTGTTACCATGGCAATAAAGAAAAGCTACTTTGTGGACTATAGTTGCAGGCTATACACTATGCTGTAGGCTTCACAGGCATCTCATTTTCACAATAACCTTCTAAAACATGACTTTTAGCCCCCTGTTTCTACCAGAGAAGTTAAGGGTCTGAAGAATTGAGTACCATGCCCAAGGCAATGATGACTGTGTTGTGCGGACTGATTCTTGCACCCAGATAAGTTTGTGTACTTCCCACTATAGCACACTGCTTCAAAAAGCAACACCCGGTCTTATGCAGACAAAAACTTCATTTGTGAAATTGTTAACATATAAATGAGGACTCAACTAATTTTGGGTGTGTGGCTGTTCTTCCCCAAACTAGGTAAACTTTTCCAAATGCAGGTAGTCTTTGGTGACATTATTAATAAGAAGAATATGTATTAATAGATAATGTATACATACTATATGTGTATAAAACATGAAATTAATGCATATAGTTTTTATATACACACAAAATGCATATAATATAAAAGTTATTACAGATATACTTGTTTACATGTGTGTATGTACACATATACATGCATATGCACACACATACAGCACACACAGTTATTGTGAATGAGAACACTGACCAATCCACGGCTGATCCACTGAAGCCAGCAGACAAAAAAGGCAAAGTCAGCTTGCAGGGTCAGAGTAGCAATAGCTAACAGAAAATGACAGCTTTTGTAGGACCTTAACTGTGGGGGCCGACACGTCTGCCAGGGGCTCTTGGCCAGCAAGAGGGTCCCAACCTGGAAAGGGGGGTGCGTGGAAGAGAAGAAGAAAGAACAGACGGGGTCTGGAGGGTTGAGAAGTCAGATGCTTCACCAACAGCTTTAATGAACTCAGGGCCTGGTTATATACAAGTAGAAGTGTTTACATCATGGGATCAGTGTTTCGTGGGAACAGAAAGTTTTACAATACAATCACAAGTCACCATATTTTGGATAAATATGCTTGGAACAGGAAGATGCATAATCAGGTTAAAGCAGGGGGTGCAATTATCAGTCGTAAGAGTCCAGGTGCAATATCTAAGTTTAAAAGTTTAAAAGAAACTATTTATCTAGGGCAGGAGTTTCACAAGAAAATCACAGGCTACATTATAAATCATTAAGTCACAAGCAGTATTGTAAATACCATATCAAGGGTCCAGGTGCAGGAAAGACATAAACAAAGCAATTTTTACTATCAGCTTGCTTTGAAGAGTTAAGTCATAACTTTAGGAAGAAACTATAATGAATAGAGAAACAAAAGTGGACACTGTGAGAACCAAAAGTAGACACTGTGAGAACTAAAAGTGGACACTGTGAGAACCAAAAGTAGACACTGTGAGAACTAAAAGTGGACACTGTGAGAACCAAAAGTGGACACTGTGCCTCCCATCACCTCAGCACAATAGAGTAATAACTCATGTTATTTTTTGTGTATCACATAAGCCTTCTTGCAGTCCTTCTTTCCTATAGCTTGACTACCTCCAACAGGGGGCCTGTGTCCGGGATCAAGCTCAACCATATGGTGTGACCCACTACTTGGGGGTCTCACATGGGAGCGTTCCCACACTTAACTGGAGTCCTCTAGGTGTCAGTCAGTGTCAGAAATAGTTGGTGGAGAGTGGGGCTGTAGTGGAAGTGTAGTGGGGGTTGGTTAAGAAGGAATAAAATAAGTGTAGATTCCAAAGACCTCCAGTAACACAGATGAAAATCTTTAGGGTTGATTTGCTAGGAAGTTTGCATGTTTGAATGCATTAAATTAGAAAGGTGACTACAGAAATGAAGCCATTCAATTTAATATTACCTGTGAATTCCCCTGAGAGTTAAATCAGCAGTTTCTCAACTCCTGCCTATATTTTAAAGGAGGTTATGTCCTTTTGGAGAGACCCAGTAAAATTAAGCAATAAAGCAAAGATACCTTTCTAGAAAGACATAATCTATAAAGTCAACTATAAATTAGTGCATATTGAGTTAAATAAATAGGGTTGTTGCCCTTTGGCAAACGTGATTCAGAGGATGGGCAGAGTAGTCTTCCCTGCTTAGAAACCCATTGGACTTGCATTTCTAAGAAACCCAAAAAGGGATTCCCTCTGAAATTTAATTTACTTGCATTATCTTGCAGTTTTGGATTTTATCCAAATGCTACGGGCATCCAATGCAAAGTTAGACAGAAGCATTGGGCTGTGGGTGAGCTGAGCATTGCTGGGCGCCATCTATTTGTGTCATGAATCAAAATGGGGCATTAAGAAAATATCTTCATGAAGAGGCATTAAGGCAGCTGCCCCAGGAAGTTCAAGGTGACAGCACTACTGTGTTTCTCTTCCGCTTGTGCCTCAATGGATCACTTCCATTCCCAGCGAGTTCAAAGACCTGGTGACAGGACTTTACCTACATTAATTTTAATTTAATTCTTATAATAATCTAGGGCTGGGCGCAGTGGCTCATGCCTGTAATCCCAGCACTTTGGGAAGCCGAGGCGGGTGGATCACAAAGTCAAGAGATCGAGAGCATCCTTGTCAACATGGTGTAACCCCGTCTCTACTAAAAATACAAAAAATTAGCTGGGTATGGTGGCACGTGCCTGTAATCCCAGCTACTCAGGAGGCTGAGGCAGGAGAATTGCCTGAACCCAGGAGGCAGAAGTTGCAGTGAGCTGAGATCACGCCTTTGCCCTCCAGCCTGGGTAACAAGAGCAAAACTCTGTCTCAAAAAAAAAAAAATCATGATAAGGTAGCTATGATCTTCCTCTTACACTATACTTTTGGCAGGCACAGTCAAAACGTGTGACATATGGCTACCTCATTCACAACCCAAATAAAAGTCACACAGCCCATAATCAAGACACCTACTCTATATGAGCCTGGATTCTGCAAATCTCAGTATTAATTATCACATTATTAACTCTGGGATCTCTCACTAGTTAGTTGTATGCTCTTCCACAAGTCCATTTTTACTTCTAAACCAGAGATTCTTTAGCTGAAATGTAAGGATATAATTTTCTGGCTCAAAAGTTTCTAGTATACCATTTTTCTTTGATTTGTGAAAAAAGACAAGACCCTGGATGAGGGGAACATTTTGGGTTTGGAAACCAGAGACAGAGATTCAGTCTGACCTCCTTTCTCCCCAGCTATGAGAAATTAAGCCACTCTCCAGGCTCCTGCCTAGCAAAATGAGAGCACTATAACCTGGTGTCAGGCCAGGAGAACAGCGTATCTAACCACAGCATCTAAATGCTAAACAGAGACTCATAACATGGAGTGAGATCTTTGGAGGGAAAGTTCAAGTGAAAGATCTCAGGCCTGGCCAAAGGCACATATATTGAGCAATAGGAAACTTCCTGTCATGGAGTCCACACTCGCCTTCTCCCATAAGGAACATTGAGAGTCTGACCACAAAAAATTATTCCATCAATCCCTACTTGGTGAGAAAATGTCCAGTTATGCAGAACCCTCTGTAACTTTCAGTAACTCTCTTTTTAAATGTTTCCACCTGCTTCCTTGTCCTCTTTCCGCCAACCGAAGACCACTTAACCTGCCTGAAGACCAATTAGAATCTCTCCCTGCTTCCTAAAATGCCATCGTAATAGCATGTGCGCCCAAAACTGTTTCTATAGAACTTACTATCCTTTCAAACACCCTTGAGCCCTTGCTGAAACAAAAGTGAAAGCAGGTAAGTTTTCTTTCCAGCTTATGGACAACCAGATTTTGTTCATGTGGGCCCTGACATCATTTTGTCTCTGAGAGCAAGAAAGGTTTAAGCAGACCAAGAGAGTCCAGCATGAAGATGCTGCCTTTACCCAGACTTGTATAAATAAACAACTCTACAGATTGATTAACAAATTCCAGTGTCACCAATTCAGCCTTTTGGCATGATACAACTCACTCTTATTATGGGAGTAGGTTTGCTATTGTGAGAGTGGCGTGTCCTTACAAAGATGAGTTTGCCCCGCTCCCTGGTTCTCTTTCACCTACATGAGTCCTTCAGCCATGGGATGATGCACCAAGAAGGTCCTCAGCAGGTAGGGTGCCTCAGCCGTGAACTTCCTAGCTTCCAGACTATCAGCCAAATAAATCTCTGTTCATTGTAAATTAGTCTGTGGTATTCTTTTGTAGCAATGCAAAACAGACTAAGACACAATTGATCAGTCCATTACTTCAACGTGGACTTCAGAACATTGTTCTTCAGCTTGGCAGAGTCTTCCAAAGGACCAGGATGTCATGACTGGTATGCAGTTGGTTGAGTAGCTTTTTTTTTGGATGACAGTGATGGACACTGACAGAGCTTCAAGGTTCTGCCTGGTACTGAACTGAGTGCTTCAACTCTCAGCTTCATGATTCAATCAGCGGGTTAATACCATTTCCTTTCACAGGATGAGAAAGCTGAGAGTCAGAGGGTAAGGTCCTTGCCTACAGTGACATCACTCATAAATAGTGAAACCAGGATTGAAAAGGTGATTCTACAGCTCGGATTTTCTAGGGCATCAGTCTTTATCTAGCTTAGACCATAGGCCTTTTTGACAGACACAGAAATTAACTTGTCATTCTCCAGTGTTTCCACATTTTCTAAAGCTTTCTCCGTGTCTTCATTTAGCAGAAAACTCACCTTTAATGCAAATTCCATTCTATAATGAATTCCACCCAGGCATTCATTTTTATAGACTTTTTTATACAAACATACTGCAAAGGTGTTTCAGATAGTACCATATAAATCATAATGGTGGGTTGATGGTTTTTTTCTAGATACTTTGTCTTTTCTCATACCTTTTCTACTGTTATTAAATCAAGAAAATGTTTACACATTTTGATGGAAATAACACCAAAAAAGACAAGATACCTCATGTATGCTGAGGGGCTGCCTAAATGAATCATTAAGTTCCAGCCTTGTAGACAGATTCACACTGCAGATAGGTACTGGGGGAAGATAAAGTTCAGAATGTACATAAGGAGATTATGCAAATAAACCTGCACCATTAAAATAACACTCTTGAAGCCATAAAAGGTTAAATAGTATTTGTTTAATCTTATTTTTGAATCAGTAATTCAAAATTGACTTTGTGTAAACCTTCTTGCCTATTGTACAGTTTTGGAATTTACAGCCTGCATTCACCAAAGGGGTAAATATTAGCGAACAATGAACAGTCTGTAAATTTAACAAGCCATTTTGAAAATGGTGGGGTCAATTAAGTTTCCTCTTTATACCTTCTGACTAATTTTCCTTGGCTCTTTCGTTTCCCCAGCAGATAGGGTGATCAAGAAGTCTTTTAACTGATAATATGAGAATCAAGAGTTTACAGACCAGATGGATGCAGGCTTTTAATGGCCTAAAAGAAGAATACCATTGCAGTCACAGCACAGAAAAAAAGTAGTAAGGAGCTATTAAACTTTGCAGGTTAAAGAAACAAAGTATCATGCAGAGGATGAGGACATGAGTACGGTAGGAAAAGGTGGAAAACATAGGCAGAGGCAGACATGTAGGATTTTCAGAAGCAAAGTCAAGGTTTATATTTTATTCCAAGGTCAAAGTTTATATTTTATGGGAAGCTACAGGTATGGTGTCTGCCAGATTTTGAGTGGGAAATACACAGAGCCCTTCATTCAACTCGAAAGAAATCAATGAATAACCATTTGTGTGAAAAGTGTGAGCCACGAAGCAACAAGGGATGTTGGGGATTCCAGGGATTACTAGTAATTGGGAGCTTTTACCATTCCTTGGCCTAAAGGTCAAAATGGAGTAATCAGTACTGCCATAGTAAATTAGATCCAGAGACAGAGAAGAAAGGCTGCCAGAGCTATACCTGAGGAAACACGGTCAATGCTAGGACACACACACAAACAAGAATCTCGTAAATATATTCCCTTACCCTGTCTCTTCCCTCCTCCTTTTAGGTTGGATTGTGCCTTTGGACAGATTAGCTTCATAGAGTACACAGCACTGTGGGAAGGGTGAATGATTGATGGGGAGAGGGGAAAAAAGCATGGATGAATCACAAAAGGGGACTTATGTGGGATTTGTATGGGACTCATAAAATAAGGTGACTTAAACTTAAAGGAATGCTTGCTCTAAAATCAAGAGCAGTTTTTCAAAAAATAAAATCATTTTTGGTTTTGTTTGGAGCACATAAACTGAGCATCAGAACAACTAAGTGAAGCCAGTGAAAAAACTTCTGAAATTGGGATTTTTAAATCAGAAAGAGAATCATCACCTTGAGATAAAAATGTATCAGACAGATAAAGAGAATATTTAATGGCTTAGATGTACCAAATCTCATGTAGAGTAACTGAATAGTGTATTAGTCTGTTTTCATGCTGCTGATAAAGATATACCTGAGACTGGGCAATTTACAAAAGAAAGAGGTTTAATGTACTTATAGTTCTACGTGGATGGGGAATCCTCACAATCATGGCAGAAGGCAAGGAGGAGCAAGTAACATCATTTGTGGACAGCGGCAGGCAAAAAGAAGGCTTGTGCAGGGAAACTGCATTATAAAGCCATCAGCTCTTATGAGACTTACTCACTATCACAAGAACAGCACAGGAAATATTGGCCCCCATGATTCAGTAACCTACCACTGGGTCCCTTGAATAACATATGGAAATTCAATATGGAATTTAGGTGGGGACACAGCCAAACCATATCATTTCAACCCTGGCCCCTCCCAAATCTCATGTCTTACATTTTAGAACCAGTCATGCCTTCCCAGCAGTTTCCCAAAGTCTTAAGACGTTACAGCATTAACTGAAATGTCCACAGTCCAAAGGCTCATCTGAGACAAGGTAAGTCCCTTCTGCCTATGAGCCTGTAACATCAAAAGCAAGTTAGCTATTTCCTAGATTCAGTGGGGGGTACAGGCATTGGGTAAATACAGGCATACCAAATGGGATAAACTGGCCAAAACAAAGGGACTACAAGCCACATGCAAGTTCAAAATCCAGCGGAGGACAAAGCTCAAAGGTCCAAAATGATCTCCTTTGACTCCATGTCTCACATCCAGGTCATGCTGATTCAAGAAGTGGGCTCCCTTGGTGTTGGGCAGCTCTACCCCTGTGGCTTTGCAGGGTACAGCCTCCCTCCTGGCTGCTTTCCTGGTCTTGCAATCACTGTCTGTGGCTTTTCCAGGTATACGGTGAAAGCTGTTGGTGGATCTAACATTCTGGGGTCTGAAGGATGGTGGCCCTCTTCTCACAACTCCAGTAGGTGGTTTCCCAGTAAAGACTCTGTGTAGGAGCTCTGACCCCACAATTCCCTTTGGCACTGCCCTAGCAGAGGTTCTCCAAGAGGGCCCTGCCCCTGCAGCACACTTCTACCTGGGCATCCAGGCCTTTCTAAACATCCTCTGAAATCTAGGTGGAGATCCCCAAAATCATTTATTTATTTGTTTGACTTTAAGTTCTGGGGTACATGGGCAGAATGTGCAGGTTTGTTACATAGGTATACATTTGCCATAGTTATTTGCTACATCCATCAACCCATTATCTACATTAGGTAACTCTCCTAATGCTATCCCTCCCCTTGCCCCCCACCCCACGACAGGCCCGAGTGTGTGATGTTCCCTTCCCTGTGTCCACATGTTCTCATTGTTCCACTCCTACTTATGAGTGAGAACATGTGGTGTTTGGTTTTCTGTTCCTGTGTTAACTTGCTGAGAATGATAGTTTCCAGCTTCATCCATGTACCTATGAAGGACATGAACTCATCCTTTTTTATGGCTACATAGTATTCCATGGTGTATATGTGCCACATTTTCTTTATCCAGTCTATATTGTATGAGCATTTGGGTTGGTTCCAAGTCTTTGCTATTGTGAATAGTGCTGCAATAAACATACATGTGCATGCGTCTTTATTTTTTACTTTTTTTTTTTTTGAGACGGAGTTTCGCTCTTGTTACCCAGGCTGGAGTGCAATGGCGCAATCTTAGCTCACTGCAGCCTCCGCCTCCTGGGTTCAGGCAATTCTCCTGCCTCAGCCTCCCGAGTAGCTGGGATTGCAGGCACGCGCCACCATGCCCAGCTAATTTTTTTTTGTATTTTTGAGTAGAGATGGGGTTTCACCATGTTGACCAGGATGGTCTCGATTTCTTGACCTCGTGATCCACCTGTCTCGGCCTCCCAAAGTGCTGGGATTACAGGCTTGAGCCACTGGGCCCGGCTGCATGCGTCTTTGCATCTTTATAGTAGAATGATTTGTGATCTTTTGGGTATATACCCAGTAATGGGATTGCTAGGTCAAATGGTATTTCTGGTTCTGGATTCTTGAAGGAATCACTACACTGGTTGAACAATCACAATGGTTAAACTAATTTACACTCCCACCAACAATGTAAACGCATTCCTATTCCTCCATATTCTCTCCAGCATCTGTTGTTTTCTGACATTTTAATAATCACCATTCTAACTGGTGTGAGATGGTATCTCATTGTGGTTTTGGTTTGCATTTCTCTAATGACTAGTAATGATGAGATTTTTTTCTAATATTTATTGGCCACATAAATGTTTTCCTTGGAGAAATGTCTGTCCATATCCTTTGCCCACTTTTTGATGGGGTTGTTTTCTTCTTGTAAATTTGTTTAAGTTCCTTGTAGATTCTGGATATTAGCCCTTTGTCAGATGGATAGATTGCATATTGACTATATTTAATAGCAATAGATAATATATTTGGAAATCACTTAGAAATTAGATTTTAAGTGCTCTCACTATAAAACCAAAATAAGTTATGCATATGTTAATTCACCTGATAGCCATGTGTACAAAATTCAAAACATCATTTTGTATAACATAAATATATAGATGTTTCATTTGTTAATTCAACTGAATAAATAAATAGCTTTATAGTAGAAAAGAAAATGAATAACCAAATCTACTGCCATGGGTTTACTTGCTCAAGATTTGATATCTTTTATTTTAGGGGATTTGCAGAGGAGTTTTGAGCCAGGCTTTCCTCATGCCGGAGTGTTTGCTTTTTGGGCTTCCACTAATTGCTCCCCCATTCTTTCTCCCACGATGTATACATTTGACTTTATGGTCACAAGAAATACAAACTTCTAAATTTAAGTATATAGGTATATTTTTATTACAGAGATGCATAAGAAGATGATAAGATACATTTGGTGACAAAATAAATTACATTAGGATTAAATTCTGAGAAAATAAGGAGAATATAAGGTTAAGAAAAAATAAAGCCATATGAAATTTTCCACTTTTAGAGACTGTTTTATTCTTAAGTTAATAGTTGATACCTAATTAGTATGTTACTGATATTCTGCTGTGTACATTTAAAAGACATAAAAAGCCTTATTTTAAAGTATTAATATTTCAACCAATATATATAACATTAGCAATGATAGTATTTACCATTCAGAGAAATACAAAGATACTCATGTTTTCATATTTTCTTTAGGAGATATTAAAGTAAAAGTTTCTACACTGCAAAAAAACAATCACAAGTGTAAACAGAAAATGCATAGAGTGGGAGTAAATCTTCATCATATTTAACATTGTAGGAATCATGTGAACAGTGTAGGTAAGAGTGATGTCTCTATTGTTCCCTGACTCTCCAGGTAAATAGCCACCCAAAACATTCATCTCTCAATTATTTTTCCCTGCTGAAATAGCAAATAATTTAGCTTTTATAGTCTTTCACTTAGACTCTGTTATATACACTTAAGTCATTGCAACATGACTCATCTACTTACATGTTTGCTGTCCCCATTTTTAAAAAATCTTGAGAAAAAGAACAACATTTGATTCATTTGGCGATTCTTCAAGGACCTACAAATAGAAATTCCATTTGACCCAGCAATACCATCACTGGATTTATATCCAGAGGATTATAAATAATTCTACTATAAGGACACATGCACACGGAATGTTCATTGCAGCACTGTTTACAATAGCAAAGACCTGGAACCAACCCAAATGCCCATCAATGATAGACTGGACAGGGAAAATGTGGCACATATACACCATGGAATATTATGCAGCCATCAAAAACGATGAGTTTGTGTCCTTTGTAGGGACATGGATGAACCTGGAGACCATCGTTCTCAGCAAACTGACACAAGAACAGAAAATGAAATACCGCATGTTCTCACTCACAGGTTGGGTGTCGAACAATGAGAACACATGGACACAGGGAGGGGAGCACTACACACTGGGGTGTGTTGTGGGGAATAGGGGAGGGACAGCGGAGGGTGGGGAGTTGGGGAGAGATAGCATGGGGAGAAATGCCAGATATAGGTGACAAGGAGGAACGCAGCAAATCACACTGCCTCATGTGTACCTATGAAACTATCATGCATGTTCTTCACATGTACCCCAAAACCTAAAATGCAATAAAAATAAATAAAAATAAAATTTCAGTATATTGAATTGTGATAGGTAAGTCCCATTAAACGTTAAACAAATGTATGAACAGTAACTCAGTGTTTCCTGTCTCATTGACTCCAATTATCCTGCCCTCCCACTTTGAAGAAGGAAGTGTTTTAACTTAATAAGCATTTGAACCTCAGCTATGAGAGGTGATTCTTGTTGGCAAGTAGAAAGTTTGTTTCATGGAAAATCTATATTGGCCAATCTAAAATACCTAGTACTTCTTCTATGGAGAATCGTGTGCTCACAAAACAAACCTCTTAGCCTCCCCAGTGGAGAATGCCAAGGGGAAGGAGTGATGCCTCAACCATCTTGATCACAATCCCATCAAAAAATGGGCTAAGGGCATGACAGAATAGGATTGTGGCAGCGCTGAATAGCAGGAGACCTGGGCAAAGATGTCAGGAAGAGAAAGATAGAAGGAGAGGTTACATTTTGACTGACTTCACTGGAGCCAAAGGATACTGAAAAATTAAACCTTGGTTTGCTCTCTGGACATTGTATGTGTATTTGCTGTCATTCTGCTAATGAATTGTGTCTACTTGCCTTTCTAGACATTGTTGCTGCACGATGCTGAGATAATAGAATAAAAAAAAATCATAGGAAAGAGCCAGCAAAAGTATCCCTGGATAATATCTTTTTATTTTATTTTATTTTATTTTATTTTATTTTATTTTATTTTATTTTATTTTATTTTGTTTTGTTTTGTTTTGTTTTATTTATGAGCGTTTGTAATTCACCAAGCACCTGCTTCATGATTTCCCCAATTCATACCTCCTTTCTCTGGAAAACTGTTGTTCATACAGCATTCTGCCTTTGGATTTATCTAGCTTGAACGTCCCATTGACTACCCATGCTCATTCACCCATCCTTACACTCCACCTGGCCCACTGACCTCAAGCACTGACCACAAATAACTGACTGCAGTTATCTCAAAGGATACTCGTGTGCAGGTGAAGTGCAGTTCAAGAATGCATTTATTTTCTTGCAGGTTTCTAATGCAATTTGTTTTTCCTTCGCTCCTGATCCAAACAATGGATTCCTTTTACCACAACGACATTCTCAAGTATGAAGCACATAAAGAAGTGATTTTATATTAGGCTTATAAAGTTAATACAAGTAGAATAGAAACAGAATAAGAGGCAAAGAAGCATGGAGAAAAAGTTGTTTCACCAGGGTAGTGCAACTTATTCGATCGAATATGATTCTCTAAATTAGAATTCATTGAACACGCTGATATAAAATGAGATCCAGTATACAAAATAGAGTAACAATACATAAAATTACAATTTTCAAAAGGTGTGTGTGAAACCACTTGATATTTCCATATGAATATGTAGTACGCTCAGTCTAACTTTTCTATGAAGAAAGTAGAATAAGATGTACCTGTTGGGGAGGAAAATGTAACATGTATCACACTGGCGAGATGAAAAGATTTATGAAGGTGGGCCATTTCTTTGTCTGGGGGAACATAAAGTGACAAAGATAATTGTTGCCAAGGTAATGGGAAATAGATTAAACAAAAATACTTTGAATTTTTCACAGATAAGGAGATTGACACCACGTTTCTTTTCTCTCTCTGCTTTTGTTCTGAAGAGCTATGAAGCCACATGAACAAGACAGGGCCTTGGAAGAATGCTGATACTCTGGGTAAAAGTAGGTCTCTTACTCAAAAGAGGCCGAAAAAGATTCAATACTGGAATCCTGGTGTCCTCAAGGCACACCCAACCAACTTTCCTCAAGTGATGAGGCACTCCTAGGACGTCTTTAAAACATAGAGGTACAGCCGGGCACGGTGGCTCAGGCCTGTAATCCGACCACTTTGGAAGGCCAAGGTGGGTGGATCACAAGAGAGATCTCTTGATCTCTCTCAATCAAGAGATCGAGACCATCCTGGTGAACATGGTGAAACCCCGTCTCTACTAAAAATACAAAAATTAGCCGGGTGTTTGGCACAGGCCTGTAGTCCCAGCTACTTTGGAGGCTGAGGCGGAAGAATCGCTTGAACCTGGGAGGCAGAGGTTGCAGTGAGGTGAGCCTAGACTGCGCCACTGTGCTCCAGCCTGGCAACAGAGCAAGACTCCATCTCAAAAAAAAAAAGCATAGAGGTGCTTTTCACAAGTGATAATGTGACTAGTTTGGTCATGAAATACTTGATTATTATAGTACTATTGTGCAAATGTGCCAGGAAGCTTTCTACCTGCAAGAATAAATTTATGATTAGAAAAGATGACTTTAAAATTCATTTTATTAATAAATATTAGGCTGGGCACAGTGGTTCACACCTGTAATGCTAGCACTTTGGGAGGCAGGTGGATCACAAGGACAGGAGTTCGAGACCAGCCTGGCTAACATAGTGAAACCCCATCTCCACTAAAAATACAAAAAAATTAGCCAGGCATGGTGGTGTGAACCTATAGTCCCAGCTACCTGGGAGGCTGAAGCAGGTGAATCATTTGACTTGGGAGGCAGAGGTTGCAGTGAGCCGAGATTGCGCCACTGCACTCCAGCTTGGTGACAGAGTGAGACTCCATCTCAGTAAATAAATAAATAAATGAATAGGTATTTGCTGCAAGCCAAATGTGTGCTAGACATTCTAGAAGTAATGATACTGAAGTTTAAAAAAATAAAATAAAATAAAAAGTTCCTTTAGTCTGAGACTTACATTTGAATGGACTAATGGATTGGCAGATGTCAAAATACACTACTGAAAAGAAATTACAAATAATGTTTCTAAAAAATACTTGATAGTGTTTGTCATTAACACTATTTATTCTGTGTTAAATTTACTTCATGGACTACTAGTACTAACTGAAGAGAAATACTAGGAGAAAAAATTTTCTTAGAAATATGCTATAGGAGTAAAATTTCTTCAATTAATTGTTTTTAATTTGCTTAAATTTTGTATAAATTAGAAAGCAACCAACATTCCTGGAGTTGGGTAATAGAAAACAGTAATCCAGTTCAGAGAAGCAAAATTTCACAGCTACTGAGTTAGGAAAACTGTTAAGAGACAGTTGCAACTTGATGATTGATTAAGAATATTAGTGATTAGATATGGTTAAATGTTTGGAAGCAAAGTCTGAACTTCCTATAGGGAGGAACCCATAGAGATAGTGTTTCCTGGAGGAAGTGGTGGACACTGTTTATTACCCCAGTAGGTGGTAGAGACAGGGCAAGTCAAGAGCACCGAGACCAAGAGGCTAAATTTGTTGTGTGTAGCCCAAATCACAAAGGTTCAGAGACAGATAGGTGAATGAGGCTATAATATGAAATTCCAGGCAAAGGGAGAAAACTATAACAAGGAGAGTCAAGACCAAACCAATTGGGGGAAGAGCTTCTTTGCATGGCTTTGAGAACTGAACTGCCGAGCTGTGTGTAACTACTGAGCCCTTGGAATGCAACTGGTCCAGATATGTTGTAAGTGTAAAATACACATTGAATTTTCAAGGTAAGTGAATAAATAAATAAAAGTGTATGTTCCAAAATATAGCATTAATTAATGTATATTGTTTACATATGAAATGATATTTGAGATATGTTGGATATATAATTTTACTCATTTTTTGTTAACTTACCTACCAGGAAATTTAAATTATGTATGTGGCTTATGTCTCCACTGGACAATGCAGTTTTAGAGAGTAAATCATGTCTACCTATAGTTACATACAATTTAAACACATCCTCAGTATTTATTTTCAAATAGCAAATCTGTTAAGCTCTATAAAATGATGCTGTATTTTATAAAATGTATGGAAAAATAAATTTCAAAGAGGCAAAACAAAAAAACAGAGAAATTTTCATACTTTCTTCCAGATCTCCAGTACATTATGTGATGTGCCCTTTTAGAAGCTAAAATAATTGTGTTTGCAGCTTTGTTTAAGAGCCAACTAGCCAATCACATGTGGTTAATCCTGCCAGGTTTAAAGAAACAGAGAGAAGGAAAAAATCGTTTACTTGTAAACACATATTAAGTTACATATAAAATTTTGTATTAGGTTTAAATATCTTGTTATAGTGTCTATGTAGTATTTATTTACAAATATTGGCCTAAATACTAAGTTAATATAAAATACCATATCTGCCATCATTGAACAAGTATATAGAAAATTAGAGTGGTGAGATGGGCAATATCATAAATCTGACACTAATTTCCATCTGTTAGCTGATTTCTCAAATTGTGAGGTAGAAGAAAAATAGGAAAAGCTGAAAAAAAATACAGAGGATATACTACCTAAGCCCTCATTTATTAAACAGGAATAAATGTCCAATTATCTCAATTATATAGCAATATGTCCTAAACACATCTATGATTTAGAATGTAAAATTAGAATCTTGGACTCAGAGAGCTGGCAGGAAAATTAATGATCATCCCTTCCACCGTTTCCTGTAAAGGTGAGGAAGCAGGAGCCCAGGGATTCTAATGACAGCTAAGAGCACACGGTGGGAAATAGCCAGGGCTTATACTAATCCCTTGTGTCTGTCTACTATTCCCTGCCCCTTTACCAGTCAGCACTATTTTCTGAATTCAAAACTTTAACAGTCTTTACAGAAACATACTTCTTTTTGTTTTGGTTTGTTTTTTTTCTCTGAGCCTTGCTTTGATTTTTCCATGTTCTCCTTACTCATGAGTAAGTAAATATATATTTATTATACCTCATAAGTAAATATATTATTCCTAACTTTTTACTAACCCAAAATCAATTGTACCATGCCTGAAAAACTTAATTTTCAAATTTTCAGATTCTGAGGAAATAGGCTTTTACTGACTATCATAGCAATGGAAAAGCTCCCCATTCCTCAAGACCATTTGCTATGAACACTTCAAGCCTTTACTGTCTGCTGTGATTACAGGAAACATTATGAATTCCCCAAATACCTCAATATGATTTTATGATGAACTATGCCATTGTGTTCAAATGTTTATTTTATTCATGGTAACAGTAATGATGTGGGCAACACTTAATATCCTATCACACTTTCCCCATTGATCTTCTGAGTACAGTAGAGCAGATGTTCATATATTATAAACCACTTTTTAAAGTGCACGTGTAGGCATCGACTTTCCAATGTATTAAAAAGTAATACAGCTTTTTTAATATAAGGTTTTTAAATAAATATAAGCAAATCCTTTTACAAGTATGGCTTTTAGTTAACTTCAGTCAAAATTTAATAAGCCTTCCTTTGATACAAGAAAGACTAAATTTATAAAATTAAGAAATTCTTAAAATACTTTAATTTCCTACTTAATAAAATCAATTATAATCACTTCTATGTACTTGTCAGAATTAGTAAAGAATATCAAGTGTTAATTTGTTGATATATGGAGTTTTTGGATCAAATTTTATTAGAGAAGAGCATGTTACCACAACCTTCAGGTTACATTTTCATTTAGGTTATTGCCCAAAAGAGGGTCATTTCTGCAATATACTTTTAGGATGTGAAGACTCAAAAATAATCCTTTAGTGTCATGAGAGTTAAATAATTGTCCCATGAGCCATCTATTTTATCTATATAGATAAAGCCTGTCTTCACTGCCTTGACCTCCAACCCCTGCCTTCTGGAGCACAGTGGAGCCCAGGTATTGACACTGCGTGAGTCACAAATGAGTCGTGTACAGTAAGACCATAAGTTGGGTTCACAATAAACTGCAGAAAAATATTCAGATAAAGGAATCATCTTTACTAGTTAATCCCTGTGAGTCCTCCTGAGGAGGAGCAATATCTACCTTCTAGAACTGTGTATGGAAGTCACTCACTATGTGTGGCTACGAAATATCTGGAGTGTGGCTATTTCAAATCGACATGAGTGTAAATGACATACTATAGTCTGAAGACTCTATGCCAAAAAATGAAAATATCTCATTAGCAATTTACATTGAATTGATCCTGAAATATTTTTTGACACTTTGTGTTAAATAAAATACATCATTAATATTAGTTTCATTAGCTTCAGTTACCTTTTTTAATGTAGCTATTAGAAAATTTTATTTTACATATATGCAGTATACACACACACATTGTGGTATTACAGGCATGTGCCATCACACCTGGCTTCTTCGAAGTTTTTTTTTTTTTACTGTTTTGTTTTATTCACATTATTTCACCTTTTCTGTCTTAACACAAAAATATATGTTTTTAAATCTGGTTACAGATTCTGTGACTAGAACAAAGTTATTCTGAGTTTATATAATAAAAATCTCTGCATTTTCTACTCTCTTTTTTGTTAATGCTCAAATTAGAAGCAGTAATCAATTCTCTGTGACTCGAGCCACTTACACAGCCTGTCCTTCTTTTAAATACTTTTTGTCTGTTTGTTTGTTTTTCTGTTTGTTTTATTATATATGTGTGTATATATATATATACACACACACACACACACACACAAACACACACACACACATATATATATATACACACACACATAATATTGCATTTTAGGTTTTGGGGTACATGTGAAGAATATGAAAGATTGTTGCATAGGTAAATACATGGCAAAAAGAAAGTTCCAAATTGAATATATGTCTTGCTTATACATCCACCGGATGGAGTCTCACTCGATAAGAAATGGAGTCTCACTCTGTCACCCAGGCATGCCACCCAGTCCAGTGGCATGATCTTGGCTCACTACACCTCTGCCTCCTGGGTTCAAGTGATTCTCCTACCTCAGCATCCCAAGCAGCTGGGACTACAGGTGGATGCCACCATGACTGGCTAATTTTTTTTTGTATTTATAGTAGAGATGGGTTTCACTGTGTTAGCCAGGATGGTCTCGATCTCCTTATCTCATGATCCACCTGCCTTAGTGCTGGGATTACAGGTGTGAGCCACCACACCCTGTTGCTGTTGCTCTTGAGCATCGTGAGTGGTCATATGTATAGTTTGTAAGCTTTGTGATGAATAGTAGATTAAAAATTACTCTAATCCGTGATAGTGCTTGACTCTTTGAGACTTTGTTCAATTCAAAAATTTCCCAGAATTAAGTGAAGCAATGATTTAATTAAAGTTTGATTTGGATTGTTTAGTGTAGAAATTGAATGTATGGGGTTTGGGAGGATTATTTTTAATTTGGTAAAAGACTTTTACTGTAACCTGCAGCTAACCATAGCAATTCATTTATCATGTCTGAAAATAAAAGTAAAATTAAATAAAACAGACTTTTCAGAAAGTTAAGTGTTTTATTATTAAAAATCATATTTGTATTTAAAGTTACAAAATAAAAACTAAGATAGAAAGAAGTAAAAAAGATATAGGCTGAGCATCTCTAATGCAATAATCTAAAACCCAAAATACCCCAAAATTCAAAACACTCTAAGTTCCAACATGTTACCATAGATTGTCAACATGGGTAGCTGAGATAGTAACACTGTTGCTTTTTCATATACCTGATGATTCAGGTACATGAACTTCATTTCATGTACAAAATTATTTAGAATATTGTATAAGATTACATTCAGGCTATGTGTACGAGGTGTATATGCAACACAAGTGAATTTTGTATTGAGACTTAGGTTGTACCTCAAGATATGTAATTATCTATGTGCAAATATTCCCAAATTCAAAAGCTCAAATATCAGGAGAAATTCTGGACTTAAGAATTTCAAATAAAGGATATACATCCTGTAGTAAGAATTCCTAGAGCAATAATTTAATAACTATACTTCATTAAGATAGGTTATAAGATACACCTATTAAAAATATGACTTCTATCTACTCCTGTGTGGAAGTTGTTGTGATAATTGTCCAATATATTGTGCTTATGCTCAGAAAGTTTGATTAGGCCTTAGTGCCAGAGGCAGTTTAATTTGTTTTATTGTCAGAGCCCCACAAATTTAAAAAATTGTCTATTTTACCCTTTGTCTTCATTGCTGGAACTTGCTTGCCATTTTTATGGTCCATCTCAGGCATCTCTCTGGGGAAGCAAGGTTTGACTTCTTATAATTCTAATCTTACATTAGATTTAATTAATCATTGCTGACTTGTGATTCTCTTACTTCAAATCCTCAAGTTAAAAAAGGAGAAAAAGACTTAATATATGCTACACTCTCTAAAATATTTCCTGAACAACTCATTGTGTGCACTGACTCTTCCATGTTTTGCCCATACATAAATTGCCCTATATTAGAAATCCCAGTCAGTTATTCCAGATGATTAAGGTATCATCAAGTGGATGCAGTTGGCTATCTGTATTCCTGGATTCTGCATCCCTGGATTTAACCTACTGTGAATACAAATATTTTCCTTTTTTTAAAGTGGCTACACAGAACATTTACAAACTATTTTTCTTGGCTTTATTATTTTATTTAAACATTTTTTGAGACAGGATCTTGCTCCAGTTATTACTTCATTCTTACACTGCTAATGAAGACATACCCAAGACTGGGTAATTTATAAAGGAAAGAAGTTTAATTGACTCAGGTCAGTATAACTGGGGAGGCATCAGAAAACTTACAATCATGGTGAAAGGTGAAGGGAACATGTCCTTCTTCACATGGTGGCAGCAAGGAGAAGTGCTGAGCAAAAGAGGGAAAAGCTCTATATAAAATCATCAGGTCTTGTGAGACCTCACTCACTATCATGAGATCAGCACAAGGATAATCGCCTCCATGATTAAGTTACTTCCCAGCATGTCTCTCCAGTGACATGTGGGAATTATGGTAACTACAATGCAAGATGAGATTTGGGTGGGGAAACATCCAAATCCTATCATTTCACCTCTGACCCCTCCCAAATCTCATGTTCTCTCATTTCAAAACACAATAATGCACTTCCAACAATTCCCAAAAGTCAGAGGTAATTCCAGCATTACCTCAAGAGTTCAAGTCCAAAGTCTCATCTGAGACAAGTCCCTTCCACATATGAGCCTGTAAAATGAAAGTCGAATTAGTTACTTCCTGGACACAATGTATGTACATGCATTGGGTAAATACAGCCATTCCAAATGGGAGAAATTTGCCAAAACAAAGGGGCCCGAGGCCACACGCAGTTCAAAAATCCAATAAGACAGTCATTAAACTTTAAAGTTCCAAAGGACTCTCCTTTGATTTCATGTCTTACATCTGGGTCACACTGATGCAAGAGGTGGGCTCCCATGGCCTTTGCAGCCCCCTGTAGCTTTGCGGGGTACATCCCCACTCTTGGCTGCTTTCACAGTTGGTGTTGAGTGGCTGCAGCTTTTCCAGTCACAGAGTGCAAACTGTCAGTGGATCTACCATTCTAGCATCTGGAGGACAGTGGCCTTCCTCTTGCAGCTACACTAGGCAGTGCTTCAGTGGGGACTCTGTATGGGGGTTCTAACCCTATATGTTCCTTTCACACTGCCCTAGCAGAGGTTGTCCATGAGGGCTCTTCCCCTGCATCAAATTTCCGACTAAACATCCATGCATTTTCATACATCCTCTGAAATCTAGGTGGGGGTTCCCAAATCTCAATTCTTGTCCTCTGCACACCAGCAGGCCCAACACCATGTGGAAGCTGCCAAGGTTTGGAGCTTTCACCCTTGAAAGCAATGACCTGAGCTATACATTGGCTTCTTTTAGCCAGAGAAGCAGCAGTTTGGATGCAGGGCACCAAGTCCTTAGGCTGCACACAGCAGTTGGGCCCTGGACCCAGTCCAATAAACCATTTTTTTCCTCCTCAGCCTCCAGGCCTGTGATGGAAAGGGTTGCTATGAAGGTCTCTGACATGCCCTGGAGACATTTTCCCCATTGTGTTGGTGATTAACAACATTGTTACTTATGCAAATTTCTGCAGCTGGCTAAAATTTCTCCTTAGAGAATGGGTTTTTCTTTTCTATTGCATCATCAGGCTGCACGTTTTCCAAAATTTTATGCTCTGCTCTCCTTTTAAACATAAGTTCCAATTCCAAACCATTTCTTTGTGAATGCACAAAGCTGAATGCTTTTACAAGCACCCAAGTCACATTATGAATACGTTAGTGCTTAGAAATTTTTCTGCCAGATATCCTAAATTATCTCTCTCAAGTTCAAAGTTCCACAAATCTCCTGGAAAGGGGCAAAATGCTACCAGTCTCTTTGCTAAAGCATAACAAGAGTCATTTTTGCTCAAGTTCCCAACAAGTTCCTTCTCTCTATTTGAGACCACCGCAGCCTGAACTTTCTTTTCCATATCACTATAAGCTTTTTGGTCAAAGCCATTCAACAAGTCTCTAGGAAGTTAGAAACTTTCCCACATTTTCCTGTCTTCTTCAGAGTCTTCTAAATTGTTCCAACCTCTGCCAATTACCTAGTTACAAAGTTGCTTTTACAACTGTGGGTAACTTTAGAGCAGCACCTCCCTACCTGGTACCAATTTACTTTTATTATTCTGTCTTCATACTGCTAATAAAGATAAAGCTGAAAATGGGCAATTTATAAAGGAAAGAAGTTTAATTGACTCATAGTTCCATGTGGCTGAGGAGGCCTCAGGAAACTTATAATCATGGTGGAAAACTTATGATCAGGAAACTTCACATGGCAGCAGCAAGGAGAAGTGCCAAACAAAAAGGGAAAAGCCCCTTATAAAGCTCTAAGACCTTGTGAGAATTCATTCACTATCACAAGAACAGCATGAGGATAACCACCCCCATGATTCAATTATTTCCCACCAGATCCCCCACATGACATGTAGGGATTATGGGAACTACAATTCAAGATGCGATTTGAGTGGAGACAGGGTCAAGTCAAATCACTGTGTCACCCAGACTGGATTACAGTTTCACAATCACAGCTCACTACAGCCTTGACCTCCTGGGCTCAAGTGATGTTTTCTCAGCCTCCTGAGTAGAGTATCTGAGACTACAGGCATGTGCCACCACAGCCAGATTTTATTTTCTGTTTTTTTTTTGTTGTTGTTGTTGTTTTGTAGAGATGGAATTCCACTGTTGTCCAGGCTAGTCTTGTCATTATTTCCTAAACAATCAAATATAACAACTATTAACATAGTATTTATGTTTTATTAGATATTGCAAGTAATAGAGGGAGAATTTAAAGTATATGGGAGGGTGTAGTTTATATGCAAATCCAATGCCATTTTATGTAAGAGATTCAGCATCCATGGATTTCGGCATCAGTGGGAGATCCTGGGTCCAATCTCTGACACACTCTGAGGAACAACTGAACACACAAGTGAGATGATTGCCATGTCTGCCATGACAAGAATAAAAGTCTGTAAACACAGAGAGATTTGGGACAAAAGGCTCTTGTGTGTTTAAGGAAACATAGAATATTTCACCTTAAGAATAATGAAGACTAACAGTTTCAAAATGTAGGTGAAGCTTTTGGTTTTACACTCAAATGCAAGAGTTAAGAAACCATTCTTTCTGAAAGATAATTATAATAAGAAAGCCACATAGTCTCCACTAATTAGGAACTCTGTAGCCAAAGGCCACTCCACTAACCTGAATTGTGTATCTCTTTCCTCATAAGTAAAGATAGACTTAATAACTAATGCCTATCTTTCAGGATTCTTGTAATTAAATTTGTGCAACCAATAAACCATAGTTATTGTCATTAAGGTAACAACTAATGGTGATATATTTTCAGGTTACAATATAACAGAAAACCCCAGAAGACAGACTGCCACATGGTAGAAGAGCTTGCCTGTGCCAAGGATAAACCCAACTGCTATTCCCTTTTGACGTGTTTTATATTGCTAAACTTTCAATGTTTATGCAACCTCCACAATTTATGAGTTCAAAAGCTTCTGATTTCTAAGAGAGCAAATTGAACACCAGACTCAGAATACAGTCAACTCTTTAAATATCTAGATTGTTTTTAATTTTTTCCCTCAAATCTACCATGTTAACTATCCAAGTCTTCAAGACTATTCTAGGTATTTGATATTGCAACTCTTTCTTCATGAAATATAAAGAAGAATATCTAAAATTTCTAGCTCTGGGGGAAACTGTGTTACTTAGCACCTATCAGCTATCACAAATCATTTTATATTGGAACCCAAAATTTCAGCAACATGCCGCTACTGCTAAGCATGCATTCAGTGACAAAAACTTGTAGACCAATAGATGGGGTGTTGAAATGATAATGTGTTAAGAAACACAGAAGTTTCTCAGCCAAAAGGAAAGCAAGACAAGGAAAGTGATGAGAAACAGAATGAGATCAGTCAATTGACTGGACAGGAATATATCTCACAAAGTAACCGCATGGAAGCAGACTTAGGTTAGCATCAAAGTGAGATCAGGAAAGGATATGAAAAATAGTTATTCACAGGCTGACTCTTGAAAGTATATAGTACCTGAGAGCATTTTTTTCCTGGCTGGTGAACAAAAATGTTTAACCATATATGAGGTTAGTTCTGATTGTGAATATGACAATCCCGTCATACCTAGAGGCATTTAGGAGTCAATCTGTTTCATTACCTCTTGGCAGGTGTTTAACACACCCATTTGTTCATTCATCCATTAATTCATAAAACTTATAAAAACGTGTGTTAACTGGTTTATTCTTATAGATAAAATGGTGAAGGAAAAAATTATTGTCTTTATGTAACTTATACACGCCAAGGTAAACTCTCCTTCCTTTTTAAAGAAAAAGCAAGGAAGTAAAAAAAAACAAAGTTTAACAATTTCTTGGAGTTAAGTTCTGTATAACAATTATATATTCTAGTGAATTATATATCCATCTATTTTTAAAATTATTAGATTTTAGAAATGCTTATAAATTACTCTTTAAAGGCAAGAAACATGCCACTTTTTTGTTTTGGTTTGGTTTTGCTCAACTTCAGTTATGAGACTAGACTCCTGACTAGTCCTCCAGAAAGATTTCCTCTTGTTTCAGAAACACTGAAGTTTGTAATGAAATCTTGTATCATTGTACTTCGTTATTAAACACTAAATCCACTTTGGAGAAAATGTCCAGGAGCCCTATTCACCAATCTTTCCCATGAGCATTGGCAAAAAGTGCCAAAAATGTTACTTTTTGGTTTACTAACTGGGATCAGACAGGAAGAGAGAATAGATGTTATTTAATGATAACCAGCTACCCTTAAATAAATGTAGAAATTATTTGTAGGCTCAAACACAGTTGACTCATAGTATTTGCCTTTTCTCATATAGTCCAAATAACAACATTATTTAACCAATGAACATAGAAATATCATCAACAAAATACTATCAAACCAAATATTTGTGTATTGGCAAATCAAAAAGATACTAATGCAACATAATCAAGTAGGTTTTACAGTAGGGAGGCAAAATAGTTGAACATATCAAATTAAATGTAATATATTACTCAAGCAAAATGTAGGACAGAAACCATATGATCATCTCAATACATGCAGAGAAATCATTTGATAGAATTTAGCATCCCTTTATAAAAAAAAATCCTTAACAAACTAGGCATTGAAGGAACATACCTCAAAACAATACAGGTCATATGTGACAAACACACCGTAAGCATCATACTGAATGGGAAAGAGATGAAAGCATTCTTTCTAAGAACTAGAACAAGACAAGGATGCTCACTTTCATTACTTCTACTCAACATAGTAATAGAAGTCCTGACTCCAGCAATTAAGTAAGAGGAAAAAAATTCCCATTAAGTTGGGAAATCAGAAGTAAAATTATCCCTGTATGCTTGTGATATGATTATGTACTTAGAAAACCCTAAAAGTTCCACCCAAAATCTCTTAGATTTAATAAATGAATTCAGTTATGTTTTAGGATAGAAAAATCAACATACAAAAATAAGAAGCATTTCTATACACCAATAATAACAACCAACCTGAGAACCAAATCAAAATGGCAACCCTATTTACAATAGCCATAAAAAAATCCCTAGGAATATAATAAACTAGGGAGGTGAAAGTTCTCTACAAGGAAAACTACAAAACACTGATGTAAGAAAATGTACTTGGCACAAACAAATAGAAAAGCATCCTATGCTCATTGCTTAGAATAATTAATATTGTAAAAATTACTATATTTCTAAAAGCAATCTATAGATTCAAATTCAATCGCTATCAAAATATCAACATCATTTTTTACAGAATTAGAAAAAAATCCTAAAATATATATGGGACCAAAAAACAAAAAAGGTCCCAATAGCAAAAGCAATGCTGAGCAAAACTGGAGGCATCACATTACCTGACTTCAATTTATACTATAAGGCTGTATTAGCCAAAACAGCATGACACTGGTAAAAAAAAGAAGAAGAAGAAATTAAAAAACAGACACATAAATCAGCAGAACAGATTAGAGAACCCGGAAATAAAGATGCAAATTTACTTCAAGCTTATCTCTGACAATATTAACAAGAATATTCACTAGGGAAAGAACACTCTTTTCAATAAACGATGCTAGGAAAATTGGGCTGACATATACAGAAGGATACAATTGTACCATAATCTCTTATTATATATAAAGATGAATGAAATAATTAAATGTAAGCCCTAAAAATATAAAAATATTATAGAAAGCCTACAACAATCTTTTCTGGATATTGTTCTAGGCAAATAATCCAGGACTAAGATTTCAAAAGCACAGGAAACAAAACAAAAATAGACAAATGAAATTTAAAATCTTCTGCACAGCAAAACAACAGAGTGAACAGACAATCAGCCTAATAGAAGAAAATATTTGCAAACTATGCATCAAACAGGAGATTAACATACAGAATTTTTAACAAACTCAAACAGCTCAACAACAATAACAACAAATGGTAGCAACAATAATTCCAACAAGTCGTGAGCAAAAGTCATAAGTAGATCATTTTTTTACCCCGAAAAAGACATACAATTGGCCAAAGAGCATATAAAATGCTCAATGTCACTAATAATAATCAGAGAAATGCAAATTAAAACCACAAAGAGATATTTCATACCATTCAGAATGGTTATTATAAAAAGGACAAAAAGCAATATATGTTGATGAAGACGCAGAGAAAAGGGAATGTTTATACACTATTGATGGGAATTTAAGTTAGCACAGCCTGTATGAAAAACAGTATGGAGATTTCCCAAAGAACTAAAAATAGAACTACTGGTCAATCCAGTAACCCCAGTACTGGGTATCTACTCAAGGGAAAATAAATAATTACATCAAAAAGATACCTGAACTTGTGTGCTCATCACAGCACTATTGACAATAGCAAAATCATGAAACTAACTTAAGTGTTCACCGACTTAAGATTGGATGAAGAAAATGGTATATAAACACAATGGAATACCATTGAGACACCAAAAATAATGAAACCATGTCATTTGCCACAAAGCGGATAGACCTGTAGGCTATTATCTTCAAGGAAACTACTCAGAAACAGAAATATAAATACCATGTTCTTACTTATAAGTGTGAGATAATATACATGGAAGTAGAATATGGAATGTGAACGATGGTAGACAATGGAGACTTAGAATAATGGGACTCTTGCTGGGGGTGAATTATAAAAAATTCCTTAATATTTTTACTTAAATATAAATTATACTTGTACCCCGTAAATTTATATAAATAAAAAGATTTTTAGATGTTATCAGACAAGGAAAAGCATGGGCTGTGAGAGAAGTTATGGGAAAAATGGGTAGAAAAAAATTGGACCAACATAATTAATAAGGTTAATCTCATGTAAATAATTGTACTATATGAATAGGAACTACACATCATTTGAAACATATATTAAACATCCACAAAACACATACACAGGTACCTCCCACAAATATCACCAAATATCAAAAAATAGAACTCAAACTCACAATCACTGGACACAATGCACTAAAATTATAGATGAAGAGCAAAAACTGAAAAAAAAAACTATGCACCTTAAAATTATGTAATATCCTTAAACTCTTGGCTTAAGGTAGAAATGTGGGCCGGGCCTAATGGCTCACATCTGAAAATCTCCAACTTTTGGTAGGCTGAGGCAGGAGGATTGCTTGAGCCCAATAGTTACAGACCAGCCTTGGCAACATGGCGACCTCTGGTCTCTACAAAAATAAAATGAAATCCTGCACATGGTGGCACACACCTGTAGCCCAGCTCCTAAGAAGGATAAGGCAGGAGCTCACCTGTACTAGTAATTTTACATTGCAGTGAGCCATGTTAGCAATGCTGAACTCCAGCCTGGGTGACAGATCAAGATCCTGTCTCAAATGGAAGGAAGGAAGGAAGGAAGGGAGGGAGGGAGGGAGGGAGGGAGGGAGGGAGGGAGGGAAGGAAGGAAGGAAGGAAGGAAGGAAGGAAGGAAGGAAGGAAGGAAGGAAGGAAGGAAGGAAGGAAGGAAATGTGAACTGACATTAAGAACCATTTAGAGGCTGGGCAGGGTGGCTCACGCCTGTAATCCCAGAACTTTGTGAGGCCGAGACGGACGGATCACAAGGTCAAGAGATCGAGACCACCCTAGCCAACATGGTGAAACCCCATCTCTTCTAAAAATACAAAAAAATTAGCTGGGTGTGGTGGTGCGCACCTGTAGTCCCAGCTACTTGGGAGGCTGAGGCAGGAGAATTGCTTGAACCCAGGAGGCAGAGGTTGCTGTGAGCCGAGGTCACGCCACTGCATTCCAGCATGGCGCCTGGTGATGGAGTGAGACTCTGACTCAAAAAAAGGCCGGTCGCGGTGGCTCAAGCCTGTAATCCCAGCACTTTGGGAAGCCGAGGCGGGTGGATAACGAGGTCAAGAGATCGAGACCATCCTGGTCAACATGGTGAAACCCCGTCTCTACTAAAAATACAAAAAATTAGCTGGGCATGGTGGCACCTGCCTGTAATCCCAGCTACTCAGGAGGCTGAGGCAGGAGAATTGCCTGAACCCAGGAGGCGGAGGTTGCGGTGAGCCGAAATCGTGCCATTGCACTCCAGCCTGGGTAACAAGAGTGAAACTCCGTCTCAAAAAAATAAATAAATAAATAAAAATAAAAATAAAGAACCATTTAGAAATAAATAACAATGGGAAATGTTAAACACAAATGCTTCTAGGTAGAACAAAATCTAAGTAGGGAAAGCTTACAGCCTAAAATATTTTCAATGAGAAGTAATAAAACTTTTTTTTAAAAAGTGAACTGAACTTTAATCTAAAAAAGATGCCTCCTTAAATAATCAACAACGTTTAAAAGGGTAGAAATACATTTATTTTAAAGAAAAAGGCAAAAGCAAAGAAAATATTTGACTTGGTAAGTACAATGTAATTGTACATTTTACAAATTCAGAGAAGGACAAAAAAGGAATACAAATAAAATGGAGGGATCTTTTCATGTAGGAATAGTTACTTATATTATCGAAAAATTTCATGGCAATAATTGATTTTATAAGAAACAAACTAGAACGTCTCACAAGTTTTGTAGAATCTGAAATATCTGACGAGTGTGATAAACTCTCATTAAAATTTTGTACCTCTATTTTAAAGACAGGGAAGCATGTATGTGCACAGCAGGCTGCCGAACAAGTATTAGTGTTTGTTTTGCTTTGTTGGTTTATGTGGAATCCCAAAAGTTTTATTTGTCTTGATCTACTTTGGTGTCAAGATAAAGATAATATTCATGTTACATACCCTGTTTCAAAGCCTAGAAACAGATGCATAACCAACTAAATCATTTTATAAGGCTAACATGGTACTGATTCCTTGTGGAAAAGAAAATACAAAATAAAAGAAAAAGAAACATCTGGGCAAATGTCATTGTGAACAGAAGTAAAATTTCTTAATAAAGCCTTGGTGAGTTGAAAGCAACGCATATTAAAAGAGGTTTTCAGACAACTTTCTCTAATTTTTCCAGAGTCTCAAGATGTTTAACATTAGAGAATACATTAATAGAAACCAGTCTATTAAGAAATTATAGAAAAATATTATCATTTCAATAAAACAAGACTGGTAAAGTTAAATCAACTGAGCATAACTGTAATACACAATTCCTAAGAGGCAAAAATAAATACTCATACCAAATAATGATAAAAACTAACCTTTCCTAATCTGTTAAAAAGTGTCTATATGAAGAAAATATGTTTGGTGATAAAAATATTAGAAACATTCTTATTATGCAAGGAAGTGGATAATGATGCTTACTATCACTTTTATGATCAAATATTCAACAACTTTTTGGAGGTCATAGCCAGAACATTAAAAGAAGTAAAATATACATACATTTATCTAAACTATATATTGAATTTTAAAAGTTATAACTCTTATGCTTCTAGATGTTAGAATTGTCTACTAGAAATTCAGGAGAATCATTGAATAGAATATTAGAACAGGAAAACAGGTACAATTAAGAGATATAAGTAGGCTATATAAAAATAAAAGTAGAAATATTATCAAAACACCAAAATTAAAGTTTTCCTATATGGCATATGCTATGTTAAATAACAAGAGACTCTGAAACTACTACCCAGTACATAACAAATTATACCACCTTTTTGACCACTATCTCTAGAAATGCCACTTCTTTGCCACACGTGTGTGTGTATGTGTGAACATGTGCTTTCTCAACCAAGTCATACTTGACTTTCACACTTGATGGTGACCTTGGTGTAGTTTTATTTTCTTTTCTCGCCTCTCCATGGTTGATTCTTTCTTTCTTTCTTTCTTTCTTTCTTTCTTTCTTTCTTTCTTTCTTTCTTTCTTTTTTTCTTTCTTTCTTTCTTTTTCTTTCTTTCTCTCTTTCTTTCTTTCTTTCTTTTCTTTTTTTCTCCTTCCTTTCTTCTTTCTTCTTTCTTTCTTTTTCTTTTTTTTATTGCAGTTTAGGTTTTGGGGTACATGTGCAGAATGTGCAAGATAGTTGTATAGGTACACACATGGCAGTGTGTTTTGCTGCCTTCTTCCCTCTCTCCCACATTTGGTATTTCTCCCCAGGCTATCCCTCCCCTGCTCCCCCAACTTGCTGTCCCTCCCCTATTCCCTCCAGTTGACCTCAGTGTGTAGTGCTCCCTTCCCTGTGTCCATGTGTTCTCATTTTTCATCACCCGCCTATGAGTGAGAATATGTGGTATTTCATTTTCTGTTCTTGTGTCAATTTGCTGAGAATGATGTTCTCTAGATTCATCCATGTCCCTACAAAGGACACAAACTCATCGCTTTTGATTGCTGCATAATATTCCATGGTGTATATGTGCCACATTTTTCCAGTCCAGTCTATCATGGATGGGCATTTGGGTTGGTTCCAGGTCTTTGCTATTGTAAACAGTGCTTCAATGAACATTCTTGTGCATGTGTCCTTATAGTAAAATGATTTATAGTCCTTTGGATATATACCCAGTAATAGGATAGCTGGGCCAAATGGAATTTCTATTTCTAGGTCCTTGAGGAATCGCCACACTGTCTTCCACAATGGTTGAACTAATTTACACTCCCACCAACAGTGTAAAAGTGTTCCTATTCCACCGCATCCTCTCCAGCATCTGTTGTCGCCTGATTTTTTAAGGATTGTCATTCTTACTGGTGTGAGATGATATCTCAATGTGGTTTCGATTTGCATCTCTCTAATGGCCAGTGATGATGAGCGTTTTTTCATATGTTTGTTGGCCTCTTGTATGTCTTCTTTTGAAAAGTGTCTGTTCATATCCTTTGCCCATTTTTTTAGTGGGTGTGTTTGTTTTTTTCCTGTAAATTTGTTTGAGTTCTTTGTAAATTCTGGATATCAGTCCTTTGTCAGATGGGTAAACTGCAAAAATTTTTTCCCATTGTGTTGGTTGCCAATTCACTCTAGTGACTGTTTCTTTTGCCGTGCAGAAGCTGTGGAGTTTGATTAGGTCCCATTTGTCTATTTTGGCTTTTGTTGCCAATGCTTTTGGTGTTTTGGTCATGAAGTCCTTTCTTACTCCTATGTCCTGGATGGTTTTGCCTACATTTTCTTCTAGGGCTTTTATGGTGCCAGGTTTTATGTTTAAGTCTTTAATCCATCTGGAGTTAATTTTAGTGTAAGGTGTCAGGAAGGGGTCCAGTTTCTGCTTTCTGCATGTGGCTAGCCAGTTTTCCCAACACCATTTATTAAATAGGGAATCCTTTCCCCATTGCTTGTTTCTGTCATGTTTATTGAAGATTGTATGGTTGTAGATATGTTGCATTGCCTCCGAT
>CM052653.1:114113996-114129783 GCA_028533165.1 Leontopithecus rosalia | reverse complement strand
CTTTCTACATAATTGATGTCACCAGATGTCTTAACTGTCTATGACTAATTGTTCCAAATGGATATTTTATTCTATTATGTTTATAAAATAGACAAATAACCCTCTCTCTATATATATATGTGTATAAACTTATATATACATATGTATTATTAAAGTGAATATTAAAGTATACAATAATTTAACATACATTTTCTCATTACTTTTCAATGCTCCCTGGACCACGTCTTATTTCTAGCCTGATTCTAACACATTTTGAAACTCAGCAGTTCCCAAGCTAGGGTTCCCAAGAACAAACATCTGCGGAATTTTCCTCAATTTATTACTAAGACAGAAATCTCAAATTAATTTGAGACACACAGGATAAAGCAAATTTAAACAAGTTCGTTTTCCGTGAAACTGCTGAATCTTTAATCTCAATACTGACATTATGAAACCTCAAAAAGGGTATCATAGGCTATGATTTCCAAACTTCTTTGATCAGTACTCTGTTACCTTGGAATATATATTGGCATTTTTTAAAAATGCTACAAACTGAGAAAGACTGACCCAAATATTCCTGTGGACCTTGGTTTATCTGAAGCTCTAATATTTCGGGCAAATTTTATTTTCCTGCCTAATTAATGAGACGACTCTGTCACCCTCTTCATTGTCCTCCATATCACAGACTTGGTGGACCCTGATGGTAATTCACATGCGGCAGGCTAGGTCCTACTTAGATCTCCCTTATTCTCAGGCAATACCTTACAACACCTGCCTTCCTTGTGACTTCCCAAAGTTCCTGAGTGTTTTTTGTTTCTGTTTCTTTTTCTCTCACTCTTTTTTTTTATTGCATTTTAGGTTTTGGGGTACATGTGCAGAACATGCAAGATAGTTGCATAGGTACACATGTGGCAGTGTGTTTTGCTGCCTTCTGCCCCTTCCCCCTTATTTGGCATTTCTCCCCATGCCATCTTAGAGAAAGGAAGAATAAAGAAGATATAGGATGGTGCATTTCCATCAGCTGCATTACTTTTCTGTGTGTTTTACTGTTACTTTTAAATCCAATTCCTTTTACTCAACACTGACTCCTCAGCAGTATGCCAAAGCCCCAGGCTGAGGTGGTATGCTGCCTCTGCTCACTCACTCACTGCAATACGAGACTCTGACACAAGATAGAACTTATTTTCTAAAAGAGTCTAGTTTGCGGCCAGGCACGGTGACTCAAGCCTGTAATCCCAGCACTTTGGGAGGTCGAGGCGGGTGGATCACAAGGTCAAGAGATCGAGACCATCCTGGTCAACATGGTGAAACCCCGTCTCTACTAGAAAGACAAAAAATTAGCTGGGCATGGTGGCTCGTGCCTGTAATCCCAGCTACTCAGGAGGCTGAGGCAGGAGAATTGCTTGAACCCAGGAGGCGGAGGTTGCGAGATTGCGCCATTGCACTCCAGCCTGGGTAAAAAGAGTGAAACTCCGCCTCAAAAAAAAAAAAGAGTCTAGTTTGCATCTAAATACGCTTGAAATTAGTGAAATTCCTGGTCATACAAGACCTGCTTATGACAGAAACACAAAAACAAGAGTCAGTGGTCTATTATTTTCTCTATGAAATCTTTTCTATTCACATCACGTGAGTAGTTTTATTTAAAAAATAATCTTATGATATGGACAAGGAAATGTATTTTTATAGGAATATGTTAACATAAGTAAATTCTTAACTATTCAAGTATGGAAAGATAATCTTGACTTTAATCATTAACATTACACTGTGAAATACTTTTGGTTTTATTATTTTTAGGAATATTATTAATGTCAAGTGTTAAAAATTCAGTTAGAAAATGCCTCACAAATATTGCTTCAAAGAATAAATATATTTTCTTGGATTAGTGCTCAATCATACACAAATCATTGTTCTTTCATTGTTTGTTTTACTTTGCTTTCCTGGGGAGGACAAATACCCCCTTTGCCATTTTCTTCACTTTATCTATTTGCTTAGTAAGCATTTTGTATATTAAAAGCTGAAATAAAGCTCTGCCTGCCCCAAGACTTGGTGTCTTTTCATCCTTAGAAGCAAAGCACTTGTCTGTGTTGTACCCAGTGAAAAAGGATCTCATGAAACAGTATCTAAACATATACCTCAAAATGAATACAGGAACTTGAATACAGGAACAAGAAATAATGACTTCTAATTATATGAAGCAATTTTCCAAGGACTTCAAAGACAAACTGCAATATTACTGAGTTTATCCTGAATTTTGCTGCACATTCCATATGCAAGCAGAGATCTTGTAAACTTCCTCTGACAGCCCTCTGTTCATACCTCTGAAGGACAACTTCGAAAGTTGTGCTGTGGTTCTTTTTGTTTGCACGTCTCTCTGATCGCTATGGAATGAAGAGCTAAAAAATAAATACACCAGAGTGCATTTAAGTAAATATTTGTTCAGTTAATATTTAAATGAATAAATAATACTTTTAATTGAAACTTGCAACCAAAAATCTCCCTATAAGTCCCCAAAATTATAACAAAAATGCTGGCCCAGAAACATACAAGGATAGAATTTTGTGTATTTTATGCTATCAATGATTTTCTTGAATACTTATGTTAGAAATAAATGCTTACTTTTCCAAATCATAAAATTTGTATTTATAGATGATCTTTTAATATATTTACACCTTGTTAGTAAGTGTATTAAGAATACAAAAAAATTAAGAATATAAAAAATATTACCTGAAGATCCATATGCAGGCTCTCTCAAACACATTTGCCAGTACACTAGGGAAACAGGCTGCTGATATTGTTTGGCTGTGTCCTCAACCAAATCTCACCTTGAATTGTTGTTGAACTTGAAGTCTGATGTTCAAGGGCAGGAAGCATCCATCACTGAAGAAAGATGAAGAACGGGAGAGTCAGTGAGTCAAGTCCTTCCACTTTCTTCTGCCCGCTTTTATTCTAGCCATGCTGGAAGCTGATTAGATGGTGTCCACCAGACTAAGGGTGGGTCTGCCTTTCCCTGTCCACTGACTCAGTTGTTTATCTTTTTTTGTGAGCACCTTCACCGACGCAACTAGGAGCAATACTTTGCATCCTTCAATCCAATCAAGCTAACACTCAGTATTAACCATCGCAGCTAGCATTGTGCTTGACACATAGTAAACATTTAACATATACATCAGCTAAATCTGAATCCATATATTCTCAAGCTATTTTCAACTCTCTCTTTCTCTCTCTCCCTCTGTCTCTCTATATATATACGTGTATATATATATACATATATATGTGTGTGTATATATATACGTATATATACACACGTATATATGTGTGTATATATTCTTATATAAGTGTATATATACTTATATATGTGTGTATATATAGATGTATATACGTGTATATATATGTATATATGCATATATATACGTATATATGCATATATATATGTGTATATATGTGTATATGTGTGTGCATATGTATATATACATATGCACACACATATACACACATATACACATATATACATGTATATATATGCACACATTGAAAACCATATGTGTGTGTGTATATATACATATATACACATATATACATAATATACACATATATATGGTTCTCAATTTACAATAGGGTTACATTCTGACAAACCCACTGTATGTTGAAAATTTCATTAGTCAAAAATGTATTTAATACACCTAACCTACCAAACACCGTAGCTTAGCCTATCCTACCATAAACATGCTCAGAATGTTTACAGTAGCCTACAGTTGAGCAAATAATCTAACACAAGGCCTATTCTATAACAAAGTGTTTAATATCTCATGTAGTTTATTGAATATTGTACTGAAGGTTAAAACAAAAATTGGTTATATTGGTACTCAAAGTATGGTTTCTGCTAAGTTTTTATCACTTTCAAACCATTGTAAAGTTGAAAAATTCTAAGTCAAACCATCTTAAGTCATTGAAACATTTTAAGTTGGAGACCGTGTGTGTGTGTGTGTGTGTGTGTGTGTGTGTGTGTATGCATACAAATATATACATACACACACATATATATACACACAGACATATATATATATATATATATATATATATATGCAGAGAGAGAGACATATACCATATTCAGTATATACAGAAATGTATAGAAATATCTATGGATACACAGCCCTATACATTTCTGTATATGCACACACACACCTACATATGCATGCATTATCAAATGACTTTTTTAATTGAAATAGGTCATGAGGGATAAATGGACATTGGAGAAATAGCAAAAAAGAAAGGGAAATTCTAAAAACCAAAACCTTAAGATTTGTGCAAAACCACTGAATTTCCAATTTCAAAAAGACTTACTGGAAGGCAATCTTCCTACATTAAATTTCTAGAAATGCTTAATATTTTAAATATCTAAGGCTCCCTTGAGCTTCAGCAGGAACATGAAAATAGACTTGAATTTATTACTGCCAATTACATTGAAAGAATATAAATGGAAATGAATCGTGTTTTTCATGACCCATATGCCAAAGCCAGTGGCACAGCCTAACCCCCTTTACTGTGCTTCACAAAATAGGGAGGGACAGGCAAGCCACAGGGCCTTGCTGAGTTGCTATGACTCAGTAGTATTGCCCCCACCAGCCCAGGTCAACTCCAATTCAATTTCACACTTACTGCATGACTGATAGTATTCTACAAGGCTTGGTGTAATGATGCAAAAAGAATAAGGTACAGTCCTTGAGCTACTCAAAATTACAGAGACAATATGGCCTTATGTCTAATATGCATGTTTTAGAGTTGCACTGCTTGGATTTAAATCTTTCCTGAACTCTAATCAGCTCTGAGTCATTGCCCAGGTTATTTAAACCTCAGGTACTCTGAGTAAATACAGAAATGATGATACTACATGCCTGTGTGTACATTGTGTGTGTCTGTTTAGGATCTAATATATGAAAAGCAGTGCAACTTTACAGAGTTATGCCACAACCATGCAACATTTTAAATATTTAACTAATTTTATCTAGAAAAGTGCAAATTCCTCATGGTTAAGCTCAATAAGTTATCAGTAAATTGTAGTAATTATTAGCAAACTACATAGAGAGGTTGGTTTTATTTACCAAATAACTAGAATATGTAGGAATATTTTACATAATCAACAATAAGAACCTGAGAACACTGTAATTGCTCAACTGGTTCTTCCTGCCCACTGCACACACACAGAACTAATTCACTATGACTATAGTATTGCAATAGAGGAAGAGTTTGATTAACAGGAGGCTGGCCACATTGAAGATACAGTGTTACTTAAATCAGCCTCCCTGAAGGCTTGGAAGTTAGAGTTATTTAGTTTGGTGACCAGGGTACTAGGGAATGAGTGTTGCTGATCAGTTGGGGATGCAATCATAGGGTTGTGGAAAATGATCCCTCTATGCCACGTCTGCCTCTGAACAGGGGGACCACAGGATCAGCTGAGTCACAAGTCATGAGTCCAGGAGGGGCCAGTCAGTTGTCACAATGCGAAAATCTGAAATACATCTCAAAAGGCCAGCTTTTGGCTCTACAATACTGATATCATCTAGAGAAGCCATTGAGAAAATCGTAAGTCTTGTGACATCTGACCACATGACTTCTAAGCAAAAAGGAATAATAAAAATTATGCATACATTTTAGCAGAACTCAGGCCCTTCCCATGATCCTAATCTCATAAGCTTTTGTTAGTCTTACAAAAATTGTTTTGTGTTCCTAAGCAAGGAGGGGGTTCGTTTTAGGGAGAGACTATTATCATCTTTGCTTTCATGTTAAACTATAAACTAAATTCCTCTTATGATTAGTTTAGCCTACACCAGGAATAAGCAAAGACAATTAGCCTATGAGGCTAGAAGCAAGATGGAGTTAGCAATGCTAGACTTCTCTCACTGTCATAATCTTTGCAAAGGCAGTTTCAAGACAATGATATTAAAAAATCTAAGTATTCACCAACATGAGATACCTGCTGGCATATATCAAATAATAAGTAAATATTCAGCTAGAGCAGTGCTTCTAAGCCTAAATGTAGATATGGATCACCTAGGTAGGTCTAATGACCCAGTAGGTATGGATGGGGCTTGGATCATGCTGCCCATAAGGACATCACTGAACACCAGGATCCAGAGAAACAGTTAACAGGGGGCAAATGATTACAGCACAGTTGAGGACAGATGGGCACAAACTGAGGGCATCCAGATATATGTAGGCAAAATGGAAGATTAGACAGGAAAAGGAACAAGAAGAGAAGCAAGGGGCGTCCAAGAGAGCTACCATTTTATTAGTGCTGGGCAGTAAAGGGAGAGGCTAACTGGGTCTTGTTTGGCCTAAATGGAGGCTGATTCACTGGGTGGGACTTGGACTGTTTTAATGGGAGTGGTTCTTTTAAAGAAACGAATACAAACATTAAATATCAAATTAGAATGAGAAAACTAAAAATCCTCAAAGTATACAAACTGCAAAAGTAGTACAACTTCATAATTATTATACTATCAAGAAAAATAACATATTTTGAGATAATTAAACCACGTGAATTCTCAGTAGTTTTTTTCTTATGCTTCCAATACCCCAGGACACGAGAAGTGTCATGGAAAGTTGAAGTACACAAATAACAGCAGGTTTAGTCCTCTGTGGGCAATATATGGTACTTTTGCAAATTTTACTGGTCATGTGAACAGAGCTAAGTAACGTTTGTGTAGAAAAAAAGCCTGGAAGCTTACACTTCATGGCCTACATGGTTTATTTGCCTCTGCCTGGACTTCCATGTTTTGTAATTAATAATTGTTTAAGTACCAAAGCTTAAGAAAAAGTTCATTTTTTCCCTTGTGAGAGGTTATTGCCATCACAATGCCACCACTCACTTGCACATTAATGTAGTTTCTTTAATGAAGGAGAAAAAAGTGGATTTTGAAGCATCAAGCCTCATTTTAGCTTCAACCTGAGTGGGTCATGTGAGTTGGCTAAGAACATGAGCATACATCCTCACGTGAGCTGTCCACTGAGGCAGAATGCTATTTCCCTATAACTTAGGGGACTAAGACACTGAGTTGGAAAACAACAGCCTTAAGTATTATGAGGAGATACCTTTACAATAGAACCTTTATTATACAAAGGATATCAATTTTTAAAGACCTGTCTTATATTTCAGTCCTTCACATGTGTCACTTTTTCAAGCTTTCAAAGACAACCCTCTCAAGGACAGCTCTAGTCGAACCTGAGGTTGCTAGGAGATGTAGCCTACAGTCAGGAGAGTCTGGGTGTCTTTCTTTTCCCTCCTCACTTCTGTTAACATTTCCCTGAGGAGCGAAGAGCTGATGCTGTCAGACTCTTTGGCATTACCTGTCTTACTACCGATGAGGAGGACAGGAAGGTCACACAGTCTGCTTAAAAGACCAACAAAATAGTTTCTGGGCATGAGTATCATGTCAGGTCTTGCTTTATTCTTATCTCTTCTTACGGTTTTTCTTTCCCCTCAAAGCAGGGGTTGTTTAAATTCACTTCTGGAATCTCTACCCTACTTGTGCAATGTGTTTTGAAATTCTTTAACAGGTATTTAGTGAGAGCCTATTTTATGCCAGTCCCTCATAGTTGCTGAGTCTTCTGCAGTCTGGTAGGAGATCCAGGTAAAGAGCAGGTTATTACAATGCAGTCTGATAAGAGCAATGTTTGAGTTACTTATGGGGTGTGATGTTAGCACAATAAAATAAAATACCAGTCCATACCCAAATAGCTCAGGGAATACTTCCCAGAAGAGGTCATAAAGATTTATGGCAAGTGTCATTAAAATATGGGGAACAAATATGAAAATGGTGTAAAGTGTAGTTGGAGAGGTAGTTAGTAACAAGAATATGTAAGGTTAAAACCATGGCAAAGACCATCAGTAATAGATTAGATAAAGAAAATGTGGCACATATGCATCATGGAATACTATGCAGCCATAAAAAGAATGCGTTAAAGTCCTTTGCAGGAACATAGATAAAGATGGAAGTCATCATTCTCAGCAAACTAATACAGGAACAGAAAATCAAACACCACATAATCTCACTCACAAGTGGGAGTTGAACAATGAGAACACATGGACAAAGGGAGGGGAACATCACACACTGGGGCCTGTTGTGAGGGTTGGGGGCAAGGGGAGGGAGAGCATTAGGACAAATACCTAATGTATATGGGGTTTAAAACCTAGATGACAGGTTAATAGGTGCAAGCAAACCACTGTGGCACATGTATACCTACACAGCAAACCTGCAAATTCTGCACATGTATTCCAGAACTTAAAGTTAGAAAAGAGAAAAGAATTCAATGGTAATGGGAATTTATTGAAATGACTTGGATAGGAGAATCCAGTGATTTGTTTGATAAACTTCTGAATCCAATCCAGGTAGAACTGTGTCACATTGAACGATAATTCAAAGACTTAGTTTAGAGTTTGTAAGCATGATTTTCATGAGGAATGCTTATAATCTTTATAAATTTGGGGGGTATAACAACAAGAATAGGTATCAGATTAGATGTGGAAAGCTGAAAACATTGAAAAATCTAAAACAAAAAGAAGTAGAGACATGGTTTAAGTAACCAGTAAAATAATGGTAATACTTACTGATATCTAGGATGGTGGATGACAAGAAAGAGTTCAGCATTTTATATGTTGAGGCCTGAGATGACTACAGGTCATCTAGTGTAGAAGATGCAATTGATTCTTGTTATTTGTTGTAATATGTCCATCAAGTTGTCATGAACACTGAATGACCGAATACTGAACTCTGGCTACTAAAAGAAATACAAGTTTAGGTTCCTAGTAGCCCCTGGCCACAATTTCATCAACTGGTCAATATAGAACTTGGTTTTATTTGTGTTTATGGTTAAAGGTTTGTTTAAAGCGCATCACAGCTTTCTTGCACATAGGAATGCTAGAGAACACTTAAACCCTACCTTTGGGGGCCAGTGTAAACAGCAAAATCACAAAGAAGCATGAAAATGGGAAAACATGGCACTAAATAGACAACCAAAAGAACACTTGTTTACAGTGTGAAAGATGAAACAAGAGGCCAAAACACTGCCTTGTTCAACCTCAGTGGGGAGCATGTACATTGGGTGAAAATAAAATTTTTTACTGCTTTGTGTATGTCTGGAAATGACCACAAAATGTTCACAGCATTAGAATAAATTATAATGGGTTAAAAAAATAAAAATAAAAATTATAATGGGTATACAAATTCACACATACAGAATCCATGTATAGTAAGAGTTAACTGTATTCATGTTTAGAGCTCAGAAACATCTAGGAAGAAGATATATCTTTGGGAATCATCAACAAAATGATACTATTTCTTGTTGAGAAATGCTGAGTATATAATTGCTGAGAAATGCTGAGTGTATGATAAAATATATTGTTTGCTAGGAAGAACGATGGCAAGGAAAACCTTGCTCCTCTGCCCCCAAGTACAAAACTATGTGGGGCATTCTAAAGTGGTAGGACAGCATGTACATATCATACCCTGGATAAAACAAATCTTTAAGCACAGGATATCTGACCCTGCCCCCATAGCTCCCTCCTGGAGAATCCTGTTTGGTTTGCCTGTGATCCATGGGAAGTGGGCACCAGCTGCCTACCTGGTATATTTTTTGTCTTGTGAGAATATACCGAACATCTGTTTGTTAACATTAATCACCTTTTCTGAGAGAATAAATGCGTGGGTCAGAGTCTGCTTGAGGCCCTTCAGCCTAGAATGCTGTCAGCCCCCTAAGGCTCTCAGTTCAGAAGGCTGTTGGCCCCTTGGATAATCCCACTTTGTTGTTCTATCAGGGTGTCTGCTTCTCAATTCCTTCAGTGCCGCCTGGGTGGGGGTCTCTACAACCGCACTGGTTCTCAGTAATTCTAATGCTGAGAATGGAGGAGATCACTTAGAAAATCCAGAAAGAATAAGGCCAGGCCCAGTACCAGAATCTGAGGGGCTCCAGCATTTAGTCCTTGGAAAGCCATCATTTCATGTTAGGTGGAGAAAATGAAAGTAGACCCAACAAAGAGCACTGAGAAAGAGGGGAAAGGAAAGAATGGACAGCTGATTCCTGTCTCAAGTGCTGATAATAAGGTTGTAAACTGAAGCAAGAATTCTCTCCTTTGGATTTGGCATCATAAATACATCCAGTGCCTTGACAAGAGCAGTTCAGTGGAGGGTGGGTGGATGCCCACATTGGTGTGAGTTGAAACACTGAATAGGGGATGAGAGAATTGAAGCTGTAAGTATTAGCAGCAACTTCAGTGAATTTTGAAAGAAGGAAGAGCAGGAAAAGGTGAATGTGGAGAGTGATGAGGGCAATGGGAGATGTTTATATATATATAGGGAGAGAGAGAGAGAATCTAGGAGTGTAGACCATCATTTTTCTAAAAGAACACCAAAAAATCTTTTGGATCAAGGAAAATTAAGTTTATTAGACTAATTGCCAAAAGAGAGAATATTATCTTAACAAACCTAGTAGTTCTTCAGCCTAGAATAGTCAGGGAACAATATTTATGGGACTTTGGGATCTAGGCTGGTTGATTGAAAGAAGTTCTTGTAAAGTAGAGTTATTTGAGATCGGACACAGTTTACAACATAAAAGTCTTAGATGAGTTTAGTGAGACCACTAACCAGTGGTCTTGAAGATTACAGGGGCACTGTGAAAAGAAATGAGGTGGGGTGTGATCTTAACTACTTGGATCTGACACAGAGGGAAGAAAGGGATACCTCGATTCTACATATTCTAGTAGCTCGAATGAGCTGACAAGGAGATTCTTCCCCCAGATCCTGCAGAAGGGAACTCAGCCCTACCAAGACTTTGATTCTGGCCTTGCAAAACACTGAAGCAGAGAACCTACTTGGGTTATGTGCAGACTCTTGAGCCATGGAAACCAAGAAATAATAAATTTGTGTCATTTTAAGCCACCAAATTTGTGGTAATTTGTTATGACAAAGCAGAAAAATAATACAACCCATTTACTTAGTCCAGTATAACCTTGATCTCAAACCTGATAAAGACATTATAAAAAAGAAAAAAGAACATCTTTCACAACCAAACAAAATGCTATCAAAGCAATTTCAGCATATACTAAAATTATCATACTTTGTCACTATTAAGTTGGGCTTATTTCAAGAATGTAAACTAGCATGCCATTCATTTGATGAGCAATCAATTAATTCAACACATTAAGATAACAGCAAAGAAAACTTAGATGGCAATTCTGAAAGATTCCTGTTATCATAGCTTCTGTTCAACTATTTATTGATGGTACTAACTAGGCATATAAGCCAACAAAAATAAGCAATGGCATAGGGACAGAAACAAAACAAATAAAACTTTCTTCATTTACAGATGATTTAATAGCATAGATAGATGACTGAAAATAAATATATACTTGAGCAATTATAATTAATAAGTTAACACATTTAGCAAAGTTGTTAAACATGAAAATCCACATCTAAAACTGAATTTTATTTTCATGTATGAATAAAATAATAGAAAATATAATGTAAATAAGATAGCATTTAGAATAGCATCTAAGATTGTTAAACACCAAAGAATATAACTTAGGGAGATCATCAGAGATTACAAAACGGTAAAAAACATTATTGAGATGATTTTAAAAGGCATAAATATATGAAATATACTCAGTTCACAGATCTGAAAATTCAATATTTCAATAATGTCAAGCCTCACATTGATCTATTATGTAGTATACAATAGAATATGTATATGTAATAAAGTAGAATTATAGATATGTAACAATATATTATTACACAATATATCTGCATATTATCTTGCTATATGGAATTGTATATTATTATTGTAGTATTATAAACCATAGTTTGACTTTATTCAATCAGTCCTATAACTTTACATCTCCAAGAAGATTTGTTGACCTATAATTACTTTTTCAATCTTAATAAACTATTTTCAAAGAAATTGTTGTTGTGTAGTTATAATAAAATGAAAACACCTAAAACCCTGTAAAATTATGCAATACATCACTTTTAATTCCACAGTACATACTTTCTGCAAATCATTAGTTTGTGAGTAAGTCCAGTTCATTTTGGTAGATATACACTAGTGCACTCTCTTTTTCTCTCTCTTATGTGTGCATGCGTGTGTGTGTGTGTGCACGCGCACACACACAGACACACACAAACACCATTTAAGTGGTCAAGGTATATGAAGGCTTTCCATTCATGCATTCTAATGTGGTTTTATTCCCTGAAGATGAAAACCATCAGGGTGAATTGGATTATAGCAGAGCATGTCACAGAAGGAGCCATTAAAGATTAAATATGTACTTTATTCATGTAAAAGAGAATTTGAGTAGATATTGACTCTCATGGCAAATCCAAGTTAGATAAATACCACTTTTAAGATCTTGAATTATATTTTAATATTTAGAGTCAAGGAACAGAGAAAGCAAAAAGGTCAACAAATAACTTGCTTATTAAAAAGCAATCTATGAAATGTAATAAATATGTCAAATTTGCTCTCAGTGACCTGCTTCTCCCAAGGGTGGAGTAGGCAGAAGGTTGGAAGGGATACTCGTGAAAACAGCGAAACTATTTCAAAGTGAAAACGAAGATTTAAAAGGAACTATTAAGTATATGGCTTTATTATGGCAATCAAATTAAGTGTCATTTTATTGTTTTCTGGAAAGCAATTTAAGAATCAATATAATATTAGAAAGCAATAATGCACATGCTTAAAATATGAGTATAAAATAGCAATATTTGAATTTTATTGTTTTTCTTTGGGAAGATTTTATATCAAATTGTACTAGAAGGTGAAACAAATAATCTGGAAACTGGGTTGAAATATAAGAGTTTATTTTAACCTGTGGACTCATTTGAACATAACATATTATTTGAGAGCACGTTTAAATTCATTTCTACTGGAGAAAAACCTATGCAAACACCTGAGTAAAGTACATGACAAACTCTGAAAGAAAATGCTTGTAAAATCATGAACAATGGCCTTAATAATTTTTGCTTATTGCTGCATTCTGTCAGTGGCAATATCTCTTAATACTTTATGTGTGTACTAAGATTGGTTTGAGAAGAAAGAAAGAAAAAGAAAGAAAGAGGACAATGGAAGATGGTGGGGTAGGAGCAGCTCAGGATTGCATCTCTCAGTGAAGGCACAGACGGTGAGTCCAGGCCAAATTTCCAGATGGATATTTATTACCCACAGATCGGGGAAATTCCCAGGTGCTGGAGAGACATGAGACACCGGCACAGCTGTGTTGGCTGGCACTGCCGTTTTGGCCAGTGCCACAGCACAGCAACACTCCACACAAGGCACACAGGCCTGGGAGCCCAGTTAAACTGGCAATCTGATATTTGGGAGGGCAGATTAGAATATCAATCTGATTGAATGGGACTTGGATGCTGACCAGATCAGACGATTCCTGGGAAGCATCATTTGATCCGGTGCAGTGGGTTGCTGCATGGGAAATCACACAGATCCTGGTGCCCTAACAGCAGGAGATTGAAATACCTGGGAGAGAGTCAACTGATCAACTTAGAAAAAGAAAAAGGGCTCTGAGGCAGCGAGCCAGGTGATCAGGCTTGGTGGGTCCCATCCCCACAGGGACAAGAAGGGTGGTGATTTGATACCCCTGCCTGGGGTTGAGAGTTTCACTGTGGACACAGCTGAGCCTGGGACTGTGCAACTTGGTGGGGGAGGTGCGTCCACCATTGCCGAAGTGTTCCGCCCCTACAGAACTATACTGCCATTACTGATGCAGCCTGCTTTTGCTGAGGCAACCCGCCATAACAGAGAGACTCTGCCAATACAGAGGCAACAGAGTGGAGCCCACAACAGTAGGGCAGAGCTCATGGCAATAGGGCAAAGCCCACAGCAACAGGGAAGAGCCCAGGTCAGCAGGGCGGAGCCTCAGCAGGCAAATAGTGACTAGACTGCCTCCTAGCTGGGCAGGACAGAAGAAGAGATACTCATAAAGAAAGCCACAATTCCCTGAGACAGAGCACCTGAGGGGAAAAAAAGGGTTTTATGAGTTCTGCTGCAGCAGACCTAAACATCCCAGCCTAACAGCCCTGAATGAACAAAGGAGCTCACAACTCAGCACTCCAGCTTCAATAAAGTACGGACCGTCTCCTCAAGCAGCTCCCTGACCCCTGTATATCAAAAGAGTCACCTCAAAAAGGACTGATCAGACTGACATTTGGTGGGCATCATTCTGGGACAAAGACAGCAGAAGAAGAAACTGGTAGCAACCCTCACTGTTCTGCAGCTGCTACAGGTGTACCCCAGACAAGGAGGGCCTGGAGTGGACATCAGCAGTCGTACAGCAGAGGGGATAGACTGTTAGAAGGAAAACTAAGCAACAGAAATACTTCGTCATCAACAATCTGTGTGTCAACTCAGAGACCCAGTCGAAAACTCAGCAACTACTCAGACAACAGGTGGAAACACCCACAAAGATGGGAAGAAACCAGTGCAAAAAGGAGGAAAATACCCCAAACCAAAACATCTTGCTTCTTACAAAAGACCAAAACTCCATAACAACAAGGGCACAAAGCTGGATGGAGAATGAGGGTGACAAAATGACAGAATCAGACTTCAGAAGATGGATAATGAGAAACTTCCATAACCTAAAAGAACATGTTCTAAATCAATGCAAAGAAACTAAGAACCTTGAAAAAACATTTGAAAAAAGAAAGATTTGAGAAAATAATAACAAGAATGGACAACTTAGAGAGGAATATGAATGAATTGAAGGAGCTGAAAAACACAACACAAGAACTTTGCAAAGCATGCGCAAGTTTCAACAGCTGAATTGACCAAGCAGAAGAAAGAAAGAATATCAGAAGTAGAAGATCAACTCAATGAAATAAAATGAGGAACCAAGATTAGAGAAAAAAGCGCATAAAGGAATGAACAAAGTCTCCAGGAAATGTGGGACTATGTGAAGAGACCTAACCTACGTTTAATAGGTGTACCAGAATGTGATGAAGAGAATGAATTCAAGCTGAAAAATACTCTTCAGGATATTATCCAGGAAAATTTCCCCAACCTAGCAAGCCAGGCCAATACTCAAATGCAGGATTTACAGAGAACACCACAAAGATATTCCACAAGAAGAGCAACCCAAAGTCACATAATCATCAGATTCACCAGGGTTGAAATGAAGGAGAAAATCCTAAGGGCAGCCAGAGAGACAGGTCATGTCACCCACAAAGGGAAGCCCATCAGACTCACAGCAGATCTCTCAGCAGAAATGCTACAAGCCAGAAGAGAGTGGGGGCCAATATCCAACATCCTTAAAGAAAAGAACTTTCAACCCAGAATTTCATATCCAGCAAAACTGAGCTTCATAAGTGAAGGAAAAAGAAAATCCTTTGCAAACAAGCAAGTACTCAAAGATTTTGTCAGCACCAGGCCTGCTTTACAAGAGCTCCTGAAAGAGGCACTACACATAGAAAGGAACAACCAGTACCAGCCATTTCAAAAACATACAAAATGTTAAAGAGCATCAACAAAATGAAGAATCTGCATCAACTAATGGGCAAAAACAGCCAGCTAGCATTAAAATGGCAGTATCAAATTCACACATAACAATATTAACCCTAAATGTAAATGGGCTAAATGCACCAATCAAAAGACACAGACTGGCAAATTGGATAAAAAGCCAAAACCCATCGGTGTGCTGTATCCAGGAAATGCATCACACAGGCAAGGATACACAAAGGCTCAAAATAAAGGGATGGAGGAAGATATACCAAGCAAATGGAGAGCAAAAAAAGCAGGAGTTGCAATTTTCATC
>CM052653.1:114047366-114113496 GCA_028533165.1 Leontopithecus rosalia | reverse complement strand
TAAACATAATAGAATAAAATATCCATTTGGAACAATTAGTCATAGACAGTTAAGACATCTGGTGACATCAATTATGTAGAAAGCACCTAGAAGATAAGATTCTGAAATGCTACAAAGTCAGCATATATGATTAATATTTTCACAAAGCATAATGATTTGTGTATATTGTTGTATGTATTTTGTATGTTTTTATATGTATTCTGTATATTTGTATGTTTTTTATATTTTTACAAGAGAAGTTCTTTTGATATAATATGCCCAGTAAAATAATATAGATCCCAATATGCCCAACCAAACAAGAAAGCAAATTCTCATTATTTGTTAGAATTAACTAATAGAATAAGAGATTCTTTTTTCAGAATATCGCAATAAAGGCAGTATGTTAAATTTAAGACCACTTATCTGCCATATAACCTGGGATGCTGGACAACTCACTTCAACCAGTTGGGCCTCCGCTGTCTCATGTGCAGACAGAAAGATTAAGTGATATCTGAGGGAATTTGGGGCTTAATGAGGTAAGCCCTGTGCATCATCCCAAGTTCTTTCAACACCAGAAAGGGACGAGAAGGGGCATGCCCTTATTGTAACTATAGAATCTGAGGGCAAAAATTGCTTACAATACTTTCTCAAAGAAATAAATGTAGTTAGACCTTTATTCTTCAGGATTTTGTACAAAGGTACACACGCCCTACCCCAGCAGCCTTAAAATTTCAGTTTATATGTGATACGCAGTGGAGAGGAGAAAATTATTTTTCTAGCCAGCAATACAATAATACAATTACTTTTTATGCACAAATTCCAATTAAAGTATCTTAAGATACCATGTTATACAAGGCATGACCTCTTCCCAAAAGCAGCTGGAAGGAAAGAAATTCAAATAAATTTAAAAAAAAAATAGAAAGAAAAGAATACACATACACACACACACACACACGCAGAGAGAGAGAGAGAGACAGAGAGAGAAGGTGAAAGAGAAATTAATTTTAAAACAAAACTAAAAGGAAGCCTCTTCACAGGAGTTTGGAAGTGGAATTGCTCTTTTAGGTCTTGAATCAGAGTTCACATTCCTTGAGGGTTGCAGCCCCTGCCTTTTCTGTTTACATCCACTGCCCAGCTCTGAGAACCCAGGACCTAGCTAAGCCCTTGCAACAGGATGGACAATGCATGCACAGATACCTTGGAGTGGGTCACTTGGTTTTACACAATGTTACTACATCCTTGTATTCACTCATATATATTCATTCATTCATTCATTCACTAATCAGTTCATCTTTCACTTATCTGCAGAGTACTCTGGTTAGACATTAGACTGTGGAATGAAGTTGAAACACTGAGAACATTTAAGTCCTTCACCATCATCATGGCCACACTTTGCTCTTGATTGCTTTTGTTATCTCTGCTACGAAGGAGCCGGTGAGGAAATCACATGGGCAGCAGGCTTGGGGAATCAATATGCTTTGTTATCATTTATTCCCAGCTGCAGTGCTGCCTTTGTCCTGGCTGCCAAGCACTCTCACCTCCCAGGAGACACATAGAGAGGTTAATTAGTTTACAGCTGGCCATAATTAGGAGCAAAAAGCAGCAAGAAAGAAGGTTTTAAGAATCCTGACAAAAAGCATATGCAGAGGTGATGCTGTCAGCTTGGGCACACTGTAGTGTTTTAATGAGACACTAGGCATCTAAAAGTTTGGAAACTATTACATAGGAGTGCCTGTAAAGGCATAATTACAAAGAGTAAAAGACATCCAGGAATTCCACAGTGTTGAGTGGTTGTGGTGTGAAGAAGGAGACATTTAGGCACTCGATTGATTGTGCCATCCCTGTTAGCCAGTTGTTTCCAAAGTAAAATGAGGTATTTCCTCTGAGCAGTATCCAGGGCTTCCAACCCTTGTTCTTCACAGTGGCTCAAAAGGCTCTCAGGAGTTGTCACAGTGATAAAATATAAACTTCACTCAGATTATTCAGAGCAATAATAACAACAGTTGCCAATCCTTTATTATTTGTCAGTGCTCAGCACTAAATATTTTATCTGATCTCCACAGCAACCATGAAAAGTAGATGTTACAAAAACCTTATGTAGATGAGAGAAATAAGATTATAAAAGGAGAGGTCACTTGCTCCAAGTTACATCTTCATGAGTAAACAGACCCAAATTCAGACACACACCTTTCGGACTACAGATCTCCTTGCATTCCATGTCTGGAGTCCATCAATCTGAATTTAATCTGTATTTTCTAATACATTCTAACAAGCAGTAAGCTGGATTCTCAGCAAGCATCTCCATTCAATTCATCTAGCTTATTTCTCAGAAATGTGGGGAATTAACAGGGACAGAAAAAGAAACGTCTTGAGAGAGGACTTGGCTAATTAAAGTGTCTTCTCAAGACTAGTTGTATAAATTAATCTCATTTTCTCCAAAAGCTTCTTCTGTTGATGAGCAAACTAAAGAAAAACATGCGGTGGCTCACGCCTATAATCCCAGCAGGTGATCACAAGGTCAAAGGATTGAGACCATGGTGAAACCCTGTTTCTACTAAAAAAATACAAAAATTTGCTGGGCGTGGTGACCTGTGCCTATGGTCCCAGCTACTCAGGAGGCTGAAGTAGGAGAATTGCTTGAACCCAGAAGCGGAGGATGCAGTAAGCAAATACTGCGCCATTGCACTCCAGCCTGGCACCTGGCAATGGAGCGAGACTCTGTCTCAAACAAAGAAAAAAAAATTAAAAATTAAAAATTAAAAAAAAGAAAGAAAAACACAAAACTCAGAGTGAAAAAAGGAAGATTCCCTAGATATGCCCATAGCTTCATTGAGTCACTTCATTTAGGTGGATCCCTAGGGAACTACTTTCTATCAGCTACATTTGAAAGGACTCCCAGTCCTCTCTATCCTTTCACTCTCTTAAATTTTTCTTTATAACATTCTATTTTTATTTGTTTATCTCTTTTTTATCTATCTTTCCTACTGCAGTGTCAGCTCCATGAAGCTAAGATGTTTGTTTTGTTAACTCCTCTATCCCAAACACCTGGAATAATGATAACATGACAGAAGCAACTCAACTCATGTTTTTGAATAAATAATTGAGTGTATGAATGAAGGAAGAAAAGATGAATATTCTTTTTAGAAAGGAGGAATCTGATATTCTCAGAGGTTAAGTAATTTGCAGAACTTACCATTTGTAAATATTAGATCTGTTACGAAAACTTGGGTCTGTTTGAGTCCTTACGCTGGCTCTATCCAGCATACCATGCTGCAGTCTAAGAATGATGTAGCCTTGGCCAGGCACGGTGGCTCATGCCTGTAATCCCAGCACTTTGGGAGGCCCAGGCTGGTGGATCACGAGGTCAACAGATTGAGACCATCCTGGTCAACATGATGAAACCCCGTCTCCACTAAAAAGACAAAAAATTAGCTGGGTTTGGTGGCGCGAGCCTGTAATCCCAGTTACTCAGGAGGCTGAGGTAGAATTGCCTGAATCCAGGAGGCGGATGTTGCGAAGAGCGGAGATCGCGGCATTGCACTCCCGCCTGGGTAACAAGAGCGAAACTCCGTCTCAAAAAAAAAAAGTATGATGTAGCCTTTTGCAAACATCCACCCAGCCAAAGGGAATTCCCAGCAAATTTCTAATATCCTACAACATGATTTAAATAAATAAAAGTAAAGAAAGGGTCAACATTTTTTCATGTTGAAATTATTATGCTCCTTATGAACTGTGTCCAGGTCATGCAAGAATTAAGTCATAAATTTAAATAAAAATAATCATACCAGAGGCATTCTATATTAGTTATTGAAATCCATTTTCCAACATATATCAAAGGTCTTTCATGTGTTCCTAATCTGTGAGGCACTAAATTCACATTTCAGAATATAAAGTATTACTACAAAACATGATAGATGTATTCAATTATTTATAACTGCAAATCTTTTTAATGAAGACTTTTCTAAATTGCTATCAATAGTACATTAGCGAAATATATTGATGGTGCATAAAAATTCTTATGGTAAAAAGTTAATAGAATAAAATGTAGTTGTATACTTTATGCAGCACCATATACATTATACACACAGACACACACACACAGACACACACACACACACACACAGCCATACAGGTTGAGCATGTCTTATCTGAAATGCTTGGGACCCAGAGTGTTTTGAATCTCAGATTTTTTAATTTGTGATGCTTAATCTGTGTGTACATATATATATATATATATACACATATACATATATGAAATATTCTACAATACAACATTAATAGTGATTGAGTGTGGTAGATATATAGATGCTTTACAGATAAAGGCACTTTTTCCTAATTTCTAAGTTTTTAATGGATGTATGGTCTTGGATAAAATTTGCAAGTAAAGCAGGATAAGGCAAAGCAAAGGAAAACAAAAGAATTAACAAAAACTACTTACCACCTAATCAATTGTTGGCTATTTTCAGTATACAATTTACTGATTGGATGATGACAATCAATCAGACATCATCTTGTGAGTGATCAATTTTCAAAAGTAGCAAATATGATTCTGGATTGACACACAGCCACAGTTAGCTATCATGTTTATTCTCACTCATTTCTAATCTCCATCTAATTGGATTTTTAATAGCAAATTCTGCAGGTGAGTTCAGAGAAAAACTGCATCAATGAGAAAATTAAGTCAGGGCAAGTACATCATAAAATGGAGTTTTATAAACATTCTGTACATTTATCCTGTGAAGCACATTCAGTATTCCAAGATTTGACTCTGACACAGCAAAATGGTTGATATAGGGCCAGTAAATTAATACTAGGTCAGACAGCTTAAATATGCAAAAATGAATAAATTAAGAATAACATATCAGTTGAAATGGTACTGGAACCAATTTAGATGTTGGCAAGCACAAATCACATCTGACCTTATAGACCTCAACAGAGGAAATGAAGAAAAACTATTTATGAATCTTTAAGCAGTATAATCCCTGGAATGAGATATACAAGGACATATGAAATAAATACCCTGCAGTACTTAAAATTTTATTCCTTTTCCAATATTTGCAATTACATATTTGAACTTCATAACTGGAAGTGATAGGGTGATTGTTTTATCTGGGATTACCTAGAAGGGCCGTCTCAAGGCAAGAAATTAAAGAAATAAATGAGAAATAAGAACGGAAGCTGAAAAACAACCACCTGCTCTTTATTAAGCATCTTAATTAGAAACACACAGAAACTGACTTGCCAGATGATCCTGAAAAATCTCACAAGTGAGAAATTATTTCCCTGGACAAGTACTTGTTTGAGGTGTGTGTCTCATCATCCTTTTGTGTCATCTTTCTTTGAGCAGAGTGTTAGGTATGACATTGATGGTTCAAGGATGATTAGTATAAAATTAATGTCTTAGAATTCCAACAATCAGACTGTCCTCATCCATTACTCCTTTACACAATAGCTTCTTCACAGGGCTTTGTCGATTGAACGCTGTCCACCTGGCTGGGTACTGGGCAGGAAAACAGAGATAAATAAAATAGAATCCCTGCCCTCCAGGACTTCACAGTCTAGGGGAATTGACAGGAAAGGAAGAAAGAAAGAAAGAAGAAAGAAAAAAAGAAAGAAAGAGAGAAGAAAGGAAAGAGAGAGAAAGAAAGAAGAAAGAAAATAAAAAAGAAAAAATAAGCAATTACAATAGAATGAGTTAGGTGCTCCAATTACAAGGCATTGCTATATGAGTGTAGAGGGGCCGCCAACCCAGCCAACCCAATTGAGAAGAATCTAAAATTTTAAAAATACGTATTAAAGCTTCGTGGAAGAAGCAACATCTGAGCTGGTTTTAAAGACAGCATAATATTGATAGAGAAAATGATAAAATAGAGTAAGGGAATTTCTGGCATAAAAAAGAAGTCCACACAAAGATTCAGATGTTAGAATACTCAACGAACCATATTGCTGCTGCTTTATTATGGTTGGAAAGGAAAGGGCTTTTGGGGATAATGCAGAAGTTTTTGCTGAAAAATTGTAAGAACCTGGGAGTTAAATGTCCTACTGTTGAACATTGTACAGTATTTTGGCACTTTTCCAGGACTTGTACAGGCACTTTTCCAGTGACTTGTACAGGAGTTCTTATTTCAGTTTTTTCCCTGGTTCTCTCTGCTTTATGGTTTTATCCTGGGAACCAGTTTCCAAATGTTTGGAGGGAGACATAGAAATAAGTAGAAACTGCGACAAACAATGAAATGCTGTTCTAGTAAACTAGATTCTGGAAATGTAGACTAGCTTTCCCACACCTAGAACACCCCAGAACACATAAAAAGATAGTAAGAGAAGCAAGCATGCCCAAACCTGGATCTGGTAACTTAATTGCCTTGTGTGTAAGTAAAAGTAATAGCGACTGACAGTCTGCACCAGTGCAAGGCAGGAGAGAAAAATCAGAGGCTGCACTGACACTGGGGCTTATCTGTTGCCCAGGACCTGCTATATTTGGTAGATATATTTGCAGTAATTCGAAAAGCATCCAAGACATCTTGGGCACTGTGCTAAGGAAACAGGATGAAATAAGGACTGTTCATTATATTGGGATGAGAGAGAAAGCAAGATGGCCTAGAGTATATCGCATGTATCAAGGAGTTGAGTAGGGCTGCAATAACAGAAGATAGGATGACTGGAGACAGAGGAAAAATCTAGATAATAAAAATCTTTAGTTCCTCACTGGTTTTCAATACAATTCTGGAGGATGGGAGGAAGCATTGAATGCTTCTTAAGCAGATAACTTTAGATAATAAATATGAACAGACTTCAAGTAGGATTACCAGCTGTGGAAATGACAGAATCAAAAAGCAATAGCAGTGACCTGAACCAAAGAAGTAAGTTCTCCCCCACCCCATTCGGGTACTCAATGCTTTTCACTTAGAATTTTTTCCTTGTATTGTATTGAGGTGCCATTTTACTTATAATAAGATGCATACACCTTAACTGTTCAGTTCCATGAGTTTTGACAATTGATTTGGTAAAAATTTATTTCTAGAACCTTTATTCTCATCTATTCATTTAATTGGCTGTTCTTAAGTAAATATCTTGAGGTCTAGATTGTTGTGACTTTAAATTTTGGATTCAGGTAGTATAGTCTTCAAACTCTTATTTTTCTTAGTTGATATTTTAAAAAATATTGTGGTTAAGAAGACAACATGAGATCTACTGTTTTATGAAAATGTGAACTGTATAATGTAGTATTATTGACAATAGATGCAATCAGTATTCTACTCTTTGATTCTATCAATTAGGCTATTCTAGATACCCTATATAAGTATAATCATGCATCATTAGTTTTTCTCTTATTTCACTTAGCGTAATGTCCTCCAGGTTCATCCATGTTGCTGCATATTAGAGAATTTCCTTCTTTTAAAGGTTGAATATTATCTTATTGCATGTATATACCATATTTTCTTCATCCATTCAGCTTTCATTGGACATTTACTATTGTGAATAGTGTTGCAATGAGCATGGTAGTCCTAATGTGTCTTTGAGATCCTGATTTCATTTCTTGTACATAATACCATGAAATTGGATTACTGGATCATATGGTAGTTCTATTTTCAATTTTTTGAGGAAACTTCATAATCTTTGCCAGAGTGGCTACATCATTATGCCTTCTCAGAAACAGTGTGCAAATATTCTATTCTAGTTTCTTTACATGCACACCTACACTTATTTTTTTTACAATAGCCATACTGAGAGTTGTAAGATAATACCTCATGGCTTTGATTTCCTTTTCCCTGGTGATTAGTGATATTGAGTATTTTTTCATATACCTATTGTGTATTTGTAAATATTTCTTTGAAAAAAAATGTTCAAGTTCTCAGAGCATTTTAAAATAGGGCTATTATTTTTATTTTTTATTATTTTGCCACTGAGTTTAGGAATTACTTATATCTTTTGGAGATTCACCCATATAAGACACATGTTTTGCAAACACTTTCTTTTATCCCATAGGTTGTCTTTTCACTCCCTTGATTCTTTTGTTTGCTGTGCAATAAGTAAGTCTCCTAACAGATAATCCATTACAAGTAAGTCTTGTAATAGATTAAAGTCTGTAAGTCTTTAGTGCATTTTGAGTTGGTTTAGGTGTATGGTATAAGCTAAAGGTACAATTGCATTCTTTGCCCTAGGGATATTGAGTTTTCCCATCATCATTTGTTAAAGAGACTATGCTATCCCCATTGTGTATTATGGCTTCCCTATCAAAAATCAACTGACTATATAGGTATGAATTTATTTCTGGGTTCTCTTCTGTTTCATTGGTCTCTATGTCTGTTTTTATGCCAGTACCATACTATTTGGATTACTGCAGATATGTAATATCTTTTTAAAATCAAAAAGTATAATGCTTCCAGCTTTGTTCGTCTTTTTTTGTGACTCCGTATGAATTATACAATTGTTTTCTTCTATATCTGTAAAAATATTAAAATTTTGATAGGGATTTCTTTGATTCTGTAGACTGCTTGGGCGTAATATGGACATTTTAACAATATTAAGTCTCCCAATTAATGACCACTAAATATCTTTTCATATATTATTTTCTTTTCTAATGTCTTTCATCAGTGTTTTATAGATTTTAATATATGAGCCTTTTACCTCCTTCATTTTATGAAAAAGCTTTAGATGGTTTGGTAGTAATTCTTTAAATGTTTGATAAAGGTCAGCAATGAAGCCACTGGTCCCTTAGCATTTCTTTGTTGGGTGGTTTTTGATTAGTGAGTAAATCTCTATCCTAATATAGGTCTGTTTAGTCTATTTCATGATTTAATATTGTTAGATTTCATGCTTCTAAAAGTCTATCCAAGTTCACTTGGTAGCTTCTAAGCTACCCAACTCACTGGCAAATAATCATTCATAGTAATCTCTTAGGATCTTTTTCTGTGATCATTTGTTTCTATGGAATCATTTATTTGTAATATCACCTCTTTTACTTCTAACTACAAATTCAATCTCTTTAAGAGATACAGGACTGTTCAGGTTATCTATTTCTTTGGTGAGTTTTGGCAGTTTGTATCTTTCAAAAAATTTGTATGTTTCTTCTAAGTTGTTAAATTTAAAGATTTTTGAGAAGTCCGACTGAAAATGATTTCTGGTTTTTCTGCATGGGTTGGACTGCAACTTACTTTTAAGCAATGTGATCTGCAAAGGCGATGCTTGTCACTCCCATGATAACATTATATTATCTAAGACTTCCTTTTGCTAGCAGTCTTGTCTTAGTCTCTCTCTAGCTGGTATAGAGAAAGCAAGTTGTCATACATTTGTCAACTTCAAGCAACTGAATGCTGCCACCAACCAGATGAATGGGAAAGCGGATATTTTTCTAGCTGAACCCCCATATAGAACCCAGCCTCCTTCATTGCAGCCATAAAACCCTATATGAAAGAATTAGCACAATCAGAATATGATTGTGCTTCTGCCTCTAATAAATCATAAGATGATAAATGTTGGGTTTGTTAAGCCACTAAATTTGTGGTAATGTGTTATATAACATGGAAAATGTATACCTCTGCTGAATTCACTTATTATTTCTAGTACAGTTTTCATGAGTTCCTCTTAGAATTTTCTACATGAACAATTTATCATCTGTGAATAAAGACAGTTTTAATGTTCAGTTTGAAATCTGTACACTGTTTCTTCCTTGGCCTTGACTTAATGAACTGACTAGCACCTGCAATGCTAAAAAATATTGGTAAGAATAAACATTCTTGCTCTATTCCAGATCTTATTAGAAAATCATGATTTAAATTGTAGAGTATATTGCTATTGTTGTTTTGTAGACGCCTTTTAAAACAATTAGGTTGAGGAAGTTACCATAGTTCTCACAGTTGGTTACATATTTTGTTTTAAATGTGTATTATACTTTGTCAAGTGTTGTCTTCTACCTATATGAAGATAATCAAATTAGTTTTTATGTCTTAGATGTAGAGACACTAATATGTGAATTAGCAGCTACAGTCCAGAAACTCACTGTCACTGCAAAAATAGCATGCAAAGAGTAAGAGAATTCAAAGCCATAGTACATGCAACACAGGCTGGTTTATTATTTGTAATGTCATATTTTCCCATAAACAAATTTTGACTTCAGGCATGTGAAACCTCATTAACAACACTTGTTACAAGGATGGCATATAACCTCCATCGGACTTTTTGTAAAATTTCTCCAATATTAATGGTATTTGTATCAGCTTCTTGTAATTTTCCTTCTCAAATAATTGCAACATAAATCTTGAATATTTGAATTGAGTTAAGGGCCTATTAAGTTTAACTTGAGAGGATAGTACTAGTTTCTATGGTTGAAGAAGGTAGAAATGCTTGCTTTCATTTCAACTGTAGTGCTCATGTTCTATTTTAAGCTTTATTTGTATTACTGCTCGTGGGCTACATGCAATATCTCATTTCTGTGAACCAACATCAAATGACTGCCTTCCTTCTTTCTTTCTTCCTCTCTTTCTTTTCTTTCTTTCTCTTCTTTCCTCCCTTTTTTGAACTTCCCTTAAAGAAATTTATTTCTGTATGTCTTTTTTTCTTATTTTAGAAAACCATTTTCTGCTGCTTGACATGAGACAAACAGCATGTATATTTTTTCTCTACAGTTCCCACTGCTTCAAAGTTCCTAATTTGATTTCTTTCTATTAACTCAAGTAGTGCCAGTAACAAAAACAGTGTATTATAATGAAGCACACTATATGGAAATACTGCATGAAGTCATCATGAGTGAAAAGAACAGTGAAGACATTTAAAAAAAGAGCCTCCCATTAAAATAGACTGCATCCATCAATTACCCCATCATCATTATAAACTGCCATGGGAAGAAAAAAACCCTTCAGATTAATACGCTGTGGAGCAAAGCCTGTGACTCCTTCCTGCGTTATCCACTCAGCTCATTTCCTTTCTCTCTGTCACTAGCAGCCAAATCACTTCCCCAGGAGACTGCCAGGTGGAGATCTCTCATTATTTCCAGAAAGAAGCAAGTATTGGCATAAACCACTGAGTTAGAGTTGTGCTGTCATGTGTCATCTTGAGCTTAATCTGAAAAATGGAGTTCTTCATTAATGAAAATTATGGATTTAATTGTGACATTCAGGAACACACAGACCGTTACTAGGAAACCAGCTATGAATCAGCAAGTGAAAAAGTGTTCCTTAATATGTATGCAAGTATGTATGTATGTGTGTATTTATTTGCATGTATACAATGCCTTTTATTTCAGAGTTGATTTTACAGGAAAAAGAAGCCAATTTTATTAAAGACTTAGACATCATCTCCTAACTCAATCTGATCTCTATAGAGATACGTTCCTGGTCTTGGTGTTTGATCTGTTTAGGATTTCTCAAACTAAGTAGAATGAGCTATATTTTGCTGAGAAAAAAAGAAAAACTTAGACTCATTTGTGATTGCATGAATTAAGTTTTAACTAGGGGGAGGAAGTGCCAAGCAGGCACACCCTGTTCATTGGGTGAAAGTAAGACATAGTGAGGGCAGAGCGGGTAAATTACAGGCTTTCTAGGTACTTTACAGAAAAGAAAAAAGACAGTGAATCATTAGGGTTACTTATAAAGTCATTAAAATATTTTAAGAAAGAGAAGTGACCAGAAGTGAAAGATTTAACTACTACTGGGAGAGCTTCCTCCCTATCCCTTCAAAGTCCTGGGCTTTCTCGTTCTCCAAACCCACCTGAAGGATAACCTGCAAAACCTTTTTTTTTAATAACCACTATTACTACCTATTTTCCACGTATATTTATGAATGTGATTTATATTCATCTCTTCCTTATTTTTCAGGTTTATATGTAAGTTAAGTATATGTTTCTTTGCTTTAATTGATTTTGCATCTTTCTCCATATACTTACAGATAAATATTGCTCAGGAATTTTTTTTTTTAGAGATAGCATCTTTCTGTGTTGCTCAGGCTGAAGTATAGTAGCAGGATCACAGCTCACTGCAGTCTCAACCTCTGGGGCTCAAGAGATCCTTTCCCCTCAGCCTCCCAAGAGGCTAGGACTACAGGCAAGAAGCACCATGCAAGGCTAATCTTTTAATTTTTGTAGAGATGCGGTCTTCTTATGTTTACCAGACTGGTCTTGAACGCCTGGGCTCAAGAAATCCTCCCATCTCAGCCGCCCAAAGTTCTGGGATAATAGGTGTGTGCACTGTGTCTGGCCAAAAGGATTTTTTTTAATTAGGAATTTGTAAAATCATTTTAGTTAGTTGCTTTGCAATATTTGGGGAAATTTGCAATGTAATAGTCATCTATCCAATGAAATTACCAAATAAATTTAGATTACCAACTGTAACAACAACAACACCTGTACTGATTGAGTTGTTTTATTGTATCTCATGGATTGTTTCTTTGTGGATTCTACCCCTCCACTAGAAAATCCAAGTAGATGAAGACATGGCCTTAAATTTTCCTTATGATCATCAGAGTCTGGTGAAAATTCCAGTAGAACTCTGGGCTGAGTTTAATTATCCAGTTTTCATGTATTCAGATGTCGATTCCTTCATCACATATTTATTGAGACTTTTCTGAGTGCTGGTCATTGTTCTGAGGACTGGGGTGACAAATATATACAAGGCTTAGCTCCTTCCCCTTAGAACAAATGTCTCTGGGTGAGACAAACTTATCTACTCACAAAAGTAATATGGGTTGGAACAAATGTGCAGGTTCAAGCTTGGTTTCCATGGGAGCCAGGAATAAGAAAGATTCTGATTTCAGTGAAGCTTCAAAAAGTCATCTCTTGATGCTGAGTTATAAAAGGATCAGTCAGTGGTGTTTAGGGAGAAGAGTTAGAGAGACATACTAGAAGAAGAAGCAGCCTTTGTAAAAGCACAGAAACACCCAGACACATCCCAGGGCCATGAGAGGCTGGAGGGTTTGGTAACTTTAAAGTCAGGATCAGATCAAGAGATACAATATCTTCTGTGCTTTTCTAAGAAGTTTCTGTTTCATCCTATAATCACTAGTCAAGCTCTGCACTGTTATAATCTCAACTCTGCCAACTACTTGTGAAAGGTGCTTAATTTCTCTGAATTTTGGCATCTTCCTCTCTTAATATAGAAATGAAAAGTTTCCTCTCTAGGCTTATAATGAATAAGGAAAATTATGTGAAAATGTGAAACATGCTTCATGAGTATAGATGCTCATGAAAATTAGTGACATCTCAATTTTCTTCCTTAAACAGAGATATAGTATCATCAGGTTTGTGTTTTAAAATAATTCCACTAGGCATTAAAGACAGGTGAGATTGGAAGTAAGGGTTGAACCTGGAGGCTAATTCATGAATTCAAATAAGAGGAGTAAGAATGCTAAACCAGAGCTGCGGATGTACATGGGTATGAATATGAGGCTGAGTATTTCAAAATCATAACAACAATAATAACAATGATAATAATATAACTGCCATTATTAAATGTCAACTTCATAAACTCTCTTACACATTCTAACAATCTCATTAACCTTCACAATAATATATATGAGCATAATATTCCAATGTTTTTAATAAAAAATAAAATTAATGATATGAAAAGCTAAGGTAATATCCAGGAGTAAATGCCCAAGGGAGAATTGGGATTCAAATCCTTATTTTTCTAACTCAACAATCATTGCTTGTACCACTGGCTGAGCACTTAATTTCCAATATGCTTTTTATTTTGTAAATAAATTCTGCTAATTGCCATAAACACACTAAGGTGAATTTTCCTCTCCCTGTTCCCCTCTCTTATCTTTATTTCCTTCCTTTCTCCTCCTTTTTTTAAAATCTTTTTAGTACATATTATGCCACCTTGGAAATTTTCAAGGTCATAATCAAATTGGTCCTGACTTTTGTCTGTAAACAAGTAATGGATCTCTTTTCTTTCATTGCTAGCATTAGCTGGGTTGAGGCTGTTGTTTTGTAATTCAGTAAACATGGTTATTAAGTTTCTTGTATGTGCTATTCATTCTCTTGAAAAGAAGACCCATGAATTAATGATTTATAGGAATGAGATGTGGATTGTAAATAGAAAAGTAAAGGAACTTTATTTAGCTGTGGGGAAAGAAAGCACAATTTAATGACTTGACTTAACTCTCTCAAAATGTCTAGAGGAAAAGTTGGAAAATAGAAATGTCTAAAAGCATTTTCAGTACACTATCAAATAGACATATATTTGGAAATACATGAATGTTGGATTTAAAACAGTAAATTAAATATCTTATGACATTTTGTACCTTACCCAGAAAATTTGTACATATGCGTATACACCAAGCATTTAGAAGGAAATACAGAGGAATGGTAGGGTTATTTATAAAGTATTTAGAGATACCCACACACACCCATACACACAATATTTTTTATTATAATTTAATTTCTGGGCTACAAGTGCAGATCCTTCAGGATTGTTATATAGGTATACACTTGCCATTGTGGATTGTTGCCTCCATCCCCCTGTCCCCTACATTAGGTATTTCTCCCAATGTTATCCCTCCTCAATCTCCCCATCCTCTGCTATCCTTCCTCCAACAGACCCCATTGTGTGATGTTCCCCTCCCCGTGTTCATGTGTTTTCATTGTTCAACACCCGCCTATAACTGAGAACATGCAGTGTTTAGTTTTCTGTACCTGCATCAGTTTGCTGAGAATAATGGTTTCCAGATTCATCCAAGTCCCTACAAAGGACATGAACTCATCCTTTTTTATGGCTGCATAGTATACTGTGGTGTAGATGTGACACATTTTCCTTGTCCAGTCTATCATTGATGGGCATTTGGGTTGGTTCCAGGTCTTTGCTATTGTAAACAGTACTGTAATTAACATATGTGTGCATGTGTCTTCATAATAGAACAATTTATAATCCTTTGGGTATATACTCAGTAATCGGATTGCTGGGTCAAATAGAATTTCTATTTCTAGATCTTTGAAGAATCACCTCACTGTCTTCCACAATGGTTGAACTAATTTACACTCCCACCAACAGTGTAAAAGTTTTCCTGTTTCTCCACATCCTGTCCAGATTCTGTTGTCTCCAGATTTTTTTAATAGATCACCATTCTAACTCGTGTGAGATGGTATCTCAATGTGGTTTTAATTTGCATTTCTCTAATGACCAATGATGATTAGCATTTTTTCATTTGTTTGTTGGCCGCATAAATGTCTTCTTTTTAAAAGTGTCTGTTTATATGCTTCACCCACTTTTTGATGGGGTTGCTTGTTTTTTTCTTGTAAATTTGTTTTAGTTCTTTGTAGATTCTGAATATTAGCCCTTTATCAGATGGATAGCTTGCAAACATTTTTTCCGATTCTTTTGGTTGCTGGTTCACTCTAATGATAGTTTCTTTTGCTGTGCAGAAGTTCTTAAGTTTAATTAGATCCCATTTGTCTATTTTGTCTTTTGTTGCCATTGCTTTTGGTGTTTTAGTCATGAAGTCCTTGTCTATGCCTATGTCCTGAATGGTATTGTTAAGGCTTTTTCTAGGGTTTTTATGCTGTTGTTAGGTTTTATGTTTAAATCTTTAATCCATCTGGAGTTAATTTTTGTATAAGCTCTAAGAAAGGAGTCTGGTTTCAGCTTTCTGCTCATGGCTAGCCAGTTTTCCCAGCACCATTTATTAATTGTGAAGTCCTTTCCCTATTGCTTGTTTTTGTAAGGATTGTCAAAGATCAGATGGTTGTAGATGTGTGGTGTTACTTCCAAGAACTCTGTTTTGTTCTATTGGTCTGTATCTCTGTTTTGGTAGCAGTAACATGCTATTTTGATTACTGTAGCCTTGTAGTATAGTTTCAAGTCAGGTAGTATGATCCCTCCAGCTTTGTTCTTTTGGCTTAGGATTGTCTTCGTTCTGCAGGCTCCTTTTTGGTTGCATATGAAATTTAAGGTTTTTTTTTTTCCAGTTCTGTGAAGAAGGTCAATGGTAGCTTGATGGGGACAGTGTTGAATCTATAAAATACTTTGGGCAGTATGACCATTTTCATGATATTGATTCTTCCTAACCAGGAGCATGGAATGGTTTTCCATCTGTTTGTGTCCTCTCTTATTTTTCTGAGCAGTGGTTTGTAGTACTCCTTGAAGAAGTCCTCACATTCTTTGTTAGATGTATTCCTAGGTATTTTATTCCCTTTGTAGCAATTACGAATGGGAATACACACATGATTTGGCTCTTTGATTGTCTGTTATTGGTATATAGGAATGCTTGTTATTTTTGCACATTGATTTGTATCCTGAGACTTTGCTGAAGTTGCTTATCATCTTAAGGAGATTTTGGCCTGAGACAATGAGGTCTTCTAAATATACAATCATGTCATCTGCAAATAGAGACAATTAGACTTCCTCTTCTCCTAATCAAATACCTTTATTTCTTTTTCTTGCCTGATTGCTCTGGCTGGAACTTCCAATACTATGTTGAATAGGAATGGTGAGAGAAGGCCTCCTTGCCTAGTGCCAGTTTTCAAAGGGAATGCTTCCAGTTTTTTTTTCCCATTGATTATGATATTGGCTGTGGGTTTCTCATAAATAGCTTTTATTATTCTGTTATATGTTCAACTGATACCTAGTTTCTTGAGAGTTTTTAGCATAAAGAGCTGTTGAATTTTGTCAAAGGCCTTCTCTGCATCTATTGAGATAAACATGTGGTTTTCCTCTTTGGTTCTGTTTATGTGATGGATTAGGTTTATAGATCTGTGTGTGCTGAACCAGCCTTGCATCTCTGGGATGAAGGCTACTTGATCATGATGGATAAGCTTTTTCATGTGCTGTTGCATTTGGTTTGCCAGTATTTTATTGAATATTTTTGTATTGATGTTCATCATGGATATTGGCATGAAGTTTTCTTTTTTTGTTTTGTCTCTGCCTGGTTTTGGTATCAGGATGAAGTTGGTCTCATAAAATTTGTTAGGAAGGATTCCCTCTTTTTGTATTCTTTGGAATAGTTTCAGAAGGAATGGAATCAGCTCCTCTTTGTACGTCTGGTAGAATTCGGCTGTGAACCTGTCTGGACCTGGACTTTTTTTGGTTGGTAGGCTATTAGTGCTGCCTCAACTTCAGACCTTGTTATTGGTCTGTTCAGGGATTCAGCTTCTTCTTGGCTTAGTCTTGGGGGGGTTCGAGTGTACAGAAATGTATCCATTTGTTCTAGATTTACTGGTTTATGTGCATAGATGTTTTTGTAGTATTCTTTGGTGGTAGCTTGTATTTCTATGGAATTGGTGGTGATCTCTACTTTATCAATTTTTATTGCAACTATTCAAATCTTCTGTCTCTTTTTTTTAAAATTGGTCTTGCTAGCAGTCCATCTATTTTATTGATCTTTTTAAAAAAACCAGCTTCTAGATTTATCGATTTTTTGAAGGCTTTTTTGTGTCTTTATCTTTTTCAGTTATATTCTTATCTTAGCTATTTCTTATATTCTGCTAGCTTTTTAATTTTTTGTTCTTGCTTCTCTAGTTTTTTAAATTGTGATTATAGGGTGTCAATTTTAGATCTTTCCTCACTTCTCACGGGGGCATTTTGTGCTATAAATTTCCCTCTAGACACTGTTTTAAATGTGTCCCAGAGATTCTGTTATGTTGTGTCTTCATTCTCATTGGTTTTGAAGAACATCTTTATTTCTGCCTTCATTTCATTATTTATCCAGTATTAATTCAGGGGAAAGTTGTTCAATTTCCATATAGTTGTACAGTTTTGAGTGAGTTCCTTAATCCTGAGTTCTAATTTGATTGCACTATTGTCCAAGAGACTGGTTGTTATGATTTCCATTCTTTTGCATTTGCTGAGGAGTGATTTACTTCCAGCTATGTGGTTAATTTTAGAGTAAGTGCAATGTGGTGCTGAGAAGAATGAATATTCTATGAATTTGGGGTGGAGAGTTCTGTTGACGTCTATTAGGTTTTCTTGGTCCAGACCTGAGTTCAAGTCCTGGATATCCTTGTTGATTTTCTCATTGATCTGTCTCATATTGACGTGGAGTGTTAAAGTCTCCCACTGTTATTGTTGGGAGTCTAAGTCTCTTTGTAGGTAGTTAAGAACTTGTTTTATATATCTAGGTGCTCCCATATTGGGTGCATATATATTGAGGATAGTTAGCTTTTCTTGCTGCATTGATTCTTTTACCATTATGTAATGCCCTTCTTTGTCTCTTTTGATATTTGTTGGTTTAAAGTCCATTTTATCAGAGACTAGGATTGCAACTCCTGCTTCTTTTTTTTTTTTTTTTTGGCTATTCATTTGCTTGATAAATCTTCTTCCATCCCTTTATTTTAAGTCTATGTGTGTCTTTGCACATGAGGTAAAAACAGCATTCTGTAGGGTCTTGACATTTTATCCAATTTGCCAATCTGTGTTTTTTGATTGGAGCATTTAGGCCATTTACATTTAAGGTTAATATTGTTAGGTGTGAATTTGATCCTGCCATTTAGATGCTAGCTGGTTGTTTTGCTCATTCGTTGACACAGTTTCTTCATTGTATCGATGGTCTTTATCATTTGGTACATTTTTTCAGTGGCTGGTCCTGGTTCTTCCTTTCCATGTTTAGTGCTTCCTGTAGGAGCTCTTTTAAGGCAGGACTGGTGGTAACAAAATCTCTCAGCAATTGCTTGTCCACAAAGGATTTTATTTCTCCTTAACTTATGAAGTTTAGTTTGGCTAAATATGAAAGTCTGGGTTGAAAGTTCTTTTTCTTTTTTTTTTTTCTTTTTTTTTTTTGAGACAGAGTCTTGCTCTATCACCAGGTGCCAGGCTGGAGAGCAGTGGCACAATCTTGGATCACTGCAATCTCTGCCTCCTGGGTTCAAGCAATTCTCCTGCCTTAGCCTCCTGAGAAGCTGGGACTACAGGCATGCATCACCACGCCCAGCTAACTTTTGTATTTTTTAGTAGACAGGGTTTCACCATGTTGGCCAGGATGGTCTCAATCTCTTGACCTCATGATCTGCCCACCTCAGACTCCCAAAGTGCTGGGATTACAGGCATGAGCCACTGCACCTGGCCGAAAGTTCTTTTCTCTAAGGATGTTGAATACTGACCTCCACTCTCTTCTGGCTTGTAGGGTTTCTGCCAAGAGATCTGCTGTGAGTCTGATGGGCTTCCCTTTGTGGATAGCCCAACCATTCTCTCTGACTGTCCTTAGCATTTTTTCCTTCATTTCAATCCTGGTGAATCTGATGATCATGTGCCTTGTGTTTGCTCTTCTTGAGGAATATCTTTGTGATGTTTTCTTTATTTCCTGGATTTGAATGTTGGTTTACCTTTCTAGTTTGGGGAAATTCTCCTGATTAATATCCCGAAGAGCATTTTCCAACTTGGATTCATTCTCCCTGTTACACTCAGGTACACCGATGAAACGTAGATTAGGGCTTTTAATATAATCCCATATTTTCTGGAGCTTTGTTCATTTCTTTTCACTGTTTTCTCTTCTCTTGCCCTCTCATTTTATTTCATTTAGTTGATCTTCAGTCTCTGGTATCCTTTCTTCTGCTTGATCAATTTGACTGTTGAAACTTGTGTATGCTTCACAAGGTTCTCATGCTGTGTTTTTCAGCTCCATCAAGTCATTTATGTTCTTCTCTAAGCTAGTTATTCTAGTTAGCCTTTCATCTAATCTTTTATCAAGGCTCTTAGTTTCTTTGCATTAGGCTAGAACATGTTCTTTTAGCTCAGAGAAGTTTATTATTACCCACCTTCTGAAGCCTGATTCTGTCAATTCGTCAAACTCATTCTCCAACCAGTTTTGTTCCCTTGCTGGTGAGGAGTTGTGATCCGTTGGAGGAGGAGAGGCATTCTGGTTTTTGGTGATTTCATCCTTTTTATGCTGATTTCTTCCCATCTTTGTGGATTTGTCTACCTTTGGTCTTTGAAGTTGGTGACTTTCAGAAGAGGTCTCTGAGTGGATGTCCTTTCAATTGATGTTGAAGCTATTTATTTCTGCTTTTTAGCTTTCCTTCTAATAGCCAGGCCCCTCTGCTGCAGGACTGCTGGAGGTCCACTCCAGACCCTGCTTGACTGGGAATCACTCTCAGGGGCTGCTGAACACCAGGGATTGCTGCCTGTTCTGTCCTCTGGTAGCTTTGTCTCAGAAGAGTACCTGCCAGATGTCAGCCAGAGCTCTCCTATATGAGTTGTATTTTGGTTTCACGAGGATACAGGGGTCAGGGAGCTACTTGAGGAGGCAGTCTGTCCCTTATCAGAGCCCAAGTGCTATCCTGGGAGCTCTGTTGCTCCCTTTAGAGCTGCTGGGCAGAGACATTTAAGTCGGCTACAGCACAACTCACAACCTCCTCTTTTCCCAGTTGCTCTTTCCTGGGAAGTTGGGGTATTATTTATAAGTCCCTGACATGCTGCTGCCTTTTTATCAGCGATACCCTGCCCAGAAAAGAGGGAATCTAGTCACAGGCTGCCTGCAGAGGCATTGCTGAGCTGCCACAAGCTCAGTCCACCTGCTGCCTAAACTTCTCCATGATTTTGTTTACACAGGTATGGTTAGAACTGCATTAGCACTGGCAGAAACCCTTCCCCCTGCCCCCAGTTCAATCGTCTTGGGTCAAGCTCAAACTGCTGTGCTGCCTGTGAAACTCTCAAGCAAGAGGATCTTGGTTTTCTGGTTTTTTTTCCAGATCAGTTGACTCCCTGCCTTCAGTTCCCCTTTTTCTCTGGGAAATGGGAGGGTCTGTCCCACAGGCATTTCAGGCACCAGCCAAAACCTGCAGCACTGGCTGAAACAGCCACTTTGATTTGTGCTGGTAACCCATGGGGTTTGTCAGCTCAGTGAAAATCTCCAGGTCTGCAGGTTGTGGAGACCTTGGGAGAAGTGCAGTATCTGAACCAGAGTGCTAGAGTGGTCCAGGATAAGACCCCAATGGCCTCTGTTGGGTAGGAGTGGGTTCTCCAGACAGTTACAGTTCTTGGGTGAGGCAGCGCCCCACCCTGCCTCAGTTTGCCCTCCTTGCCCTACACCCGCTGTCCAACCAGTGCCATTGAGATGAACCTGGTACCATGGTTGGAAATGTGGAAATCACTTGCCTTCTGTGTCACTCTCACTGGGAACTACGCTCCAGACCTGTTCCTATTCAGCCATCTTAGCAGAACTTCGAGTCAACAAACATTTTTTTTTAACCAAAAGAGGTAAAAAGCCAAATTGCAAAGCAGTAAGATAAGGTGTTTTAGCAGGGGTCTTAAGAATTGTAATTACATAGACACAGTCCAGAGAGAGGGAAAGGAGTAGGGATTTTTCAAAGCACACTGAAGGAGATTACATAAATTTTATTGACGAAATTGTCACTGGAGGAGGTGGCTGACTTAGTACATGAATCCACAGATCATTTTTGGTCACTGTTCAGGAGTTGCACTATTGGTGAAATTCAGCTGTTTTCTGGGACGTTCTGGTCTTTGCAGCTTGGCCCAGTTCAAAGGTTCAAGGCAAGTTCTTGTTTTTTTCTTTTGTTTTGCTTGGTTTTGTTTTGCAAGGTTGCAGGTTGTGTGGGTAATTCTTCTTAGAATGGCTTCCTGACTTCATTTTACATCTCTGAACCAGAGTGACACCATTTTCTATATCATACTTCATAGTGTAAAAGTGATTTATAATCCTTCTGCAGGTTATGACATCTTCTCATGAGATTTGTAGAGAAATAAAAATGTTTGTAAAGGCCAAACACTGTAAGATTTAATGAGAAGTTGTTTACTTCCATGACTGCTTTATCTATTTAATGCTTGATTTCCTCTTTGCTAAGCTAATGTCTAGTATGACCAGTTTATAACTACTTATTTTTGGAGTTGGTACATCACACTGAAAGAATAGTTTTTAATGTCAGAAAACCATCAGTTTGAATCCTGCCTCTTGCATTTATTCCTTTGCTGTATTACTTTGGAGAGATGACGTAATCTATCTGCATCTCATTTTTTCTCTTCCAAAATGATGCTTTTAATAACTTTGTTATACAATTGCATATATCAGTTCAGATGTATATAAAGAGGTGGAAAAAATGGTAGTTACTTCTCTTATTGTTGTTGCTATCCTAAATATTTCCTCTACACTAAAGATATTTGTGGGCCTGATTTACCTTCCTTAAATTCATTATTATCAAATGTCTGGCATATGATCAAGCAGAGCATTGGTAAACTGTGAAAACAGAAAAATTGGAGAATGGGTTATTCTAGAATAGGTATGTGATCATTCTGTTTTTCATCTATTCAAGTGGTTCTGAATGGGTGAATTGCAGGCCTGTATTTGTATTACCAGGAGGCTTATTAAAAATGCAAATTCATGATTCTTACCTCGTGCATCAGAAATTGGAGTTAGGGCCTAGGAAACTGTTTAAACATGCTTTTGTGGTGATTAATTATACACATTCATGTTGGAGAACCATTACTCTACACTACCCTTTATGCTTTTTACCTGTACAGTCTTTCCTCTCCTGCCTAACAAATGATCTTCAGTCCACCTCTTTTTGTCTTGGGAAGATGTGCAAGCCAAATCACTGCTGAAACAGCAACCCCCTGTACCCATCTTTGGATGTCTTTTAACCTCAGAGTGCTTCATCAAGGCTTCTCTTCCACCCTTACCTCTATAGGAGGACTTCTCATAAGGTCCAGATATTTGGTAAATTCACTGTCCAACACTTTGAAGAGTTCTCATTGTTTGGAACCAGATTTGGAATATTTTAGGGTTCTCTGGTTTCTCAAAATTTATCTCTTGTTATTTTATTCTCTTGTATTTAGGAGGTCAAGAATACCAAGAGAACCTTCACTGGAGACAGAAAGACATAGGCAAGGAACAATTATACCTCATCCTTGTGTGAGCAAAAAGCACTTGTGCCACTGTAACAATAAAAAATTACATTAAAAAAGATTACATTTTTGACATAATAATAACACTAGTATTTCTAAGTGCTGGGCTCCTGTTTGTACTGGCACTATCATCACCAGCTCCATTTAGCAAATGAGTAAAGCTCAAGGTTTAAGTGACTTTCTCAGTACTTCAGTGAATTAACGGTGAGACCAGGATTTCTTCCTGTACATCCTAACTCCACTGCTCATGCTTTTAACTACTATGCTTGAGTGTGTCAGGAAAAACTTTCTGGGTACTTACCTCTTTATTCATGGAGTGATATAGTGGGTGGTATCTGCAAATAGTTAAGATGAAAGAAACTCAGGTCTGGCTGGCCTTTATATTTCAGTGTTAAAAGGATAAAATAAAAAAAGAGTGAGCTTTCTTTTTTTTTATTTCTGTATATTAAGTGTACATAGTTTTGGGGTATATGTGATAATTGAATACACTCATATAATTTGTAAGATAAGCTTAGTGTACTTGGGATATCCATCTCCTTAAAAATATGTCTTTTTAATTCCAGAAGCATTCAAATTATTCTCTTCTAGCTGTTTTGAAATGTACAATAGATTATTCAGACTGAGTCTTCTATAATGTCTGATCTTGCTCAACAGATTTAGAGTTTATATATAAATATGAGCCAAATTCCAAGCAAATAATAAAGAATATGAATTTGTTTAGAGTTTTCAGGATCCATGTAGTCGTTTGAGGGGTTTGTTGCTAAGAAATATCAGTATTTGAGCCCCATTATGTCTTTCTGGATTTAGAAACAACTCACTGTTTCTTTGACATCTGGCATCACCCAACGAAGAAAGTGTACATTTTATGTTAGTTGCTTTGTTAATGTTGCTGACATTCCATTTTAATGTAATCTAACAAACACAGTTTGGCCAGTTTATGAATATTAAGACAATCAGTCAGTCATAAGCTCTTGTGATTTTTTAAGTATCTTCAGCTGGCATGAAAATAGAAATTATCTTTCAGGAAGCTCACTTAACTTCAATATGAATTTCTAATTCAATGATGAATAAATAACAGCCATCAATTATTTATAGGGTCTGCATTTAAAATTATAGTAATAATTATAGCTTGTACACTGCCTTTATTCCAACAATCAAGTTATTTTGCAAAGCTAAATCACCGAACCAAAATGCCATCCTTAGATCAAAACCAATTCAGGATGCAAGAAAATATGTACAAATATATATATATTGAAAGATGGCTTTCCTGACAAGAATGCCGGATAAGTTCTACTCATTACTCTTCTCTATATGGCCATCAGAATATTATGACTTTTGTGTGAGGGGACAGACTTTCCTTGGAAGACACACTTTTAGTCACTGCCCACATTATTCCTCCAGATCCCCAACCGCCCACTCTCCAGAATAGCTTTTGGCTTAATCTTCTTTCCTCAATAGCCAATCCATCTCCAATTCCAATGGATCATTTCACCACTTTTTTCTGCACTCCTGTCCTCAAATAAAGCTCTGTGTAACTCCTACCTCAAAAGACTGAGCTCTTCAAGGCTTCTCTCTTTCTCATGCAAAAAGTTGGGTGGAAAGCCTGCAGGTACATTCATGCGGAGCCTACTTTCATATTGTCATCATCCTGGTAAAGGGATTCAAACTTGTCATGTTTTTATTTTTTCTTGTCTGAATAAGTTTGACTCTGTTTGAAAAGCTCCAAAAGGCAGGGTTCTCCGTTGATTAGATCACTGCAACATTCATCTTCTCACCGTAACTCTCACTCCTCCACCACTTACGTCTTCCTTCTCTCTCCTATCTGTCTTCATCATTTCCACCTCAGGAATCTGTTGTATTGGTGTGCTAATGGTTTTTCTTCTTCTCTCTTTATCTGAATCCCACCCTATCCTTCATAGGGAAGTGATGCTATGAGGTGTGCTTATTAGAATATACAAAGTCTCAGCTACATATGCATTCAGTTCCCCATTCTACCATTGGTATCTCTATGACCTCCATCAAATTACTCAACAGTGCTGAGCCTATTTCCTAATAATTCTATTTCACAGTGACCCATTACTTACTTCTGAATATTTTTTTTTTTGCTGTTTGTTTAGCAGATAAAAAAGCCATTACCACAATTCTTGATTCTCAACCTTTGGTGGAAATAATTTTATTAAAAAATTGGGTTTCTGCCACAATGTAAATAAAAGCCAGATTTGCTGTGAGGAAGATATTTACATATTGAAAGGCATTCTACGACTATATTTAGACTTTAAAAGTGTCAAGAATGAAAAAATAATAATTTGAAGCAACTGTTTTGATATGGCATATTAGTTATACTTTCTCATAGACATAGATTATAAAATATTCAAATGTCAGCAAGAATGTGAAATATGTTTTTATTTTTTCTTGTCTGAATAAGTTTGTTCTCTGCAGTGAACACATTAATTAAATAATGAATTATTGGTAAGTACTAGAAATACTGTTTTATAACACATATTACAAGTGTTAGTTGAGAACTTTATCAGCTATCTCAAAGTCCTTTAGGAGATCCATAATGTTGTTTCACATGTATGCATTACTTCTCCAATATAATTACAAATGCATTGTGAGATAAGACTTATTATAAGTCCTTCTTTTGTATCTACCAGATTGAGAGATATCATGATGGACATATGTTTGTAATAGATGAATAGAATTGCTTAGGATTTAGAAATGGGCTTGACTGAATTGGCTGAGTAATCCTGAGACAAGGTCTTACCAGTCCCTAAAATTCTGATAAATAGTGTTCAGAGTAAAGACTTGGAAGCTCCATACTCAGATTGTAAAAACCAGGCCATGTATTTTCCCTGGGTCCTCATGATTTGGTCACTGGTCTAACATCTGATATCTCATGTAAAAATGAAAAGCTAATAATCATTTTTCTGGACTATTATTTTCAACATCAACTTAAAAATACTAATTTGAAATTTATTTTTCTTACATTAATCACAGTATCATTTAGCATTGCTCTCTAGGAAGCATAAGTTTGAGCTTACTCAAACTTGAGTTTGTGTGTGTGTGTGTGTGTGTGTGTGTGTGTGTGTAATATATATATTCACATATATACTTCCATACTGTATTTCCAGGACTGAAACACATTTATCCAGATGACATTTCTCAAACTCTTATTTCTGTAAATGAATGTGTTCTATTATAGCAAAAAACAAATTTTACAATTTTAGCTAGCTCAACACTCTTAGTAGCATTTTGTCAAAACGCCGATCACCCCCTGCATATCTGACACCACTTTCTGCTGTATTCCATACTCAGCAGGCTTTTTCTCTTTCTCTCCTCCCACTGCACTCAACCAACTCTAGATCCCTGAACGGACCCATTTCAAGTGATGCAATAAACCCTCTCCATTTATCGGCCACTTGAATGCAGAAAACATTAGAAACTAGACCTCAGAGAAGAGGACCGAAATTGGACCAAGCGTTCTCATGATGTAATTGCCAGGATAGCACTGCAGGAAGAGCATAGACTCCTGGAAGCAGCTTAATTGTAAGCATCACAGTCCTTGGTTTCTGATGGACCTCGGTTAGAAACCTGAATCTTAGTTACTTGGGCAAAGGACTTAACATTGAAAACTTGTAGTTTTCTCAGGAAGGTACTAAACTATATCTTATATGCTCTATGAGTATTAAATTATGCATGTACAGTGCTTAGCACTGTGCTGGGTTCATAATAATACATGCTAGATGTTATAGTTATTGTTTTACTGCTGCTATTTAGAGATGAAGTTGAGTTCAGTTACTACCTCACACACTGACTTTCTGATAAATAGAATAATACAATTTCAAATTAATCATTTGTATAAAATCTGACATAAATCTGTGTTTCCTTCTTTACCAGGGAAGAATAACATTCAAATGCTATGTCTATAGTGCATAGAGGAGGAAAAAGAACAAAAGTTCAAGAGAATGTTTTTCTATTTGTTTTGTTGTCTTTGTTATTGTTTCTACACTTTTCAGTGATAGTGACCTTGTTTATTCTCATTTTCATGGGCATATTCTCAATCACTAATAAACACAGCACCTGCATATATATTAATTTTTCTGATAATAAACCAATCAAGCTGTATCCTTCTTCCCTGCTGCTTTGATTGGCATGCTAATCACCACAATAGACCATTCCACATTAAATTTGTATTTTGGCCAAATCACAACTTCATACTGTGTGATTACAGTTAACATGGAGAAGTTTTGCTGATCCAAGTATTGTTTTGCTAAAATCTGGTTCGTTTAATTAAAATTTCAAGCCTATGCTGAACCACTCTGCGAAATTGCAATGTTACCACAGAAAATATTTTTTTCAAAAAAATTAATGGTTGATCAGATAAAGTATGAAGAAATATTATTACACTACCATGTAATGTGCTTACCACCTAAAAACCGCTTAATATAGCAGCATAGCTTAGAATAATTGGAAAACAGAAACAATAGTAGTCTCCAGTCTTCTCTTGCGTTGGAACTCAGGCCTAATCAACCCACTTCCTTATATGGGGTCAAGTGTTTAAAATAGAAACACAAAGTCCAGGTGTGGTGGCTCACACCTGTAATCCTAGCTGTTTGGGAGGCCTAGGCAGGTGGATCATGAGGTCAGGAGTTCAAGAACAGCTTGGCTAAGGTGGTGAAACCCCGTCTCTACTAAAAATACAAAAATTAGCCAGGCATAGTGACAGGTGCCTGTAATCCCAGCTACTCGGGAGGCCGAGGCAGAGAATTGCTTGAACCCGGGAGGCAGTGCTTGCAGTGAGCCGAGATCGTGCCACTGTATTCTAGCCTGGATGACGGAGTGAGACTCCATCTCAAAAAATAAAAACACAAGTTTTTATTTTACTCATTCAATAGCTATGTATTTACTATCTGTTATTTACTAGACTCTGACATAATTGTTGGGGGAGGAAGTAATGTAATAACAAGAAAATTAAAAACCCATGTCATCATCCAACATATATTCTCATGAGAAAAAATAGATGATCAATGTGTAAGCAAATAAATAACAATGTCAGTTAATGAGAAGTACCCCAGGTGAAATGCAAAGTGTAGTAAGACAGAATGTCTCCTGCAGATGGCGTTGGGAGAGGGCTGCTTCTGCTGCCTTGGCCAAGGAAGCCCCCTGAGGGACTGAGAGTTCAGTGCTGTAAAGGAGCTAGTAACCTACAGATCATTCAGAAAGTATTCCAGGAGGAAGGAAGAACAAGCAGCCTGCAGACTATAGTTCTGGACTTCATCCTGAAGTCCAAATGCATGCATTGAACTTGAGGGGTGTGAGGGGTCAGAGGAAGGCTAGAGTTAGAGGGAAGGAAAAATTGCAGGAGCCAGGGTGCTAGCAGTGAGGGTGATGAGAAAAGTGTCAACCCAGGAAATACACTGGGGGGAGTTGTACTGGGTTTGTCAAGATTGGATGTGAAGATGACAAGGGGTAAGAAAAAGAAAAAAAAGAAAAATGTGAGAGGAGGATGCCTAGGTCTTGGCTTGAAGTAACGAGTTGGGGGAGATGCCAAGAGAAAAGACAGAAAGACAAAAGAGAACTTGTGAATGAGGAAACAGCAGTTTTTTTGAAGGTCAGATCTCTATTAGACACCCAGGTGGAGATGCCAGACGGGAAGCTACCCTTTTTGGAGCACAGGGGAAGAGATAGAGACATACAGTGTGAGGTCATCAGAACACCAACTGCAGTTACACCATGTGACTGAATGAATGAGAGCTCTTAGGGAAATAAAATGGATATACAAGTAAGGATCCCAAAACTGGGAAAAAAATGGAGAATTTGCAAAACACAAAAAACATGGGGAGAAAAATCAGAAGGGTGGTAGTACATCAAGAGATATGGTGTTCAAGAGGCCTGGAGAACAAGAATTTTCAAGAAGTAGGAATGATCAACTGCAAAAAAATTATATCAGAGATCAAGTAAGATATGCTTAGGAATTAATCAGCGAATTTGCCCACTTGGGGTGTATGGGTGGTCTTCCTGACACTCCTGGTCATTTCTTTTAACCTATAAACATGCTGTTACATGACAGTCTGTTACCTGAAAAAGACTTGAATTATTATTTGCAGCTATCTCTTCTTTGTAATTAGATCACATCTTGATGCCTTTTGCTATACCTTCATGTAAAGCGGGCAAAGAGCTTCTTTCTTTCTCTTGCCTTGGGGCTTGGCCATCTAATTACCCTGGCCATGCAGGAAATAATATAAGATATCTATAAAAGTTAAAACTTTGAAGAGTCAGAGTCTGGTGTGGGATCCAGAGGATTACCTAATAGATAATACAGAGAAGTTCAGAAAGAAACAGGCATATTTCTCCCACTGCAATGAGAGAAAAAGCAGACTATATGGGGAAACATGAGAGCGGGTTAATAGATTCAGTGGTAGGAAGACAAAGATGTTCTAATCTTAACCTCTCTGCTAAACGTCTCCAAACTATCTCTGTTAAAATCTGTACAGACTCTGCTCTGCTCAGTATCTGAAAAAATTAGCCCAAGGAAAGTAGTTTCAGCTGAATAGAGCGGGATAAGGGGTGGCTCTCAGAATTGGCAAATTCCAGCATTCCAGATGTCCAGCAACCTAGGGAAGATGCTCATATAGAACAAATAATACCTTCTGTGTTATTTAGGATGGAAACAGCCTTCACAAAGGCTATTTCCAAAATATTGTGTTGAGTCATTTCACATTGCAAAATTGTGCAATGACTCAACACAATATAAGTTTATTTTCTCATCACACAACAGTCTATGACGAAGGCTCTTTGACTGATAATTTACCTTCTCCCAGGTTCCTCTCAACAAAGGCTCCCACCTTCCTAGAGCGTAGGTTCTCAAATGTTAGCATGCATTAGGATTACCTGAATGTCTTGTTAAAACACAGGAATCCGGGTCCTACCTCCAGAGATTCTGATTAAGTAAGGCTGTAGTGGAGCTGAAGAATATACATTTCTAAGAATTTCCCCAAGTGAGAGGCTGCTGCTCTGGGAGCAAGTTCTCGAACCACTGCCCTAGAACAATCATTCTTGACTTAAGCCAAGCAATGAGGTGGAAATGTGCTTCAGAGGGATCTGCTGGACATTTTTCTGATACTCTTGTTTATTCCTTTTCAGGCTGCTCTAGGCCCCAAGAGAACTGCACCAATGGTCCTGTCTCACCACTTGATTGAAGTTGGGCTCAGCCAATAAGGAATAAGAGCAAGCAATAAGGGGAAGGAAGAGGGAGATTGGATTATTGATTCCCTTCCTAGTGGAGTTGCTGCCTTATGGCTGTGTCCACAGCTAAAGGTTCTCTTTCCCGGCAGGCAGTACCCTCTGAAGGCCTCTCTGTCTCTGTGTTTCTAGTACTGGCATCCTCCTCAGGTTCATCCAGGCTTAGGGAATCCAAGGACCTCCCTGCTATTAGCCCTGGGAGTTGCACTATCATTTATGGCATCCTTATAAACCGTCTTCACTTTTATAAGCACATTATTAAATTCTTCTTAAATGACTCAATTTGAGCATATCATTTATTTCAGACAGGGAGTGTGGTTGATATAAAAGACATAACTATTTATTAAAAGGCCTGGCTAAAAATGGCAGACCTGATTTCTGCTTTATTTTATTAGTTAGATAGCAAGTGGGACCAGGGAATTTGTCTAGCTTTGCTCAGAGGAAAAAGTAGAAAAAGAAAAGAAATTTTTGGTGAACAGTCTTTTCTGCACCCTTAAATTTGCTATGTCCTAGTAGAAATTCTGTAGCTGAAAAAAGTTTATAACTACTGAACTTAGAACCCAATTCTATTTTACATATATACACAAAAATGTTTCTGATACATACTTGGTAAATTGAGGGCAAATATACGTTGTTCTACATATAACTTTACCAAGAGATGTCTACTATTTCAGAAAATCTTATCAGCAGCAGTTATTATTTAAGTCACCAATGCAAGACAAGGGGATTCCGGCATTTGACCGTTTTATCACGTGTACTAAGGTAGTCTTTGCCTCAGTATTTACATGCTGAAATATACACAGCATTTTATCTTATGTTAAAAACATAAAATTCAACTGTTTTTTCTTTAAAAATCATACTTAAGTAAGTCAGTACAATATTACGGTTTATAAATAAAAGCATGTGTTATAAAAGAAGGTACTGGAGTTTTAGGGCTGAGAACAGTATTTTATAAAGAGAAACCTCGTGAAAGACATTTGTAGTCTCACAAATGTGGGAAATTTTAGGCTAAACTAGTGAAAGAGCATAGTTAGCAAATAGAGGAAAGTGGACAGATGTCAGTGATGAACAAGTGACAGTTAGATGGAAGCTACCAGACACTCCAGCCCCAGACGATCTGGAGAACGGTGAGGCTGTTTGCAGAAATTCTTCCATATACAAACACAGTCACGATTTGTGAGTTTCATGACTTTCCCAGCCACTGACAAGTGTACCTTAAGTTTGAGTCTTGAGAACAATTGGAGAAAAGCCCAGAGGCAGGGATAAAATCCATTTATTTCTTTATTAAGTAGCACAATTTTAGTAAAAGCATAGGATATTATTAATACTGCCTGGGGGTATAGCATATTTTCCTTCTTCTTACTATGTCGGCATTTTCTTAGAAATTACAACCCAACATGTAAGCAAATATTAACCTTTATACCTCCATTGCAATGACATAAAAGAACTGCAACAAAGAGAACACATGCGTGAGTATACGTGCACGTGCCCATACTCACACCCACACCCTGACTGGTAAAAAATGGCATTCACATGTTATTAACACTCAATTTGCATGTTATTCAGGCTACTGGAGCTTATAAAGAACTTTCCCATATATTACTTCATGTCTTCCTCACAACAGCCCTGCAAGATAGATAAATTTATGTTTACTTAGCTGCTGAAGAACTTCATGGAACTCAGAATGGCTAATTAAATAGCCCAACGTTACCAAGTTAGTAAAGTGTGGAGTTAAGAATCAATACTTAAAATTCCATCATCTATTCTTATACCACAAATGATTTATTCTTGTGCACTGAGCTCTGTGTCCGAAACTTTGGAGGTGATCAAAGAAAAAGGTGACCTTGGATTTGGTCATGAAAGCCAGACCAATTATGTGAAATATGAAAAAATACTGTCATTTCCAACTGTCTTTCAACCCTCTATATTTGTCTTTTGACATCATTACATCCATGGAATTGTTTACTCATATTATTATGAATAATTTTTTTATTATGTTCTACTTTTTGATAATTAGTAGAACAATTATTTTCTTTAATTTGATCTCTGAATTTTTTTATTTTAAAATTTGATATATGTAGATGTAGATACATTTCTCTGGGTTAGTTTTTAGTATTCTTTAGAATAGAGTTAAAACCACTCCTGCCTGGCAAGGTGGCTCACACCTGTAATCCCAGCACTTTGGAAGGCCGAAGCAGGTGGATCACCTGAGGTCAGGAGTTTGAGACCAGCCTGGCCAACACGATGAAACTCTGTCTCTAGTATAAATACAAAAAATTAGCTGAGTGTGGTGGCAGGTGCCTGTGATCCCAGCTACTGGGGAGGCTAAGGCAGGAGGATCACTTGAACCCAGGAGGCCAAGGTTGCAGTGAGCCAAGATTGTGCCATTGCACTCCAGCCTGGACAACAAGAGTGAAACTCTGTCTCAAAAACAAACAAACAAAAACACTCCTACATACACTCTCCTTGGGCAAGGGAAACTATTCCTCTGGCTTTCACTACAACCTGCAAGCTACTGACATTTACAATTCTCTCTTGAGCTGAAGACCTCAATGTGCAATCGGTGATTCAACATCTCTTAGATGTCTCATGAGCACTTCAGACTCAATGTGTTCAGAGAACTTTTGAATGCCTTCCTTCCAGACACTTCTCAACACCTATACATATTTCACACAACCTGCAACCTTTCCCTCCTTTTACTCATTATTATGAGTTCTTGTTATCAAATGGATAGAATTAACAGGCTGATACCAGTAAGCCCATGATCTGGAAACCCGAGATACATTCTTGCTTGATCCTTTACTCAAGTAAACCGCCACTTCCATATTAATGATTATAGTTGTTAATATTTAAGGTTCTTCTTCTCTTAGTCACACTATCTCTACTGTAGTTCAACCCACCATCACCTACTAAGTGAACTACCTCAAATCATTCTAACCTTCATCACCTCAGGCTTTGCAGTTTTTGACCCTTAGCCATGTCATAGCCAGAATGATCAGTCTTAAATGAAAGTCTGATATGACTTCACTGTTATCACCTCCAATTACAGGCAGGTACACAGAAGAACGTGTAGGGCAGGGTGTGCCTTGTATTCTTTTGCTCTTTGGCTACTGTTCACTGTGCTCTCTATGCCTCAGTCCCTTTGATAATCCCACTGTTCCTTTGGTATACATCCCAGACCAAACTTACTCTTATCTCCTTGGTTTACGGGCTTTTTATCTTGTTCATAGGCTTATTATTATGATAGTGTTTTGCTCACCCATCTAATTATGTGCCTGTCTGTCTATTTCAGCCACTCATCTCCAATCAACTTAAAAGAAAGCCTTGAATTTTATACATCATTGGAACCCCAGAAACTAACAGGGTCTGACACATAGAAGATAGTCAATATTAATCAAAATAATGAAAGGGTTAATGAATCAATGGATGAGTGTGAGTAGGATAGAGAGAGTTGACATAGTCACAAACGGAAGTGTCTCGCTCCTTCCTGGTTTGGCTGAGCTGGCTATTCTATAGCAATGCTGCTCACCACACCCCTCAGTGATCTAGCTTGACTGAGAAAAGTCTAGCTGGCAGAGACTCTGAAAGAATCATCACTGTAGGTAGTGACATGGAAGGAGAGATGTTTGCCCATGAGTTACGTCACTTCTCTAAGACTGTCTCAGACAGACAGACACACAGACACAAACAAAATACTACTGCTGGCCTCATAGAGTTTTATGAAGGGTTAAGGAGATGGTGAATTTTACAGGGTGAGAACAACTTAATAGGGGTATACATTGGCAGTGCCAGTACACAAGGCTACTGGTTCAACCATTTTGATGGAAATCAATTTTGATAATGTGTGTGATAAATTCAGTCATTCATTTAAGTTAAATGTATTCCACCGTATTAATTGCAGGGAATGAGCTCAATTGTGTAAGACTATGTTTCTACTGAGACATTTAAACATTTTAGCTATTTATGACTTTGACAATTTATGGTATGAATATGAGCTTTGAGAATTTCCCTTGCACTGTCTGGCTCAAAATAAATGTTCAAGACTGAAATTGATAGTTTTTTTTATTATCATTTATAATTAAGAGAATATTAACAGAAAAATACTCAGGTAATGTTTCACAATCATTCAATATTCCAGAAATATTTTTACTGTGGTTTTAAAAGGTATGTCTTCGTTCTCTTTTGCTCTTTCGCTACTGTTCACTGTTCTCTGTACACCTAAAACCTTATCCTAATAGTAGTGACACCATAAGTAATTTGGGAATTCTTAGATTTGGAGGATTAAAATATAGTATTACTGTATTTCCTTTATCTTCAAGACATAGTTCTAATTCCTAGAGTGTGTGTTTGTGTGTAAGAGAAAGAATGCAGAAGAGAAAGGATAACTTAAAAGTGTTAATTTCATTGTTGGAGGTTAAAAATTTAAGAAAGATTTTTAGCCAGAAGTTAATGGTGTGGTTGTGGTTTCAGGCTGACTTTGTAAACTGAACTTTTTTTTCCTTTGGACTTGAATTGATGGACTCTTATGGCAAAGCCAGCACCTAAAATATAGCAGTATGTCAAGCACTGACTTTTCCAAGGCCCTTCAGAAATGGGCAAAAGTCCTTGATGTGCAAGTCATTGTTCTTTTAAGGGAGGAAGATCGGTAACATTAGTTTCTCAGATACTTGTTGAAAACATGCACTTTGAATGAAGAGACCCACCAAACAGGCTTTGTGTGAGCAACATGGCTGTTTATTCTCCTGGGTGCAGGTAGGCTAAGGCAGAAGAGGGCGTTAGCAAAGGGCAGTGGGATAGGAGTTGGTTTCATAGGTTTGGAGTGGGCAGGGGAAAGTTACAGAGTAAGATCAGTTACAGTGGTGGGAGTAGAGGCAAGGAGTATAAGTTATCATAAGTTCAGTTACAATGGCGGGTGGGATAAGAGTAGTTAAGATGATAGGGTGGGGTGAGGAGTATTCACATTATCGTAATATAGTTAAGATGGCAGGGTGGGGTGAGGGGCTTGTCCAGGGAAGCTCTGCTGGGCGATTAGGGACAATGGCGAACGCAGGTGAGGGGCGGGAGATGATCAGCTGAGGCAAGCAGGACTTCAGACTTTCAGGCTCCAGGCTTGTGTATGGAGACCTGACAATTCTTTTTTACTGTTGCCCTATAAAATGTTTTGACTTAATTAATATACAAGTGAAGATTTAACATGAGCAATTACCAAAAATTAAATTGCAAATTTTATGTGGCCACAGTATTTCTAGGCTGTTTTGGGCCAGCATATCACCCTTTTCTCCTCAAACTGAAGATGACCTTCCTTTTGGAGGTGTGGAGGATAAACAGTTTCAGAATAAGGTCTTTGTGAAGTCCCCTTTCAGCTCTTTATGAGAGTGTCCTGTTGCATCATTCATGTGCCAGTTCAGTACCTCTCAATAAATCCCAAGGAAATCTGGGATCACCACCATTTGGTATAAAGAAGAAAGAGACCCAGTGAAACGTGAAAGTGATATTGAAGGAGAGGACAATGAGAGGAGTAAAGTCTATGCGTCAGCAGATTCAGGTATCCCAAACAGTTTACTATTTTCCTCAAAGTAGATGCCTGCGCCTCAGGGGGAAAAAAATAAATTACATCAAATGTCTGACAAACACATTTTGAAATATAAATCTCTTAGGGGATTACAACACATTAATTTAATAGCACGTTTCTTTTTAAATGTTTGCTTACCTTTTTATTGTGGAAAAAGGGTGAATATGTAACACCAGGAGAATAATAGAATAACATAAAGTTAATTTATTTTTAGTGAAAACAATTAAAAATATATTTGAATGATCTGTTATTTTTATTAATCCAGGCTGTTATTAGTATCATAGTTAATTTACAGCCAAGCACCTGAGTTTAAAAAAATGGGTTTATGTCTGTTTATGTCTAACAGAGGCCACTCCCATTCAATAAATTATTTTAATTCTCTCAAACTTGACATTTTACAAGTCAGTAGTCTGTTTCCTATCTTACCTTATATGACTCCACAAGGCAAAATAAATTTTTGTAAAGAGCTTATTTTAGATATTCTTTATACAAGGCTACCAGACCAAGTCCTTTGATGGATTTTGAGTCATAACATGGTGGGTTCAGTCATTCAACCAAGGTAATTAATTTCTACCAAACGCATCATACGACATTAGCTTAATTGAGTAGGAGTATCAGCCCCAAAAGAGACAATCTAGTTCTCAGTTAGCAAGCAAGGGAAAAGTCTTATCTGATTCAGCCGTGCTTGGCAAACTTGACTTCCAATTACAGGGACTGCTGACAAACACAGCATTCTGGCATCAGAGAAGAGTGTAAAGTGTAAGAAAAGTATTATTAGATAGAATTTGATTTAAATCCCAGCTCCAGCTTTTCCCAGCTGTGTGACTAAAGTACTTGCATCATTTTTCTCACCTGTGAATTGGCATTAAAAAGTATCAGTTCCCCAGCACTATTAAAAGACTGAATTTTCACTTTGGGAGGCTAAGGCGGGTGGATCACGAGATCAAGAGATCGAGACCATCCTGGTCAACAAGGTGAAACCCCGTCTCTACTAAAAATACAAAAAATTAGCTGGGCACAGTGGCGTGTGCCTGCAGTCCCAGCTACTCAGGAGGCTGAGGGAGGAGAATTGCCTGAACCCAGGAGGCGGACATTGCGGTGAGCAGAGATAGCACCATTGCACTCCAGCCTGGGTAACGTAACAAGAGCGAAACTCCTTCTCAAAAAAAAAAAAAAAAGACTGAATTTTACACATGTATAAAGAACCTGGCTTCCTTGCAGCACGCAAATAGCACGTATACTTTCTCACTTTCTCCTTTTGACCTCTTAATTTTCTTTGTTTACTCCTTATTCATTGTCAGCTTCAAGGTACACACACAACACTACTCTGTACACATAACTTGTCTCAGCTTTTGCGTCCCTGTATTGTAGCACTTAAAACGTACCTTGTAACTATTTTACTTGCCCACACCTACCACCAAACTGTGAACTTCTCAGCAGTGAGAATGGTCTCTAATTCCTTAGAATATTATTTCCGGGTATAGATTAAAGAATATTTGCAGTTTGCCACTGCCCTACAAATGTTTCTAAAGCATAGCCTAATTTCAAGAATCTCTAATTAAGAGTAGAATACAATGAGAACAAGGACTTCTCACTCCCTAGGTAATGAAGTGCTCCAGTTCCTACATTGGACAATAGGTAAGTGTGTGCATTTTGTCATCTGGCACTAACATTTCATTCTACTAGACTGCCTCAAGGCATGCAGAGTCTAGGGAGTTGGAGCATTCATGCTCTCTCACTAATTCACTTCTGCCTTTGTATTTTTAAGTATTTTCCTCACCTCAGGATCTCCTCTCTAACAAGTTAATATCCAAACCCAAATTATTCTTTAAAACCATTTTAGAGGCTTATGAATTCCATTAACAGTGTGCTCTATTACTTTAACTTGTCCACACAGGAAGCAAGCATATCCATCTCTGAATTTTATTTTCCAAAGCAAACAATTCCAAAAGTTAGCAGCTTGAAACATAAACATTCATTACCTTATGCAGTTTCTAAGGATCTGGAATCTGAGTGTTGCGTAACTCAGAGGATCTGACTCAGGGTCTCCCAGGAGGCTGCTGCTCAGGTGCTGGCCAGGGTTTCAGTTATCTGAAGGGGCGGAGCATCTCTTCCCCGCTCACTCCTGTGGAGTTACTGGGAGGATTTCATTTCTCACTACATGGGTCCCTCCATAGCGCATGGATGGCAGCTGGCTTCCTCCAGAGCTTGTGTGTGGTCCAGGAGCAGAGAAAGCATGTGAAAAATTAACAAAACAAAATCCACGTTGCCTTTTGAAACTGTCTCCACAGGGTTAACAAGAAGCTGGGCTTTAGATGAAGTACAGATAAGCATTAATCAGGTTGCCTTTTGACCTACTTCCCTGTAAGGGCTTAGGGACCACATAGGCCAGGACTTAAACCATTAATTTCCTCATTGTTTCTATAGATAGCATCTGTGTTAGGCCATGCCTGCACTGCTATAAAGAAATACCTGAGGTTGGGTAATTTATAAAGAAAAGAGGTTTAATTGGCAGGCCAGCAGATGGCTCATGAGTGTAATCCCAGAACTTTGGGAGGCAGAGGCAGGTGGATTACAAGGTCAAGAGATCAAGACCATCCTGGCAAACATGCTGAAACCCTGTCTGGTAAAAAGTACAAAAATTGTCTGGGTGTGGTGGTGACTGTCTGTAAAACCGGCTACTTGGGAGGCTGAGGCAGGAGAATAGCTTGAATCTGGGAGGCAGAGGTTGCAGTGATCTAATATCACACCACTGCACTCCAGTCTGGGCGACAGAGCAAGACTCTGTCTCAAAAAAAAAAGAAAGAAAGAAAGAAAGAAAAGAGGTTTAATTGGCTCATGGATCTGCAGGCTGTACAGAAAGCATAGTTGCTTCTGCTTCTGGGGAGGCCTCAGGGAGTTTAAAATCGTGGCAGAAGGTGAAGGGGAAGTAGGAATAACTTAATGGCCAGAGCAGGCGGATCAGGGAGAGGCAGGAGGTGCCACACACTTTCAAACTACCCTGTCTCAGAGAACTTACTAGTGTGACAAAGAGCACCAAGAAGAGTGGTGTTGAGCCATGAGAAACGGATCCCATCACCTCCCATCAGGTCCCACCTCCAGCATTGGAGATTACAATCTAACATGAGATTTGGGCCGGAACACAGATTCAAACCATGTCAGCACTTTTAACTTGAGGAATTTAAAGCTTTTCATTTGATCTGTTTTTTCACAAGGGAGAGGCCAACTGGTGTGAAAACACTGTCAATGAGCCACGACAATGTGATAATGCAGTTTCATCAATTCTTACCTCACGGCATCACGCTTCACACTTCAACCAATCAACACCTTCAACCACGACCCACCCTAATTCCATAAAATCCCCAGACCCAAACTCTGTGGGGATGCAAATTTGAGGTTTCCTTTTGTCTCTTTTTTTGGTGGGCCTATGATTAAAACTCTTTCTCTACTACAACCCTCAGTATTTTAGTGTATGGATTTGCTGCACATCAGGCAATGGACCTATTACGGTTACATTTTTATAACCTGATCTTGGAGTGGGATGCTACCACTCATGACTTATCCAATTGACCACAGAGACCAGTGCTGGTACACTGTGGGTGGGGACTAAGCAAGGCTGTGGAGATCCAGAGGTGGGCATCACTGGGAATCATCTTGACGGCCACCATCTTTCTCATGGGTCTTATGCCTGTATTCTTTCACTATCGTTGAGTGCAATATTTTCTTACACATGAAATGTCTTTCAATGTGAGACCCTTGATAGCTTATGTCTTTTCTTTTTTCACTGTATACATTTAGCGTCTGCAGTGGTGTGGAATAAATATTTATTGACTTAATAAAATTAAATCCATGCTTCACGAAAGTAAAAATAAATCTAGCTTCTTAAAGAAGGACATGGGATGTATAGGTTTAAGGCAAAATATAAAAGGCAAATTGTATTTTAAAAATGCAGAGGTTTTTACATTAATTCATAAGGATATTTAGGGAGGAAGTCTTGTTTTTATTTTTCTGGTTTGTCAGATTAAGGTGGTGGTTTAATTACAGATTTAATTCTAGCTGTAAATTATCATGTGAAAATGAAACTCTCCATTCCTTCACCAAAACATCCAGCAGCCACCTACATTCAAAGTATATGAAAATTAAAGAGAACATGCAACAGAAACCCTATTTTACACAAATTGTGGTCACTTAACAAATCATCCTTGAGCTACCATGTAGGCAGAGACTGAGCACAGGCATGATTGCATCTTTCAATCTGAAATAGTTTTTTCTTTTTTTTTTTTTAAAAAAAGGGTTATTTTCTTGTTTGTTTTTCTAACAAGTTTCTGAAAATAATTCTAACATTTTTACCTTTTTCATAACTCCACAGGGCCTCATCAATACCCTCTACATAAAACTATCTTTTGCAATCATTTGTCAGAAAAATAATGGCATTTAGTCAAATAATTCCTACTGTCACATTGGGCAGATTACGAATCCTCTCTGAGTTTCAGTTCCCTGATTTGTAACATAATAATATAGATTTTTATTATATTAAGTTTCTATATTGAAATTAATGAATATGGGAAACTCTCTGAACCACTAATGAGTAGCACAAAGCCTTGCTTTCCAGGGCAAGTTTTTAATAAAGATTTACCGAACTCAAAGTGTTTCTAAACAAAAGCATGCTTCTCTGGTAAGAATCAAATATAATTCATACTTAAAAGATGCTTCCAAAAGACTTACTAATGTAAGTGGGATTTTTTCCTATTTTTGTTGTTATTGTTTTATTTTTACTTTTAGTAATATTTGTTGCATCCATAGATTCTAACCTGGTCACATATAACTCAAATTCTTCTAACATGTGTTTGGTAGTTTCTAGCAGTACTTTTCCCTCCCAGGCTCCAGTTCTGATTCTCTCTCTACTTTTCAATTCTCAGTCCAGCCATGGTCTTGTAATAACTAAGGTGATCACTGGTAAAAATTCGTGACAAGGACTCCCTGGTGGACCAAACTCTAGTCCGGCTCCTCTAAGCCCTCTTTTAAACTAAGCCTCATTCTTGGCCCCGTCCCTGGCCTGCCTATGGCGAGAATGTGTGAGGTCTGCTTTGCAAGGATCCCCTACACTTGCCATCCAATCCCGTTCCTCTTAGTGATTTTCCATTCACTGCTCCCTAACCCTCCTTGGCTTTAAATGCCCCAGTCTTTGCTGTATTTGGCATTGACCTCAGCTCTACACTGAAGTGTCTCTCTCCTGCTGGCTTGCTTTCTTGTAACAAGTGTCTGGTATAAAATATTTCTTTTATACTTACGACAAAAATAAGAATGCTTTCATTCTCTTGAATAACTTTTGGCAAGAAACTCCCAGATTCACAGGCTGTATGGTTAAACTGGATTCTGCTGATCTCCACTTAGAATCTATTGTTCAATCTATTGTTCTTAATTGAGAGAATGGTCATCCATTTTCAGTATACTGTTCCATCCCAGTATGCTGAAAGATCTTGAGCTTTGTCTGGCAGGAAATGGGGGTGGGGGGGAAGGGCCATCATGATGGAGGCACTTGGGAGGAGACAGTGAAAATTCTGGGGAAAGTATAATTAAAAATAAAACTGCCTTCAACCCAGAAAATCTCTCCAAAAGGTAGAAGAGAAACAAAACAGCTTTATTACTGAATAAGCATTAAACTAGAATGTGATGAGGCCATCATCCCAGGCAATTCACTAAAATAACTGCAGAGACAGAACAAAATGGCACTGTATTATATAGCTTAATGGGTAGAACCTATTCAGTAATGAGGTAGGCAATAACTGTATTTTAAAAAACTTAATAACTGTAATTCTGAAGTCAGGTGACAGCTGAAGTTAGGCCATCCCTTTCTAACTCACCCAAGGAGATAACACATAGGCTTTCTTGATGATTAATTACAGTTTAAATGCATGCTCTCAACTCCTTGGGGAAACAATAGTGAGTTGTGAGACTGGCAAGAGGCTTATTTCGCTATGAAAAAAGTTTACATATATTTGAAAACAACAGAGAACAAATTCTTAAAACAAAAAAAAAAGCGGGGGGGGGGGGGTGAGTTGTTTTCCTTATTTTCAAAAGGGAGAAATAAGCCTTTCATTTTTTAGTTTGGAGTTGCCCTACACAGTATTGTAAGGTATTTCTAAAACACAATAGCCAGTATCTCATGTAAAATTCTCATTTAGTAATTTGATTTCCCCAAAGCAATAAAAACATTAAAAGCCATTTGTGAATGATACTTGCATGGGGGCCAAGGGAAAAACCACGTTGTCTTTCTGAAGGTTCACTAAAAAGTGACTGACAAAAGGGAGATAACAGAATAAATGGCATTCAAATGTGTCAGTGTGCTGGGGTGAATGAAAGAGCGAGGCACAGATGGTTGTATGCTCTTCTTGAGAGAAAATGGAGATGGGGAGCTAAGGGAGATTTCAGTGGGTAGTAAATGACTTTTAGGGGAATTCAATGGGCTTGAAGTACCTACAGTGGCCTGGGACAAAGTGTTGTGCCCACAGGGCAGAAAATGGTTTGTGACAAAAGTCTGCCGAGAAATGCTGACAAACTTCATTCTTCCTTCCTGCAATATGAGGTCAGTTAATGAAAACTCAAAAAATTGCCCTCTAGTAATTGTTTTTTTCTTTGGTGGTCTGGACCTTAGGGAGATAATGTAACTTCAGTAACTTCATCCTGTGCTTTGAGAGAGAGAGGATTGAGAGACAGAGGTGGGAGAAATCACAGTCTGAGGCTGCTCCTTCAGTTCAGCCTGTGAAAGCATCATGTTTTGGGGTATTGGTTTCTGAGCCTTAATACTCATATAATAATAATAGCAATTATTTATTACAATTTATTATGTCTTTGGAAGTTTGTTAACAAATAATAGCACCATAATTTTGATAAACAAAGTCAGATCTCTGATTATTACCCAAGTATTCCTGTTCCTCTCCGTTTCATTTGTCAAATTATTACAGAATTTGTGCATGTGTGTTTGTGTAGTTTAAGGGGGGTTTGTGATAAGAGCTGGGAGAATGTCTTTCTCCCTAACATATGTAAAATTTGAATTTATTCTGAAGAACATAACCTCCTCTCTAGCTCAGATCTTGAAATGAGCCCACTCAAACAAAACACGAATCCAACCCTTTATTTTATTTAAATGGATGACCTCTTGATTTTTCATATGGGAATACTTGATTTGTAAACTATTTCTACATAAACAAGTCCTGTTTTAAATTTTAGTTTTAAGCCAAATGAAATCAAGCTTTTAATAGATTCTAGAAAATCTGGTAAAATAGTGGTAAACATATGCATTCAAGTGAATAAACTAATGATCCACATGACTGCTAAGAAAGCTGAGAATTAATTGGATTTTATACTCAGTCATGATAAATCCCTTGAGTTCTGCAAGCAGTGGCCAAAGATACATTTGCTTTTATCATGCAAGATAATGGGATTACCAGGTAGTCTAAGTCTTTAATCTTTGTTGATAAAGTAAGATGAATACTCAGGAAGTACAGTAGGTGGGCTTAAATTGCTAAAGGGAGAAAAAAAAAGAGAGGAAAAGCCTGAAGTGTTAGATTGCCTATCAGGGAAATAGAATTAACCGTAAGTTCATTTACATAGTTGAAAAGAATTTCTATCCGTGGTTGCGAGGTGTAATTTTAGAGTTGGTTGTGCAATGCACATAATTGACATGTATAATGAGCTACTTAATTTGTGTTCTTTCATTTCTACCCTTTGATTAGAATATGATGTATTGCTGTTTTTGTTCTTCCACACACATTAATTTATTTATAAAAAGTAATGAAGTTAATAATTTCTTTGATTTTTAATGAGAGAAATGAATGCACTCCTGTTTTGATTTATATTATTTTTCTTTAACATTATTTTTATTTCCCACTTCAAACTGTGTTTATTCAACTAGAAGATTTGCTGGAGGATAGCTTCTAGCAACTGACTTCTGTGTGTTGAGTATGCTGAAATATTGTATGGTTTTAACAAATGCAGTTTTCCATCCTTGATAATTTTTTGTTTTCCATATAATTAATGGCTGGCACAAAATATATTGTTACATATCAACATAAGGATAACTCTTTAAAAAGCCAACTTGCACAACAAATTTAAAATTTTCTATTTAAAAGTAAAATAGGCACACAACACAGAAAGACACTGCTGATTTTTGAAGTCTTGGCTAAATCTATAATGAAAAATCTGCAAGGCAGATATTGTATTTATTTTTTAGTTGACGTCATTCAGGCTCAGAATGGTGAGCTTGTCTGCTCAAGGTCACACAACTCATACCTTGTAGAGCTGGGAACGAAGCCAGGTACAATGCTCTTAACTCTCATGATCCTCCTGCAATGACTGCATTCTAAATACTCTCCCAAAATACTGCATCTGATGGCCTCTTCAGATCAAGCCACTTTGAATTCCACATATTATCTTGTTTCTATAGTCCACTTTATACATATAGCATACAACAAAATTTGTTTGATGATAAACTTGAGTGTCACAAATATACAAGGTCATATACATACATAGGGTTATACAAGTTAATATCTGTTTTCAATAGACATTTCTCAGTCAGACATCACCAGATTCCTCAATAGTAACACAGAATCCTAGTGGAGTAACATCTCTAAAAACTTAAAAAAATATTATTTTGAGTGTAGGATGCTACCCTTGGCCAAATTCTTAATCTTGAAGAGAGATTAGATGTATTTTAAACACACAAGGTCTAAAAAATTATGAATGTGAATGGGGTTCAGAAAATGCTCCACCCAGTTTATCATCATTAGATCATACCCTTTTGTCTTCCAATCATTTTTCTCTGTGACTGTCCACTCTTCATCAAAACTAAGCACAAAAATACAGATTTACTCATTTCTTTAGGTCTTCATTTCCTTATAAAGCACCCCTGTCACATACAACTTATATTTTTAAAAATGTTATGCTTTTCTCTTCTAAATCTACCTTTTGTTATAAGGGTCTCAGCCATGAACTTAAGATGGGAAGAAAAGGTATTTCTATTCCCTGATAATACCAGTCTCTGTCCTACAAAAAAGAAGAAGAAAATTTGCTTAAGCACAACAAAGTAAAATTTTTAAAGTAGTGGATATGGGATCTAGGAAAGAAAAAATCCTGGACAGTGAAGTGGCAAAGGAAATCCAAGCACTGTGTAGGATGTCTGGAGCACAGCTGGCCCAGTGGAATGGGGAGGATCTTGGAAATTTGTTAGGGAACTAACAGGTGATTTTTGCATTTCAGCATCTGGAAAATACGTATAGGATTTTAAAGGTCTAGTGTAGCTAGGAAAGGAAAAAATGGTGACAGATACTGCTGAAACTAATCAAATAAAATTTTAAAATAAGTGTTTAGTTTTCTTGTTTTCTTACAGTCTTGTTTTACGTTCAGGGAGTATGCATATAGGTTTGTTACACGGGTTCATTATGTGTCACTGAGGCTTGATGTACGCATAATCCCATCACCTATGTAGTGAGCATAGTACCCGATAAGTGGCTTTCCAGCCTGTGTCCCCTTCCTACAATCACCCCACAAGCAGTTCCCAGTGTCTCCTGTTCTCATCTTTGTGCCTCTGTGTATTCAACATTTATTTTCCAGTTATGAGAATATATTGTATTTGACTTTCTGTTCCTGCATTAGTTCATTCAAAATAATGACCTTCAGTTGTGTTTATGTTTCTATAAAGAAATCTCCAGCTTCTTTCCACAGTGGCTGAAATAATTTACATTCCCACCAACAGTGTATAAGTTGTTCCCTTTTCTCTGAAATCTCACCAGTGTCCGTTATTTTTTTACTTTTCATATGAGCCTTGATGGTATCATATTGTGCTTTTGATCTGCATTTCTCTATTGATGGATGTTGGTGACCTTTCTTTATATATTTATTGGACTCATGCATGTCTTCTTTAGAGAAGTGTCTCTTCATATACTTTGCCCATTTTTTAATGAGGCTATTTGGTTTTGGCTTGCTGATTTGTTTAAATTCTTTATTGATTCTAGATATTAGACCTATGTTGAATGCAGAGTTTGCAAAACCCTTCTTCTATTCTATAGGTTATCTGTTTTCTCTGTTGTCAACTTAATTTGCTGTGTAGAAGTTCTTTAGTTGTATTAGGTCCCACTTGTCAACTTTTGTTTTTGTTGCAATTACTTTTGAGGACTTAGTCATAAGTTATTTGCCAAGGCTGAAATTCAAATGATTTCCTAGGATATGTTATTGAATTTTCATTGTCTTCAGTCTTACATTTAAATCTTTTATACATCTTGAGTCAATTTTCATATATGGTGAAAGGATAGGTTTTAGTTTCAATCTTTGATATATGGCTAGCCAGTTATCTCAGCACCATTTATTAAATAGGGGGTCCATCTCCTATTGTTTGTTATTTTCAGGTTTGCTGAAAATCAGATAGTGTAAGGGTGTGGCTTTATTTATGGGTTCTTCTCTATTATTTTCCACTGATCTGTATATTTGTTTTTTGTACAGTACCATGCTTTTTTGGTTACTGCAACCATGTAGCATAGTTTGAAGCCAGATAGTGCAATGCCTCTAGCTTTGTTTTTTTGCTTAGGGTTGACATTGGAGCTCTTATTTGGTTGTATATGAATTTTGAATTTTTTAAAATTCTGTGAAAAATGACATTGGTAATTTCACAGGAATAGCGTTGAATTTATAAATTGCTCTGGGTGGTATGGCCAACGACATAGGTTGGCTTTGTGTTCCCACCCAGACCTTAGGTTAAATTGTAAACCCTATTGTTGGAGATGGGGTCTAGTGGGAGGTGATTGAATCATGGGGATGGTTTCTAATGGCTTAGATCCATCCCCCTAGTGCTTTCTCATGATAGAGTTCTCAGGAGATCTGGTTGTTTAAAAGGATGTGGCAACTTCCCCTTTGTTTTCTCTCTCTTCCTCCTTCTCCAGCCATGTAAGATGTGTCAGTTTCCCCTTAACCTTCACCATGATTTTAAGTTTCCTGAGGCCTCCCCAGCCATGCTTCCTGTATGCTTGCAGAACTGTGAGTCAATTAGACCTAATTTATTTAGAAATTACCCAGTCTCAGGCAATCTTTTTAGCAATGCATGAATGGACTAGTACAGACACTTTAACAATATTGATTCTTCCTATCCATGAGAATGGAATTTTTTTTCATTTGCATTGTCTCTAATTTCTTTCAGCATTTTTTTTTTTGTAATCCCCAATGTAGAGGTAATTCACTTCCTTGTTAAGCTCTATTCCTAGGTATTTTATTCTTTTTGTGGTTATTGTAAATGAGATTGTGTTTTTATTTGGCTCTTAGTTTGATGATTACTGATATATATAAATGCTGCTAATTTCTGTACATTGACTTTGTCCTGAAACTTCACTGAGTTTGTTTATTAGTTGTAGAAACCTTCTTGTGTAGTCTATGCAGTTTGGCAGGTATAGAATTGTATTATCAGCAGAGAGATAGTTTTATTTCTCTCTTCCTATTTTGATGCATTTATTTATTTCTTTGTCTTGCCTAATTGCTCTAGCTGGGACTTCCAAGGCTGTGTTGAATAGTAGTGGTTAGGATGAAAATCCTTGTTTTGTTCCAATTCTCAGTGGAATGCTTCCAGGTTTCACCCATTCAGCATAATGGGCTTGTCATAGATGGTTCTTATGATTTCGAGGTATGTTCCTTTGATGGCTAATTTGTAGAGGGTTTTGAACATGAAAAGATGCTGAATTTTATCAAAGGCCTTTTCTGTGTCTATTGAGATGATAATCTGCTTTTGTTGTTAATTCTGTTTATGTGATGAATCACATTTACTGATTTACATATGGTAAACAAACCTTGCATCCCAGAAATAAAGACCACTTGACTGTGGCAAATTAATTTTTTGATACACTGCTAGATTTGGTTTGCCAATATTTTGTAGAGGATTTCTGTGTCTATGTTCATCAGAGATACTGGCCTCAAGTTTTCTTTTTTTCATTGTGTCTCTGGAAGTCTTTGGTATCAGAATGATGATGGCTATGTAGAATGGGTTAGAGGACTACCTCCCCTTTGATTTTTCTGAAATAACTTCAGCAGGATTGGTACTCACTCTTCCTCGTATGTATGGTAGGGTATTTTTTGTTTTTGTTTTTGTAGGCTTTATTTTTGATTCAATCTCTGAATACATTATTGATCTTTTTAGGATTTTAATTTCTTTGTGGTCCAATCTTGAGAGGCTGTATATTTTCAGTAATTTATCAATATCTTCTGGGTTTTGTAGTTTGTGTGCATAGAGATATTTGTAACAGTCTCTGAGGATTTATTGGACTACTGTGGGGTCAGTTGTAATGTCACCTTTTTCTTTTTTGATTGTGTTTATTTGGATCTTTTTAAAAAGTTTAATCTGGCTAGTAGTCTATCAATCTTGTTTAATCTTTTTAAGAACCACCTTTTGGTTTCTTTAATCTTTTGTATTGATTTTTGCATCTCAGTTGTGTGCAGTTTAGCTCTGATTTTGGTTATTTCTTTTCTGCTAGCTTTGGGTTTGGTTTGCTCTTGTTTTTCTAGTTCGTCTAGTTGCAACATTAGGTTGTTAATTTGAAATCTCTCTGACTTCTTGATGTAGGTTTTTGCTGCCATAAACTTTCCTCTTTACCCTGTTTTAGTTGTTTTTGAAAGATTCTGATATGTTGTGTGCTTGTTTTCATTAGTTTCAAATAATTTTTTTATTTCTGTCTTAATTTGCTTTTTTATTCCAAAATTATTTAGGAGACAATTGTTTAAATTCCATGATTGCTCTTTTTGGTATTAAATTCTGTTTTTATTGCATTGTGGTCCAAAAGTATGCTTGTTATGATTTATGTATTTTTGAGTTTGTTGAGACTTGCTTTAGGGCCAGGCATGTGGTCAATATTAGAGTATGTGCTGTGTATAGATGAGAAGACTATACATTCTTTTGTTGTTGGGTGGAATGTTCTGTAGGTGTCTATTATGTCAAATTGGTTAAGTATTGAGTTTAATTCCAGAATATCTGTGTTAGTTTTCTGACTCAATAATCTGTCTAATGCTGTCAGTGGGGCATTGAAGTCCCCCAGAGTTATTATGTGGTTATCTAAATCTCTTTGTAGATTCCTAAAGTCTTGTTTAATAAATCTGGGAACTTCAATGTCAGGTGTATACATCTTTAGGGTGGTTGAATCTTCTTGTTGGATTTTATTACTATGTAATGCCCTTCTATGTCTATTTTGATTATTGTTGGTTTGAAGTCTGTCTCATCTGACATAAAAATAGTTACCCTTGCTTTTTTTGGTTTTCCATTTGCCTGATAGATCTTTCCCATCCCTTTACTTTGAGTCTATGTGTTTTACTACTTGTGAGAAAGATCTCTTGAAGACAGCAAGCAGTTGGGTCTTGCTTCTTTATCCAATTTGCCATTTTATGTATTGTAAGTGGGGAATTTAACCCATGTGTATTCAGTGTCAATATTTTATGTAAGAACTTAATTTTGTTATGTTGTTAACTGGTTATGATGTAGACTTGATTATACAGTTGGTTAATAGTATCAGTAGGGTGTGTACTTAAGTGACTCTTTGTGATGGCATAAATCATTATTTCCTTTCCATAATTAGCACTCCATTTAGGAGCTCTTGTAAGGGAGGTCTGATGGTAAAGAATTCCCCTAGCATTAGCTTGTCTGTAAAAGATTCCATTTCTCTTTTGCTTAAGAAGCTTGGTTTGGCAAGATAAGGTAAATTCTTGGTTGAATTTTATTTTCTTTAAAAATATTGAGGCTGGGTGTGGTGGCTCATGCCTGTAACACCAGCACTTTGGAGGCTAAGGTGGGAGGATCACTTGAGGTCAGTAGTTTGAGACCAGCCTGGCCAACATGTTTAAACCCTTCTCTATTAAAAATACAAAACTTTGTTGAGCACAGTGGCATGTGCCTTTAAGCCCAACTGTTTGGGAGGCTGAAGCAGGAGAATCATTTGAAGCCAGGAGGCAGAGGTTGCAGTGAGCCAAGATCATATCACTGCACTCCAGCCTAGGCAACAAACTGAGATACTGTCTCAAAAAAAAAAATCTGAAAACAGCTTCCTAATCTCTTGTCACCTGTAAGGTTTCTGCTGAAGGTCCACTGTTAGCATGATGGAGTTCCTTTTGTAAGCTAGCTCTCCTTTTCATCTAGCTGCCTTGAAGATTTTTTTCTTTCATGTTAACTTTGGAGAATATGATCACTATGTGTCTTAGGAATGGTCACTTTGCATGTTATCTCACAGGGGTTCTCTGAATTTCTTGAATTTGTACATTGACCTCTCTAGTGAGATTGGGAAATTTTCATGGATTATATCCTCAAATATGTTTTCCAAGTTGTTTGTTTTATCTCCTTTTATTTCTGGAATGTCAATGGGTTTTAGATTTGATTTCTTTGTATAATCCAGCATTTGTTGGAATATTTAATTCACTTTCTAAAATTATTTTTTATTTTTATTTTTTGGTCTCTCCATGTTGCTTCAAATGAGTTGTCATCAAGCTATGAGGTTCATTCCTCAGCCTGGTCTATTCTGTTGTTAATACTTCCAATTGTATCTTGAAATTCTTATGGTATGTTTTTCATTTCTAGAAGTTCAGTTTGTTTTTTTCTTAAAATTGTTATATTGTCTTTCAACTCTTGGTTTGTTTTACTGTTTTCCTTGGATTGGGTTTAATTCTTCTCCTTTTTCTTGATGCACTTCCTTGCCATCCAAAATCTGAATTCTATGTTTGACAGTTTACCATTTCAATAGATTCAATAGAATCTATTGCTGGGGAGCCAGTGTGATCATTTGGAGGTAAGAAAACACTCTGGCTTTTAGAGTTGGTAGAGTTCTTGCACAAGTACTTTCTCATCTGTGAGAGCTGATGTTCCATTATTCTTTGAAGTTGCCATCCCTTGGATGGGGCTTTTTATTTTTATGATATTTATTGTCCTTGAGGATTTGATTGTGGAACAAGTTGGATATAGTTGAATGGCTTTGTTTCTGGATGCTTTCAGGTGGCAAGGCTCAGCTCCACACTTTTGGGTTATGTGTTCTAATCCTGAAAGTCTGGGACTGAGTGTATGGTTTTGTCTTCTGCTTCCTCAAACTCAAGCCCATATCACTGGTAGAAGGCTCTCCAATAGGGAGTGTGTTACGACACGACAGGTGAATGTTTATTAATGTCAAAAAAGAATTTAGACATGTGTATAAGAAAAACAGTTTATTCACCTAATTCCTGAATAAGTCAAACATTATATATAAATTATAAAATAAAAACAGTGACAGCTTAACAAAAAATACTGACACAATATTGGGAGAGTGAAATGTAAAGATGGTGCAATAAGAGAAATTAAGCCACAATTACTATATTAAGTGATGCCTAATATTATTAAACCAGAAAATAGCTTCCTTTCTTTAACATCTTATTTAGCTACACTAGAGCATTTGCCTGAAAATAGGATTTAATATGGACGTGTTCAACTTTGATAGAACTATGGAACAGGAAGGGATTGAGCAAAAGACAGTTCCTTTTCATTTTGAAAATGTAGTCCTATTTGACTTTTAAATTTACACATTCAATTTTTCATTAAATAAATTAAAATAAATTTAGTAAAAAGTATATGGTTAATGTACTACCCATAGTAGTAGATTCACCCTTCACAAATAACACTTGCCAGATATATCTTTTATTGTTCCAGTTACAGACTTATCTTAGCACAGGAGCATAAACGTAATTTTTCACTCACCTGACATGGCTGCATCAGCTAGAAACACAGGGCTGGCATTTTGTTTTCTTCATATATGCACCAAGGCCAGGCCTAAATTCAATGTTTTACCCATTACATTTCTGGTTTATAAAATTTGCATCTGTGTTTCAAATAAAATTGGAACAAAACAAAACTATATTTCTACTTTTTGTTTGATATTATCTCAATACAAGACTGATCATCTGCTGAATTTGAGTAACTCAACCTTGAAGAAACGGAAAGCCTAGAAAATGCAGATATAAAGCACCCTTCTGTGTGCTGGGCCTTATATAGATCTTTTACATTCAGTTTCTTCTGCAATCCTCATCAGAAACATCTCTGCCATCTCTTCCAAAGAAGACCTCACTGTTTCCAGGGTCCAGGTTCTTAATCAGTGAGCAAGACTACATCTTCCACACAAAGTAGAAAGCACAGGGGTTAGGTTTCTTTTTCTCACCCTTGAAGAAACAAATAGGAAACGATTTAGCAGCTGTTAAAATCTGCTATGCGTTATTATAAGACTGTTTCTCCAACTCTCCGGTCACACTGACACCACCACCTTGTTTGGTTTAGCAATTCAATTGAATTCCACTGCCATATTTAAATAACATGCACGTAGTGTGTGTGTGTGTGTGTGTGTGTGTGTGTGTGTGTGTGTGTGTGTGTGTCTGAGTAGGAGTTTGGCCTAGTGATGTTGCTAATGGGAAAGTATCACCAATGTTTTATACTTACTCATGATGTGCTCTAGAGAGTGTTTTCAAAAATTTCATTTGACCTGTTTTAGCTTTGACCTTGTAAAGTACATTTTCTCTCATTTACCTGTCCTTTGCTATAGAGAAAAGGCTTCAAATGATCTTATTTTGCACATCATTTAAAAATATATTCAAAACAGGTATTCATTACGGTTTGGTATTTCTGTGCTAACTTTAATTATTTCTAATTTGTCCCTCTACATAGACAAATATGAAAGAAAGGAAAACAGATATTTTAACCTCAGAGAAGATGCTTTCTAAAGACTCAGCAATCTCTATCTTTTCACAGAAGAGTTTTTAATTATAAGCATTCAGAGTGTTTAAAGTAGACTGTGGAATTCAAAGAAAGTGTCCACAGAAAATCTTCATTCATTACATTTTTTGGTGATTGTTGTTTTTTTCTCTAAAACATACATACACACTCACACAGTCTCTCTTTCTCACACACATACACACACACACACACACACACACACAAATACATACACATATACACAATCACATATATTCTAGTTTTCCAGAAAGGAACTGTTTAAAATTTCTCATTGTCAGTGGACTTGTAAATCCAACAGTCAGCAAATCAGTTCAAAGTTTTCTGCTGAAGAGAATGGAGAAAATGTCAGCATCTGCTGGAATGCCTGAATGAATAGATACGACTCACACATTATGCCAGATTTGTAAGGATTTTGTATCACTAGGATGAGTCAAATGTTGGCCTTTCCACTAAGGCCTTTATTCTGACTCAGAACACACCTCATCCTGTGGTTAACAGTTGAGATAGCACACATTTTGTTAAACAAATGGAAAAATCAAACAGTTATGAGAGCAATAACCAAAATTTTCCTTATTTTAACAGCTTTCTCAAGTGTGGAAGAACTTTAAATCCTTTCACAGTTCAGCAGAAAAGACCTCTGATGTCTTTCAAAGACATCACGTCTGAACCCATGCTGGGGAATTTTTTCAGTTCGGTACTAAAATGCACTTTCTGCTAACATGGAAGGAGGAAAAATCTAGCACATGCATTTATTTCTCTAGCAACACTCAGCACCTGACTGTGCACTCTGACCAGAGTCTACAATGGGACATGTATGCTCCATTTTTTTTTTTTGAGATAGAATTTCGCTCTTGTCACCCAGGCTGGAGTGCAATGGTACCATCTCGGCTCTCTGCAATCTCCACCTCCAGGGTTCTAGTGATTCTCCTGGCTCAGCCTCCCTAGTAGCTGGGATTACAGGTGCCTGCCACCACGCCTCGCTGATTTTTCTATTTTTAATACAGATGGGGTTTCACCATGTCAGCCAGGCTGGTCTGGAATTCCTGGCCTCTGGTGATCCACCTGCCTCAGCCTCCCAAAGTGCTAGGATTACAGGCATGAGCCACCACACTCAGACCCATTTGTATTCTTAATTATTACCATAGTGGCCAGTACTCGATGCTCTAATAAATTTTCTAATGGGATAATACATGCTCAACTTGTATCTACCTCTATTCTCTCATCCCCCAAGTGCGCTCTAAATTCTAGTTATTTGTAACTACTTTTCTTTGTTGATATTATTATATTTTAAACATGATCAAGAAGGATAAAGGATCTTCCAACATGATGGATCATCATCACTTTTTGTCAAGAACCTTGAATTACGTTTGTACTGTTAAAATGCAGTTTGCTTTAGGAAATAAGGATGGGAGAGAATAAATGCAATCAGAGTAAGGGTGTCACACTTCCAGTTGCCTTCAGCTGTTTATACCTCACTGTGTACCTAATGCATAGGAGCACCAATAAGAAATAATATCGGATTAAGTAATCACTCTACAAAATACATGCAGGAGAGCTTCAATTGGTATCATCTTGTGTTTAACGTGTTAGCAGCATCTTATGCATTTGTTGAAATCTAATGAAGTAAGGTTAGTAGCAGAACATAACGTTCTGTGAGATAATGTGAAGATGAGAAGGTGGGAAAGTTTCCACATTCTTGAGGCCACAACCTGAAGTGGTCTGAGAATATGCTGATGGTCAAATGACGGCAGATGCTATTGGTGCTCCATGCATATGCCTCCATCCACCTTGAAAGCCAGGCTGTCCTTCAATAGTCAGCATCTATATCTTGTTTAGAAGCTTTCCCTGAGGCTGGTGGCTAAATCCTGTCCCTGAGTAAATATCCTACTGATGGAACCTCTTAAACAATGAGTGACAGATGTGGGCACACATACATACTCCTGTCCCCTTATCCCTCAGCAAGGTCTGTAGTCACAAGACCTCCAAGAGTTTTCCTGTAGGATTAAGCATCAGTCATCCCTTGAAGTCTCCCACTATTGTTTCTCTCTTCGATATCACCCAGTCTCTGCTGGTATCTGGGTTTTCTAAATAATTATATGCACCCAGTTTTTATTTCTGAGGACTGTGGGACCTCCCTGGCTGAGGGTAAGGGGAACAGGGAGAAGAAATCCAGCTAAACAAGAATTCTTGTCTGAGACTAGATCTAGAAAATACCTTCCCCGTTGGCCTGGCGCTGTGGCTCACGCCTGTAATCTCAGCACTTTGAGAGGCCGAGGCACGTGGATCACCTGAGGTCAAGAGTTTGAGACCAGCTTGGCCAACATGGCAAAAATCTGTTTCTACTAAAAATACAAAAATTAGCCGTGTTTGGTGACATGCACCTGTATTCTCAGCCACTTGGGAAGCTGAGGCAGTAGAATCACTTGATCGCTTGAACCAGAGAGCCAGAGGTTGCAGTGAGGCAATATCATGCCACTGCACTGCAGCCTGGGTGACAAAGTGAGACTCCATCTCTCATTCTCTCTCTCTCTCTCTCTCTCTCTCTCTCTCTGTGTGTGTGTGTGTGTGTGTGTGTGTGTGTGTGTGTATTCCATAGTAGCCTGGAATAGGGGAAATGCTTGTCATGTCATTGTCAATTGGATGATGGAGACTATAGAAAAAGAGGGAGTGGGAATTATAAAATCATAAAATGATGTCGTCTTGGGAGTCAGGGATCTGGGTTTGTGATTGAAGGGGTTTAAGGAGAGGACGTAGAGCGTGGAGCCTGGAGTGGACTAGAGATAAAAGACGACCCTTCTCCAAAGGAACTGACCTCGGGCTTTTGTAGAATTGAGAAAATACATCCACCTTGACCTCACAGGAAGATGCACGAGGACGGTGAGAACAGTTGGCTGCACAACCAAGCCCGGGAGAGCAGAGATCTTCTGAAGATGACAAGATCTGTGACGAGTGAGTAGAGTCAAGAATTTCCTCTTGGAGAAACAGTGGGAGGCAGCAAAGGAGTAGCAAGTTGGGTTACGTTTATTTGTAGCTTTTCTGACATGAGAATTAGAATTTCAGATCGTTTAGGCAGCTGTAAGTAGTTTAATCTGACTTGAGAGTAGGTGTTGGTACAGGTACAACCAAGAGATAACAGTGAAAATATAGAACACTTGAAATCCTGAAGGGCCCTGCATAGCTCCTGTGAGCACAAGGGGGAAGAAGGAAACCGGGAAGAAGACAGCCTTGGGAAGGCAGGAAGGAGAACACTGAAGAGGGTGACGCAGTATAGGATGAAAACATTTGAACTCATTTTTCACTACATCCTAGACTGATGATGTGTTTTTGATTTTCAAAAATGTATATTTCATTTTTCACCCTTAATAGAATGAATTTTGATGTGTGTGACTTGACTATTTCCAGTGCTTTAAATGACAGTGAAATGGTTGAATAAATCTGCTGTCTTAGCATCCTCCAAAATTCGGAACTACTAGTTTTTCTTCTTTCATCCCCATCTCCAAAGGCAGTGATATCCTCATTTTTTAAGCACCTGCAGTCTTTTGCTAGTTTAGTCTTTAAATTGTAAGCTCTTTAGTTCTGATATTTTGTATGCATTTATTTGATAGCATGTATTTTATTTGCTGCAAAGCACCACAGGCATCATGTAGCTATAAAAGTAATAACACTTAAAATAATAATAATTTTATATTGAGTCTCTTGAGTTATATTGTTTTTCTGGCATGGAAGTGTTTCGGTAATGCTCGATGACTGCTGTACCCATGAGATCTTCATGAAAATGAGATGCAAAAATGTGTATTTATGGAGCCATATCATTGAACATATTTTCAGTAGAGTACTTTTCTTTCATTTAAAGAGAGCCTGAGTTTTCAAAAATGACTACAGACTGTGTGACATTCTCCAGTCTATGAAATATTGCCCTGTGCATTAACAATTTCTTTGTAATAATAGGGACAAATATTTTAGAAAAAAAGTGCAATAGAAGATTGAATTCGGCTATGTGGATTCAGTGCTTTGGCTATACTATTCTCAAAATATGGACAATTTTTTTATACCACTGTGATTTTTGGAGTTGTTGGCATGTAATTGAAATAGGCAAAAACAGGAAAAGCTAAATGTATACATGTCCATATCTGTGCATGGGTCTAAAATATTTAAATTAGTTTAATACCTAACAAAGTAAATAAAATGTAAATTGAATGGCCAGGTCTGTGCCATTGATCTATATGATCTTGAACGTTTTTCTTAATTTTTTTCACCTTTAAAGCAGAAATAATCTTACTCATTTTAATGGACTTCATTAAGAGAAAATAACATCTTATAGACTGTTTATTACTGTTCCCAATGCAGTACAAATATAACGTATAGCCACTATTACTACTAATATCACTGTTACTCAAGAAAGTACAGATGCCATAAGGAAAAGAATGACTAAAGGCATCGTCCACCTACAGTCTATTTCTTTTGAAACCACATGTGGTTGAAAAGCTAAAATTCAGAGAATGAGCCAACAATGCTGATGGACCTCTAGTAAAATGTATGAAAAAAAAAGATCCATTAGTGATTTTATTTAGGGTTTCTGCATTAATTATTTGCACCTAGTTCTAGTAGGATTTGGTTACTGATTTCTAAAGTCTTTGTAGATCACTATAGACACAGAAGTGTGCCAGGAGCTGGGGTCATAAACACCTGCTCTGCAGTGGACCTTGGCAATGGGCAGGCTGATGGCATGAGCAGAGCTACAAAAAGTAACAAGGGTTTTAGATGAAGAGAAGTGTGAGACCATTCGGGCGGAGGCACACATCTGACATCACCATATCCTGCAGTTATCCCTGCATTAAAATATTGTTTCCTAGTGTTGTTCAAATGGATGGATATTGGTTAATGTATAAAGCAGGTATCAGTTAATGTATAAATTCTGTTAAGAAGACTTTTTCCCCAGATAGTAAAGCATTATACTTCATATGTGAAACTTACGTTCATCAGATGCTGTGCTTATTACAAAATCTAGTCTATAAAATGAAACATTTTTAAGAGTTCCACACAGCTGAATCCAGTAAAAACTATTTTTGAATTATAGAGGAAAATAATATTACACATCTATTATATGCTAGATCCTTCATCTTCTAAATCTCTACATTAATTCAGATACCTTTCTTCCTCCAAGCAGAGCATCAAGAACAAAATGTGCCTAAAACACCAGGAAAGAGAATGTCTTCTGTAATAAAGACAGTTAGATAAGAAGTTCCAAAATTGTTTAATGTAGTTACTGAATGGCATCAGGTGGGTTCCAGCTTTACCTTTTTTTCTCCCTGTTTTTTTTAAATTTCTAGAAGGTGGCTGCTATAGCAGCAAGGTCTGTGCCTTTACAAAACAATGCCTAAGGTAGGAAGGAAAGGGGGTATAAGGGAAGGCGGTCTCTTGCACAGAATTTTCTTTCTTTGTCTCTCCCTTATTCTCATGAGGGAGGGAACTTCTCTCACTCAGAATCCTATAGCTCTCAATGTCCAGTGCTGTGTTATTGTTCGTGGACAATGTTTAAACAAAAACCGATGCCAAAAATGTACCCTAACTTTAACTTTCAGTCTCATTAGGAATGCCAGCCTGTTGCCAAAGTGAAGTGAAACTTCGGCATTTCACCAAAACCCCCTTCATGACTGGAGTACTTATATCTGCAATTATGCTGTGATACCCTCAACTGAATGAAGAGAGCTTCTCGCCCAAAGACAAGCCCCAGTTCCCAGGCAGCCTATAACCGATATCTGGTCTTGTGGAATATAAATGCTTAGCCCCTATCTCAACATGGAGCACCTGGCTTCAGAAGTCGTTATGGGGTTGACAGAAATGTCTATTGAGGCTGTCTTGCAGCCCAACTTCTCTTGTCCATCTGCCTTCCGTTACTCCCTCCTGGATGATCACCATCACCAACACAGCATGTCTCAACGAACTTCATCCCTAACTTCCATCTCAGAGGCTGCTTGTCAAGAAACCCAATCTGAAAGAAATGGAAAGAAGTGAAGTGGGAAAGCACTCTAAGATCAGTAACTAAGAATTCTGCTAACTCTAAGTTAATCCTCACAATAATCTTATACACTCATTTTAGAAATAAGAATATAGAACAGCTTAGACAGTGAAAACCTTTTCCAAGGTCACAGAGCTCACATCTTTGTCATGCTTTTTATCAAATATCATGTCTCTTCTGTTGTTACATTCATTTTTTATTTTTAATTGAAAAATAAATCAAATATAAAAATTTGTGTTTTTGTGGCTTAGATATTTAATCTTTTCCTGATTTGTTCATTTAAAAAAAAAAACATATCTTATTGCATTTTAGGTTTTGGGGTACATGTGAACAACATGCAAGATTGTTGCATAGGTACATACATGGCAATGTGGTTTGCTGCCTTCCTTCCCATCACCTATAACTGGCATTTCTCCCCATGTTATCCCTCCCCAACTCCCCACCCCCCTCTGTCCCTCCCCTAGTTACCCCCCACAGATCCCAGTGTGTGACGCTCCCCTCCCTGCTTCCATGTGTTCTCATTGTTCAACACCCAAGCTTTTTGTGTTTTTAAATTAAATGACTTGTAAAACTTAAGTAGAGTGGAATTATCACGTTACTTGAAGATTACACTGAGTATTATCATTGTTTTTGTGTTAGCTCTCTGGATATTTGCATTACTGCAATTGTCTATTAAGCCACGATCAGTCCCAGAACCCTATGATGATTGAGCAAGGTTATTTATTTTTCTGTTAAAACCTTCTTTAGAATTTAACTGCTATTTTTCCTGTAATTTTAGAAAGCACAATGTCTAATGCTGAAATTTAGTCAATATCCTGACCACTTCAGGACATATATTTTTATTTATTCTGAACAGTCCACTGGAGAGAGTCTAGGAGGCCATCCTCCTTAGTTAAAACATCTTTGGTTTAATGTTGCAGATGAACATTGCGGAAATCTGAAAGGAAAAATAAAATGTTTATTCCCAAGATTCAAACTCCATATTTCCTGTTAGTGGTATTTTTAGTTTTAGATTATTTGGTATTATTCCTGTGAGCATTAATTGCTGCTTCTCTGCATCATTAATTTAACACTTTAATATTGAGCCAGGTATATTATTGCATTGAAGCATCCTACAATAAACTTTATTAAAACACAGATCATTCCACAGTCTGGAGAGGTTATAAACATGCCCATCTTAAAATTGTAAGATTGGGTTTTTGCTGTGTAATCTAGGACAAGTTAAAAAAATTGGTTTTTTAAATTGTTCAACTGCAGAGAGAAGAGAACATGATATCTAAACAACACAATATTATGTATTCATTAACTGCTTACTGAGGACCTACTCTGTGTCAGATACTGGGAATTTGAGGATGGATGACAAGATATGCTTCTGGAGCTAACATTATACAGTAGATAATTGCCTGAAGGCAAACAAAAATGAATAAGGAAACATGAGTTAATAGAAGAGTAAGTATTTTAAAATCTTGACATAAATAGTTTATTACAATTAAACTAGAAAATAAACCAGAATATCCACATTGTCTTCATTTTCTTAAAAAAACAAAAAAGCCTTCCCATGTTAATTGTACAGACATGTGCTCAGCTCAGATACCTCTCACCACCCCAACTGTTTAAGAATCTAAGTTATTTTAGTCTATTTATGTTCAATTAATTTTCAGTAGTAATGCCTAGTGAATTGAATTGGGAAAAGGTATTCCTTTTTACAAATAGTACTGGAACAACCAGATTTCCAGATGCTAACTGTGAAATTATGCTAACATTTTCAAGAGAAATATAATCCCTTTTCTTTTAATTTCCCCAACTGCCTTTTCTTCTGTCACCCCAAGTAATTTACTTATACTTTATATGCAATCTGTTGTAGTTTCTTAACAGGCCACACATATTATACTTCTGCTTCCGGCATCAGGCAAATGCTATTCTTACAGTGATGTTTCTACTGCAAAAATAGGCAACAAGTGTTCTCAATAGTTTTAAAATACATGCAAAACATAGAGATAATATTTACCAAATTAAGACAAATTAATCTGTTTGTGATTTCTCCTTTGTATAAAAATACACTACAGTCAATCATTTCTGTATGAGTAGCAGTAGTGATCCATACTAGTTGGCACAAACACTTTTGATCGGATGATTTTTGTCAGAGCCAAGAAAAAAAAACTAGGTTTTCTTCATTCCTTCTCTGTCATTTTTAATTTTTTTCTGAGTATTTTTGAGCCAACACATAAAATGATTTTTTGCCTTGAGAATTCCCATAGTCCATGAGCCATGTGTGCATGAGTGTAAATGTAGCAGAAACCATTATTTGTTCCACAATATTCCAATATCAACACACCTTCAAAACTCTTAATGAAATGTATCTTTAATGGAAGAATATCAGCAGCTGGGAAATGTATAAGCCTTGTCAACTCTAAATTACACATCCATAAATGCTAATGAATCTGCATCCCTTAGAAAAATATCCCTTCGTGGGTGTGAAGCTACCTATCTCTGTTATCTTTAATATTCTGTGCCTGGTGCACTAATTTTTTTTTTATGAAATCACTTAGACTCACAGTACTTAACGAAAAATAAAAAGTTTACAGCTAATGAATCCAGCCAGTCCATTTTAATTCCATGCCTAATTTTCCTTGGACATCAAGAGCAAACACATCTGTCGGGGGGAAAATACTGTAATAAGTCTCTTACTCTTAAATCATGCTCAAATTACAGAGCCATAGGACACGTTGCTATTTAACCCAACCTGGATAATGCAGCCTTGTTCCTAGGTAGGAATAAGGTCAGATTCTTGCTCAAGTCACAGCCATCTAACACAGTCCTATCAGCTTTAGCAAACAAGAAATGTTTGTTTGTTTGTTTGTTTGTTTTGATTTGGTTTTGAGGTAAGGGTTAGCTACATTTTGCCTAGACTCTAACCAAAGAGAGAGAGTGAGGATAAGGGATTGCTGTCTGGCATAACTTCATTTGAGACAAAATGGCATCAGTAACACTCCATTTATTCTGTATCATGCAATATTCAGTTTTTGCACAGCAAGATGGAAGACTAGGTCCCTAACATTCTCTCCCAGAATCCATTAATATTAATAGTCTGAATAATAGGGATGAAAAAGCTGTTGTTAGTGGAGCATGTAACCTACTTCTGCAGTCTCCTGTTTGGTTGGTGAACACTCCCCACTGCCTCTTTCTGGTGCATTGTTTCCCCTTCTGTCATTTAACTGCTTTAAGTTGAAAAAGTATGCAAGCATATTATTCCTTAATAACTATTTTCCATCATAAGATAAACTGGAGTAAGATCTGCTGTGGTGATAATTTTTGAAAATAAATAATTTAGAAATTTTGCATAGGTCAGAAGTAACACACATATAGGCACATACATCGATGGTATCATATTATTTTTGCTTATATTTCTTTTGTTTACAAAAAATACTTCAAGTGTTACATTAATGGCATGAAAAGAAAGATGCTTTCTAAAATTAAAGATGTTATGCTCCGCAGGAAAAAGTTTCCTTTGGTCAGTCATGGTGAATCCTCTGTTCTCCCGGTCTCCCTGGGCACACAGTAAATATTCATTGATGGAATATAAATTTTCACGGGGTCTTATGCTCCAAATAAGGAAAGAAATCATAGAATCAATGCAAATTGCATGTCTTAAACAAGCTTTTTACTTCTGATTTTTTATCTTCCTTAATTCTCTTCAATTTGCTTTCTTTTAAATAATATATTAAAAAGATGAGTTTACTCTGCTTTCTGCTAAAGTATAAGCTTACCACTATTATTGCTACAAATATCAATAATTACTTTATATCTTATCCTTGGTCTTGGAAATCTATATGGATTTGACATATCTGAAAAGTTAAACTAAGTGACCTGTCTGCAATGTTGTTATGCTTGTCTTCTACTGATCTCTGTGAACTGCTGCTATATTTACGCTTTGTTTCTAATTGTAATACTTTGAAACGTTTCATATGCAGCAGGCTTTTCTTTCTTAACCAGGATTAATCTTTGCAAAGGCAAGGATTGCTATATATGTATTAGGTAGTGGAAAATGTTTTTGTTTACCAAAAGAAAAATAAATTAAATGTGACAATTTCTTGTGATGAACTGTATATAAATTCCTAAAGAGCACCTAAAGTAAGAACATTCCAGTTTTATTACCAAGAGAGGCCTCATTAAATGTGTGATTTTTGAACCGATTTTTTCTCAGATATAAATTCTTTTCCTTCAGTTACTTACTTAATTCTGTTTTACCTACTTCTCTATAACCCTACTGACAATTTCTAAACTCAGAGTTTTAAAGCCCTCTTTTAGCCTAATGTAATAGCTTCCTCAGTGGTCTGCCATTAATCTCTCAAACTCCAATATATCCTACATACATACAGCTCTCCAATAATCTTTCTTAAATCCAAATATTTTCTATAATTCTCATCAAGGCAACACATTGCCTTAACTGGCCGATAAGTTATTTTAATTATCTGACCTCTTTGCCTCATAAGCCTATGCTCCACCTATTCTATTCCATGGTTTTTTTTTCCTATGTGCTGTGTAACTTTCACATTGATTGGCTTATTGTTTTTGACTGTGTTCTTCAATTTTCCTGGTTGCCCATTTATCCTTTATGAACATGATGCAATGCCATTAGTTCTTAGCCGAACCTCCTAGATTATCTCCTACCAAGAAGTCCAATATTATTTTCTCTTTTGTATCCCTAAGTTTCCTTCTGATAATATTCTGAGTGCGATTGCCTGATTTGTTACATCTTCCTTTCCCTAACTCTAAATATCTTGAGGAGTATATTTTGACACTCAATGTAGGCACAGTGCCTGGAATATACTAAGCTCTCAAAATGTTGCTCAATAAATGAGTGACTGGATTAACAAATTAATATATTTTGCTAAATTTATGCTGAAATGAAGAAAAATATTAATAATTCTATTCATTTCCCATGTGTCTCTCATTTTTATGTTTTAAATGCTTTTATTATCCTTTTTATTGAAATTTGTTAAAATGATAATCCTGGGAGTCATTAGTTTAGTATGTAGCAATTGAGTAAAGGTTTCTGGATGTGATATATCTATGATGTGTCAAGGCAAACTGAAGTTCAATAGAAACGAAATAACCAGAGGGTGATTTTGAAAAAAGAAAATAATGTATACATGAACATTAAGTTTGCAGAGAAAATCATGAGGTGACTATCAATTTAGGTAAACAGAAATGCTCTGAAAGAAAGTTAACTTATTCAATAATTCCTTACATTGACGTTTGATCAGGAATGTTTTCAGAATCTGGAGACACATTGATGAACAACTACTTCTACAACAACAAAAGAAAATTGTCAACATGGAGCTTTCAAAGTAGGAAATATAATCATAATACATATTTTTGACTCTATAGTGATCATATTTCAGTTATATTGCTGTGAAATTTGGGTATTTAATTCATAGTATTAACTATATTCCAGGAATGAAGAAGGAGATTTGTGAAAGAGTACATGTATATGCCTGTTAGTTACAGAACTAATTCCTCCTCTGTCATAATAGACACACTTACTGTATAAACAATAAATTAAGAAAGTGGAGAATAGGCACATTACTTCAAAATGTAGTAGTAACAGTTGTTTAAACAGTTATTTATGGGAAATGAGATTACATAGAAGATTAGAACAGGCAGATCTGTTTAATGATTTCATTTAAACATGTTGATGGCATTATTTTGGTGACTACTTTTAAATGTCAACTTTTTTAAAGCAATGAAATATGCATAGTACATTTCATTGTTTGTAGAAGCACCTTCAATTATTTAATTATGATATGGTGATATGCTTTTGTTTAAAAAGCAAAATCATTAAAAGATCAACAACCCAAACAAATAGTACACATGCTCAAAGATGAGAACATCGTTATGTTACTATGACCACACTACCCTCTATATAAGCTCTACAGGACAAACTTCTATTCAGTATATTGCTAGAATAAAATGGAGTCTTATTTTCAATGGAAGATTTATTCTGTCTCAAGAGAAATTGAAAGGTAACACCATATAGCTCTTTATTACCTGGCTGCCAAGATGCACATGGTTAACTAAATATGGGGTGACAGACATGTTTTCTTTTTCCTTTTCAATGTCTTATTTTTTTAAAAAATGTGATTCCTGTTTTATTAGCTTTATTATTTATGACTTTTATTCTGCCTCAAACTCTTTTAGCAAAGAAGTGGCACATGAATAAATAAGTAATAAGATGTGCTTGAAATATAGATGTGACAAGAAGTTCACGAATCCTAAAAGGATCTCATAGTTCAGAATGTGAGATGCAGGGGCCAATCCATGGCAGTGGGAAAAATAACTGTTACCCTTGACCTAGAGCAAAACCACTACAGCTCCAAACAACGTGGAGACAGTTCACAGTTGAAGAGTTACCAGGTAGGAATGTTTTTGAGTCAGGAGAAATCGAATATTTTACATAAAGACAAAATAATTTTGTCAAAAATAGACTATTTTTACACAAAGACAAAACAACAACAATATAAGCCTGAGTTATCAGATGTCTGCTAGATAATTCATAGAAAATATTGGGAGGTTTTTTATAAATCCTGAAAAGGAAAAACAGTGAGAAGGAGCATAAGGAAGTGAGAAAGAAGAGGGAGACTAAGCGAAGGGGAAGAAAGTGAAGACCAAGGGAAAGCAAAGAAAGATAGAGTAAGTGGTGGATAAAGAAGAGGTCTAAAAAGAAAAAGAAAAGAAGAGGAGGCCAAGTAAGAGGAGGAGAGGAATGGGATTGGAAACAGCAATTTAATTTTATAATATCCTAGGAATAATGCATCTTTTTCATAATGAGAGACTGATGTCATAGTTGTAATACACTCTATATGTGGTCTAACCAAAGCCACCTCAATTTGCAAATGAAGAAGACAAGGACTAATGACAAGAAAAATTTTTTTATTATACTTTACGTTCTGGGGTATGTGTGCAGAACATGCAGGTTTGTTACATAGGTATACATGTGCCATGATGGTTTGCTGCATCCATCCCCCTGTAATACTGCATAAAGAATTTTTTTTTCCTAACAAAATTTCTAACAGACATCTTGCTCAGCAACTTCACCTTGATGTCCCTCTACCTACTCGTCAAATAAAGGTTCACTTGGCAAGTGAATTCCCATGGACCTTCATGTTAATTCCCATGGACCTTCATGTATCTTTTGATTACATTACTATTTGAGAGAATTACTAAAACTCTTTACCGTCTTTCCAAAATTGTTGTACACATCAAATTCTGCTAGGCTAAAATTGTTTTAAGGAATTAAAATATATTAATAAATTAGCACATACATTCAATAACATTTTAAGAAATTACAAGCCTGCTGAGTGAAAGTAATGAACACATACATTGAATTCTCTCGTTTCGTATCATGCCATATCATACCATATCATATTACCTTGACGGTTTAAATACTTACCTTTTTTTAAAAAATTTATAAGTATTTAAAAATTCCTATGGGGGTCAGATGTGGCAGCTCATGCCTGTAACGCCAGAACTTTGGGAGACCAAGGCAAGAGGATCACTTGAGCCCAGAAATCCCAGAACAGGCTGGACAAAACAGCGAGAATTCATCTTCACAAAAAATTAAAAAACTTAGCCAGGTGTGGTGGCATATGCCTGTAGTCTCAGCTGTTTGGGAGGATGAGGCAGGAGGATATCTTGAGTCCAGGCAGAGGAGATTGCAGTGAGTTGAGATCATGTCACAGCACTCCAGCCTGGGTGACAGTGAGACTCCATCT
>CM052653.1:114017608-114036968 GCA_028533165.1 Leontopithecus rosalia | reverse complement strand
GCCACCATGCCCAGCTAATTTTTTGTATCTTTAGTAGAGACGGGGTTTCACCATGTTGACCAGGATGGTCTCGATCTCATGACCTCGTGATCCACCCGCCTCGGCCTCCCAAAGTGCTGGGATTACAGGCTTGAGCCACCGCGCCCGGCCCAGGCTAGATGTATTTCTATGTTTTGTGTGTGAATGTGTGGCTTTCATGAATGGAATTGTACTCTTTCCTTGGTTCTTGACTTGAACGTTATTGGTGTGTAGAAGTGCTCCTGTTGACTGTCGTACATTGATTTTGTATCCCAAGAACTTGCTGAAGTCATTTATCAGGCCTAGGAAAAATTTGGTAAAATCTTTAGGGTTTTCTATATATAGAATCATAAAGCCAGCAAAGAGAGATGATTAGACTTCCTCTTTTATTTATTTATTTTTTGAGACGGAGTTTCGCTCTTGTTACCCAGGCTGGAGTGCAATGGCGCGATCTCGGCTCACCGCAACCTCTGCCTCCTGGGTTCAGGCAATTCTCCTGCCTCAGCCTCCCGAGTAGCTGGGATTACAGGCACACGCCACCATGCCCAGCTAATTTTTTGTATCTTTAGTAGAGACGGGGTTTCACCACGTTGACCAGGATGGTCTCGATCTGTTGACCTCGTGATCCACCCGCGTCGGCCTCCCAAAGTGCTGGGATTACAGGCTTGAGCCACCGTGTCCGGCCCCCTCTTTTCTTTTCTTATTTAGATGCCTTTTCTTTCTCCTGCCTGATTGCTCCAGCTAGCACTTTTAGTACTATGTTGAATAGGAGGAGTTAGAGTAGACATCTCTGTCTTGTTTGAGTTCTCAAAGAGAACGGTTCCAGCTTTTAACTGTACAGTATGATGTTTGGCTGTGAATTTTTCATAGATGGTTCTGATTATTTTTATATATGTTCATTTGATTCCTAGTTTATTGAGGGTTTTTATCTTGAAGGGATATTGAATTTTATCAAAAGATTTTGTCTGTCTATGACATGAGAATAGACATGTTTAGCACTACAAACATTTCTCTTATCAGTTTTTGCCACATCCCAGAGATTTTGGTATGTTTTGTCTCTATTTATATTTGTTGCAAAGGATTTTTAAATTTCTTAATTATTTTTTTTCCAAAAGCCATTTAGGAGGAGCAAATTGTTTAGTTTCTATGTATTTGTGTTTTGAGACTTCTCCTTGGTATTCATTTATATTTTTATCTTTTGTTGCCTGAGAAGATGCTCGGTATAATTTCAATTCTTTTTTGAGTTTGTAGAAATTTGCTCTATGACTGAGTCAATCTTACAGTAAATTCTGTGTGCAGTTGAGAAGAATGTATATTCTGTGGTTATTGAGTGGGATATTCTATAGATGTAGGTCCAATTGGTCAACTGTAGAATTTAAACGAGTGGAATGTATATTCTGCAGTCATTGGGTGGAGTATTCTGTAGATGTAGGTGCAATTGGTCAAGTGTAGAATTTATGTCTAGAATTTCTTTGTGAGTTTTCTGCTTTGATTATCTGTCTAATACTATCAGTGGGGTGCTGAAGTCCCCCACTATTACTGTATATATGTAAAAGTCTTTTCTTAGACTAGAATTAATTGTGTCATAAATCTGGGTGCTATAATGTTGGCTGTGTACATATTTAGGACAATAAGGTCTTCTTATTGAATTGAATCTTTTATCATTACCTAACGTTCTTCTTTGTCCTTTTTCACTGGTGTTGATTTAAAGTCTGCTTAGTGACCTTGCTTTCTCTTGTTTTCCATTGGCATAACAGAATTTTCTGTATCTCTTTATTTTGAGCTTATGGTGTCAGAACATGAGATGAGTCTCTTGAAGACAGAAAAAGCATAGGTCTTGTTTTTATCTAATTTTACACTCTATACCTTTGAAATGGAGTGTTTAGGCTATTTACATTTAAGGCTAATGTTGATATGTGAGGTTTTGTTACTATCATAGTGTTGTTTGATAGTTGCTTTGTAGTTTAGATTGTGTGGTTGCATTATAGAATTTGTGGGGTATACTTGTGTGTACTTTTGTGTAATCAAGCATTTAATTTTCATTTCCACATTTATAACTCCCTTAAGCATCTCCTGTAGGGCTGGTCTGGTGGTAACAATTTCCCTTAGCAATTGCTTGTCTGGGAAATACTTTATTTCTTTATCATTTATGAAATTTTAGTTCAGAAGGATATAAAAATTTTAGCTGGCATATTTTTCTTTAAGCATGCTAAAATTATTTTTCTGTCTTTTAAGGTTTCTTCTGAGAATTCTGCTGTTAGGTTGTTGGGCTTTTCTTTACAGGTAATATAATCCTTTTTTCTAGCTGTGTTTAAACTTTGTTTTGTTTTGCTTTGTTTTGTTGTTGGTTTTTATTGACCTTGGATAGTCATTTAATGACTATGTCTTTGGGATGGTCATCTTGTATATTATCTCATAGGAGATCTCTGAATTTCTTGTATCTGTATGTTTACCTCTTTAGCAAGATTAATAATTTTTCCTTAGTTATATCCTTAAATATGATTTCCAAGTTGCTGATTTTCTATTTTTCTCTCACAAGAATGCCAGTAAGTCATAGATTTGACTGTTTTACATAATGTCATATTTGTAGAAGGCTTTGTTCACTTCGTAAAATTTGTTTTGCTTTATTTTTGTCTAATGCAGTCAACTTGAAGGACTAATCTTTGAGCTCCGAATTTTTTTCTTCTGTTTGGTCCTGTACATTATTCAAGCTTCTAACTGTATTATGAAATTCCTGCAATGAATTTTTCATTTCTAGAACATTTTTTTGGTTCTTTCTTAATATAGCTATGTCATTTTTTAACTCTTGGATTCATTTTTTGGCTTCTTTTTGTTGGATTTCAACTTTCTCTTGCATCTCTTTGTGTTTCTTTGCCATTCATAGACGGAATTCTATATTCGTCATTTCAGACATTTTATTCTCTTTAGAATCCTTTGCTTGGGAGCTAGTGGGATTCTTTGGAAGTGAGTAGACACTCTGGCTTTTTGTATTGTGAGAGTTCTTGCACTCTACCTTTTAAATTTGCTGCCATTTAGATGGGACTTCTTGATTATTTTTCTTTATTCCCTTGAGAGTATGCCATGGTGTGTATTGTGTATGCTCAATTGTCTCTGTGTGTGCTTTCAGGGTGCAAGGCTCTGTACAGGTTCCTTGTTTTTAGATAGTTGTGTGCAGTGGCTTTCTTAGATGTTGCTTGTTGTAGCAACATAGTTTTATTTGGTGGTGTAATTCAGTAGATGGCACTTAGGAGTAATAGCTAGTCAGCAGCGGGGGGGCAGAGCCAATGGAGAAGTGTGAAAAGAGCCCTCCCCCAGCCCACATTTGCCTTTGATAAAGTTAAGCGACTGGAGAAGCCTGAAAAGCAGTGTTTTTTAGCCCATGTTCCCTGAAGAGCCAATGGGGAAGAGCCATGGCTGAGGCTGAAAGAGTGTACCGAGGAGGGGGTCAGGAAGCAAAAAGTGACCTTTCTCCATGTCCTTTCCTGGGCTTTAATGGTGCTGCCTTCTGTAATGGTGACACACACATTTCTCTTGACACAAGGGGGTCTATGATGACCTGCACTCCACTTCCCTTAGGGGTGGACTGTGCAGAGCATTAGATATCCAAGGGAGCGGGTTCCTTCTTCCACTCCTCAAAGCTTGTGGGATATTATGCTCTATCTTACCAAGGGATCAGGCTGGTTCCAGGTTACAAAACTGTCCCTTGCTGCAGGTTTCACTGCCCAGGAGAAATCTTAGCTTTAGTTACTCTCCTCCCACTCCAGCCCTGAGATTAAAGAGGGCCTAATTCCAGCACCTACTGTGGGAGTACTCTCGACTCACTGCTTAATTCTGATTGTGAGACCTTTCTTTATTCCAGAGCAAGTGCTCCAATCTCTGACCTAAGACTAAAATGCCTGCTGTGGCTGCTGATGCAATATCTTTAAACTTCTAAAGTGGTGCCAGCTTTAGGTTTGTGACTAAAGAGGTTGGGAATGGGCAAGAAACTGGGAAGTGCAATCCACATGCAACTCTATCTCACAACATCCCATAGCAGGGCATTGATTATTGTCCAAGGTGAGCATAGAAAAGCCTGGCTTACCTGTCCTGTGTTGGCTGCTCAGTGGCTTCAGCCTTGCCAGCCTAAATTCAGGCCAAGAATGGATTGCAGCTCAGTGTTAGTCTCTCAGAGTCATATGTTGACCCCAGAATCAGGGAAGGTGGGGCACTACCTAGACAAGCACCATTGGCAAGAAGCTGTGGGCAGTGGAGTCTCACCACTTTTCAGTCATACTAGTCCATTGCAGGGCCTTGGGTATTGTCCTATACATGTGTAAGATGGCTTCATCTCTGGTTCCTTTTGGGCTGAGCTGCAGCTATTGCCATGTCAATTCAAGCTCAAGTCAAGGGTGGAATGCAGACCAGTGTTTACGTCTCAAAGTGCCACCTTGGTGGGGACCAGAGAGGATGGGGCACCACTTGAGGCAAGCAACATGAGCAAGAAGCTGTGGGAAATACAGTCCACTCAAGTCTCTGTCTCATGGCAGCCTGTTTAAGGATACTAGACCTTCATAGGATGTCTTGGTATCTCTCCCTTCAAGGTTTGGCAGCAGCTTCAGCATATCAGTCTAAACTCAGGTTGAGTGGGGGGTGCAGCCTAGCATTAAATTCTCAAACTGGCACTTGGTCTAGGACCAGAGAAGGTAGGACACCATTCAGGGAAGCAGCCTGGGCATGAAGCTATGGGGAGTGTGGTCTAATCATGTCTCAGTCCCAGTGGCTTGTAGCAGGGCAGCAAATACTGTCCTGGGGTATATGAGCACACCCCATCTCCCTCTCTCTCCTTGCAGCAGTGTAATAGCTGCTGCCATGTCTCTAGTCCTGGTATTGAGGCTCTCAAAATGGTTCCCAGTTGAAGTTGTTCCAGGCATGGATGCCTGTGGGATTTAGTGCGCCTTCTCTTTCTGTAAAAACATCTCTGTGAAAACTTTAGGCCACTCCGTATGCCAGGCATAAAGTCCTAGTAGGCTGAATGTTTCCCTTGTAACCAAGATTGCTAAAGCCTGTTTCAGAGCTCTGGAGATTTCTTATTATTTCTCTGTATCCAGCCTCTCTCACTCTCAGTTGGTTTGTGGCTGGGCAAACTGCCTGGAGCCCAACTTTTTACTTCTGGCATGTCTTGTCTCTTCTCTGATGAATCCAAGCATTTTCTCCTAGATAATGTGCTTACATTGTGAGTATCTGCTTACTATTATGGCTCTCCTTTGTAGAGGAGGCTCACATTACGTTAGTCTGGTCAGGCATTTTCCAGCCCTCCTCCCAGCTGAAGAATTTATTTTAACTTTTCATTTAGGTTTATTGTAATTAATCTTCTTACATTTTGTCTGATAAAAAAATACTTTTTATATATTTTTTCTGAGTTTTGAAATCAGAGTTGACAATGTTTGGGCTTATAGTTAATTTTATCTAATAATATGACATTTTAATTAACTTTTATGGCATCTGACAAGGATTCTGCAATGCTTATCTTTGTTACTTGTTAAATGTTTCTTTTTTTCCCTGAGAGACATCAAGATTTTCTCCTTTTTTTGTTTTGTTTTGTTTTTAACAGTTTGAATGTCTTACCCTTAGACGTGTGTGTTTAAATTTTATTTTATTTGTTTGTTTTATGTTTATCCTGCTTCCCTTTTTCTGTTTTTTTTTTTCTTTTTGTATCTGTGGTTTGGTGTCAGCTATGTATTGGAAAATCTCTTGTTTGCTCTCTTTCTCTGCAAGCATTCCAATTTCATGTTAGAATACTTGATATTGTTTCACAGTTCTTGCCTGCTCGCTCAGTCGTGATTTGGTTGTTGTCGTTGTACTCTTTCATTTTTTGTGTGTTCAAGTTAGGTTGATTTCTATTGACTTTTCCTCAAACTCGCAGATTCTTTCTTCAGCTGTGTTGAATATACTGATGAACCATTTGAAAATATTCATCTTTAATACTGTTTTTTAAAAATTTTTAGGAGTTCCAGTGATTCCCTTTTATAGTTTCCATTTCTCTGCTGAAACTATCCATCTGATCTGTTTTCTGTTAGAGTCTTTAGCATAACAATCTTTTTTTTAACATTCTTATTAGTCTAAAATTAATTTAATATTGGAGTATGGTTCTAATCCTAACTTCATGGAGGTTTGCCTGTGTTTAACATGCCCTGTAATTAATTTTTTGTTATATGCTAAACATTTTTTTTTTTTTTGAGACAGAGTCTTGCTGTCACCCAGGCTGGAGTGCAGTGGCATGACCTCGGTTCACTGCAACCTCCGCCTCCTGGATTCAGGTGATTCTCCTTCCTCAGCCTCTGGAATAGCTGGGATTATAGGCATGCACCACAACACCTGGCCAATTTTTTGTATTCTTTGGAAGTCAAGGGGTTTCACCATATTAGTCAGGCTGGTCTTGAACTCCTGACCTCAAGGAATCTGCCCACATCAGCCTTCAAAGTGTTGGGATTACAGGCGTGAGCCACTGTGCCTGGCCTATGCTGAACATTTTTATAGTACACTAGACACTAGGTAATACTTTTTATACCTGAAATTGGACACACATTTCTTTCTGCTAAGTCTGAACTGAGGATATTTGAGTTTAAATTGAGCCAATTTTATCAGGAATTAGGCTGATTTTGAGACTTGTTGTTTCTATGATTATCCTCAGTGCACAAGAAACTTCAAATTGCTGTAAATGAATTGCTATATGTAGTATGGAAGTTGTTTTTTCTTAACAATATGTTTGTTCCTAAGTTTTAGATAACTCCTTTACATTGTGTCTCACAAAGAGTCTCTCTTATTATTCTACCAACTGCATTCTGTATTACTTTATAATTCATGTTCATAAGCTCATACAGGTTAAGGTAAGGTTGCAGTCTCTTCTGCTTGAACCTTTGTGTAAATTATACATTATTTTCCTGAATCACCTGAATGTGGCCTTTTTTTTTCTTTTAATCTCTTACCCTTTCTCTTCCTAAAATTGTAGTCTCAGTGTGCAATCATGCTCTTTGGTCCAATGCCAGTTTTATTTGTTTATTTATTTTATGTCTTCCAGTCCCCCATCTCTGGTAGTTTTATTAGCATTTTAGGGACAGCATTGCTTCCTTTACTTCTCCACCTAGAATAAGACTTCTCTTCCATAGTGGAGAAGAGGAGAATAATCCAAGCAGAGTTTCTGACCAGTCCTTCAGAAATACTACCCTCCCTAGATCTGCATTGCAATAGACAATCCTGTGAGCTTATTTCTGATATTTTCTAGGATGACCTGGTGGAGTTAATTAAGAAAGTGCCTTCAGGAGGGTGCATGTTCAGCCAGTTTCCATGGCACTATGGGATTTTATACCATCCTGAACTATTACACCTGGTCTTCAGTGATTTGTCAACTATTTTGCTCATTGCTTTCTAATGTCATTTGGTTGCATAATTCAAAGGAGTGCTTTCTCTTACTTCTCTTCCTGCAGGTACCAGTTCTCAGACTTTGGTTTAGTTTGTTACATTGTGACTTCAGCTCTTCAGTGGTTTCGAACTAAGGTACTCATTTGAGGTAGTTTTGTTCTTCTTCTCTGTAAGGGTGAGAGTAATACTCTTCAAGTTTTCTACTTCCCAGAGTAGAAATGATCAGAATAAAAGACTGTTGACAGTGAGATTATGTCTTAAAGTGAGCTTGCTTTTTGTTAATAAAAATGATAGGGAAACATATTATGATAATAATAGTACTACAATATTTAATAACATATTAAATGCTATTAATAACAATATGTATTTAATCATATTTAATTTATTTAATCAAGTTATGAAAACTGCAGATATTTATTCGGCTCTTATCAAGCATTAGGCACTTCGACCTATGGTTGACATCTGGTTGCAAGAATATATGCTTAGTTGTTATCAAACCCAGACTTGTAAGACAACTAGAAAGTTCACAAGAAAAACAAGACCATGAACAACCGACTCCTTAGCTAAAAAGGCTCCTCACCCCCTTGGATTAGCGTCCTTTGATTATCACATAAAGCCTTAACATTTATTCTGCCAAATACCTTGGTGTTGTACTTCTTTCTTTCAAAACTAAAGTGAAAATTGTGCATTAGCTAAGGAAAGAAATGCAGTATTCTTGGAGCTGACAATTTAATTCAATGCATTTGCACCTTGTTTCTTAGGATATTTTTCAAAACAGCTCTTTGATCCCTCTTTGGAAAGAAGTACCTTCTTTCATTATTTTTTCTTGAAGATTTATGAGAGTAACTCAAATTTAGCTCACTCCCTAATACATTATTAATTCTATATGAATTTTTAGATAAATAATAATTGTACACATTTATGGGGTACATGTGACCTTTTTAAACATGCATATAATATGGAATAATCAAATGAAGGCATTTAGGATATTCATCACCTCAAACATTTACTTTTTTATGTTGAGAACATTCCAGGTCTCCTCTACTAGCTATTTTGAAAGATAGAATAAATTATTGATAATGATACTCATTCAACTTGCAATGGAACACTAGAAATTGTTTATTCTATCTAATTATATTTTTGTACCCACTAACCAACCCCTCTTTACACTCCCACCCCACCCAGCCTCTGGTAACTACCATTCTCCTCTCTATCTGCATGAGATGAACTTTTTTATCCCACACATGTGTGTCAGAACATGCAATATTTGTCGTTCTGTGCCTAGATTTATTCATGTTGTTTCAAATGACAGAATTTTATTCCTTCTATGGCTGAATAATATTTCACTGTTTATATATACACCACATTTATTCATCAATTTGTGGACATGTAGATTGATTTCTGTATTAATTTTAATATTGAGATATTAGAAAGGTTGATACTGAAGGGCTTGTTTTAGTGAATTAGAAAATGCTGAATGTTTCTGTACTTACTTCTTAGTATCTCTCTCAGTAATAACCATCTATTGACTTTTGCTTCTCCTTTTCAGTAAGCTATTTTTAGGGTGGGCTTGAATGTCTGTTTCCCAGGGATATCCTTCCTAATTTTCAGATGTTCACTCTTTTTTTAATGCCAGGTAATGATCACATGGTGCTACAGATTTTTCATGACAATCATCATAATTTATTACAAGGCCTCGTTTTATCCATCTCTTCTATCCAAGCTATAAACTCCATGATGAGAAAGGCTGCTGTTCCCTTATATGGTGTTTATCTTATGCAGCCAGCATCACACATGACACAATCAATACTTATTGCATAAAGACAGCAGGTACTCAAATGCTTGCAAATAACCTTCACTTTCAAATTTAACCTAACTAGGAACAGAATTCCATTATATATTTTCATATCCTCAGTGGCCACTATAGGTTTTGAGATATGGTAGAAAATAAGTGTTTTTTGATAAAATTGATATATCATTCAAGTTTAACACATTGCTCACGCACTGTTTTTTTTTTTTTTTTTTTTAATTGCATTTTAGGATTTGGGGTACATGTGCAGAACATGCAAGATAGTTGCATAGGTACACACGTGGCAGTGTGTTTTCACGCACTGTTTTTTAGAGTACAGTTTTTATATTTTATGTTGAACGATTTTCTTCCTATTTTCTCTGTATATTTTTCTTCATTTAAATTTGCCTTTAAAAAAACAAAAATGATCAAGACTATTATCCACAGTACACTAAAACACCTGGCTTATTCAAATAATTGAAAGAAAAGGACACAGTTACATAAATGAACAAAAATGTAAATAAAAAATCAGTCAAATTGTTTTTTACTGCAAAGATGATATAAGCAGCTGACTGAGCGATTTCTTTCTCACTATTCAATTCCCTGATTTAACACTATTATCACACAACTTGCAACTATCCGCATTAAGTCTTTAAATTAGATCCAAAGGATAACATCTCAGTGAGATTCACTTACTCTCCGAGTCTGGGAAAGAAGCCCATTCATTAAAAAGATGTAATGTAGAACACAAAGAAAGAATGGACAATTCTTCAACCCGGAAGCTCTGTATAGTTTCTCTTCCTGAAAAATAAAAATTGGAAAAAGTGGATGCTCTGTCTGTAGAAAAGAAGTTCTAAAAATGCTGACTGCTAAAAAGATTTGAGAGATGGAGTGTAGCACAATGGGCAAGTAAAATTTGTATCCAGATAAAAACCCTAAATTCAGCCAGATGCAGTGGCTCATGCCTGTAATCCCAGTATTTCAGGACGGTGAAGTGGAAGAATTGTTTGAAGCCAGGAGTTCAAGCCTGAGCAACATAGTGAGACCCTGTCTCTTAAAAAAATACAGAAAAATTATCTGGGCCTGGTGGTGTGTCTCAACTACTAGGAAAGCTGAGGTGGGAGGATTGCTTGAGCCCAGCAGGTTGATGCTATAATAAGTAGTGATCAACCTGGGTGACAGAGTGAGACCTTGTCTCAAAACAAAACAAAACAAACCTTGAACTCACAATATTTTCTTGAAAAAATGTTAGAGCTTAAGCCCAACCTGTACATGTAGAGATCACTCAACAGTTAAAGAAACAGACAATGAGGCAATTACCAATTCACTAAGAATTTATTTTCACTTTTTAGGAATAGACTTAGAACTGAACCATGACTCCAGTTTTTTAAAAAATTTCTCTCTAGCACATCATTTCACCTGCTCATCCCTCATAGATCAGAAAGTTATGAATGGTGCATGTATTTTTGAATTCACAAAACCTTAATTCTTTGTCTGTCATACATAAAGGCAGGTAGTAAATAAATACAGAATTGGCATGATTTTGAACATTAGAGAATGTGCTATACTTTTAAAGACAAGTGAATGTTTTGTTAATCAAATTATATTTCATTTACTTATTTCAGATGCCATTATTTCTAGAAAAGTTTGGACTTTCCTTGATATCATTTCTGCATAGTTAAATAAGTGCCAAAGATATGAGCAGAGGAGTCTAGAGAAGAATTTTTAAAAATTTGGAATGAACAAATATATATATATATATTTAATTTTATTCAGTATTTTGGTAACTCCCCAATTCTGCAAAAGTTAAAGAAGATGAAAAATTCAGAAGCTCTAGAAATTGGTTTGACACCACAATAACAATTGAGCTAACAGGAATTGTCTAAGCAACTATTCTGAGACTCTGGAATATAATAAAGCATATGCAGTATCCAGGGAAGAGTTTGAAAAAGACAATTGTGTATTTTGATAAACTTTTGTAACTATCACATTATATGTAGCAACCAACATATTCCATTCGGTTGCCCTATTATAGGAAGTCATGGGGATGATGGCATGTGCTCCTGATATAGCTTGCTGGTTTCAGGGTGGGCATAAAGGAGTTAATCTTTCAAAATTTATACTTGTGTTTTTTTAATTGCCGATCATTGCTCTTCATCACTAAGGGACAGGCACAGAGGCCAGCCATTTTTGTAGTGATCATGAACCAAAGCAGGGTCTTAGCTGAGAGGCAATTTAAGAAACAAGCCTTTTTTTTCTAATTATTTTTCTATCTTTGGAGCCAGAAATTTAGGGAAATATTCACCACATCATTGCCTGTGACTACAGAGACAACAGCATGGAAAATTTAGTGAACACTTACAGCAATGAATATACACTTTAAAAAATAGTTTGGAAAAGACAAACAGATATCTTAAGTCCTCAACAAGGAAAATCAGCAATTCCTGAGGACTGGGAGGATTAGATTTCTAGAGTTAAGACAAAATGATACTCAGAATATCCAGATTCGATAGCAAAAACAACCACAAACATACTGATTGACAGAAAATATGAAGCAATTGCAAGAAAAAAATAATTTGATTGAAAATATTCCTACTAAGCTGAGATGTGGAAATTAACATAAAATATAGTTAAATCAGTTGTCTTAAAAATGTTCAGTGAGGTAAAGAAAAATATTGTAAGCAACTAAAAAAATCAGGAAAACAATGCCTGAAAAAAATACAAATATCTATATCTATCAATCTATATCTCTTTATCCATTGTAGAAAAGAACCAAGCAGAAATTTGGAAACTGAAAGTTACAAGAATTGAAATGAAAACTTCACGAGTGAGTTTAAGAGCAGATTTGAGTAGACAGAAGAAAGAATCAGCAAATTTTCAGATAGGACAAAGGAAATTATCTAGTCTGATGAATGGAAAGAAAAATGTCTTAAGAAAAATGAACTGATCCGAGGTTCTTGTGAGATATCACCAAAGGTGTCAATATTTGCATTATAAGAATCCCAGGATAAGATAAAGGGGGAAAAATGAGAAAATAATATATAAAATGTTCATAAATCTGATGGAAGATATGGTTATACACATCCAAGAAGTCCAATTAACACCAAACAAAACATATTTTAAGATATACAGTGAGACACATTATAGTCAATTGTTAGGATTCTAAAACAGAGAGACTTTTGAAAGCTAAATGAAGCGAAGACTTGTCACATATAAGAGATTCTCAATAAAAATAAGAACTAATTTCTCACATGTTGGTCAGGGGTCAGCGGGATTACATATTTTAAATTCTGAAAGAAAAAACCTCTCAACTAGGAATCTGTATCCAGAAAAAATATCAATCAAGAATGGAGAATTTAATACATTTCTAAAAAAGCAAAGCATGGAGTAATCAAACTCCTGAAGTCAAGGATAAATAAAGGATCCTAAAAGTAGCAAGAGAAAAGAAACAAATAACGTACAATAGGCCTTCCATACATCTGGCAGAAGTTTACAGTCCAGGAGAAAGTGTCATGATATATTTAAAGTGAAAGAAAATACCTTTTATCCTAGAATAGTATATCTGGCAAAAATTTCCTTCAAACATAAAAGAGATATGAAGACTTTCATGATATCTGTTCTATAAGAAATGCTAAAGGAAGTACTTTAATTGGAAATAAAAGGATGGTGATGAGCAGGAAGTAATCACCTAAAGGTACAAAACACATTTGTAATAGTAAGTACACAGAAAAACAATGTTATAATACTACAATTGTGGTATGTAAACTACTCTTATCCGCAGCACGAAGACTAAGTCATAAACCAATAAAAATAATAACTTTAACAACTTTTCAAGACATAGCAAAATAAGACATAATTATAAAAACAAGAAGTTAAAAAGCGGCGGGGGGGGCAACATTAAGGTGTAAAGTTTTTATTAGTTTTCTTTTTGCTTATTTATTCATGCAAACAGTGTTTAGTTCTTATCAGGTTAAAACAATGGATTATAAGTTAGTATTTGCAAGACTCATGGTAACCTCAAGTCAAAAAGCATACAACGAATACACTAAATAAAAAGTGAGAAACGAATTCATGTCACCAGAGAAAATTACCCTCAGGAAAAGAAGGCAAGAAGGAAAGGAAAAAATAAAAGCAGACCACCAACAACCAGAAAACAAATAACAAAATGGCAGGTGTAAGTCCTTACTTATAAATAATAACACTAATGTAAATGGACTAAACTCTCCAATCAAAAAACATAGAGTAGCTGAATGAATTTAAAAAAAAAAAAGACCTACTGATCTATTACCTACAAAAAAAATGCTTTACCTGTAAAGACACACATGGAGGCTGGGTGCAGTGGCTCAAGCCTGTAATCCGTGGGAGGCCGAGGCGGGTGGATCACGAGGTCAACAGATTGAGACCATCCTGGTCAACATGGTGAAACCCCGTCTCTACTAAAGATACAAAAAATTATCTGGGCATGGTGGTGTGTGCCTGTAATCCGAGCTACTCAGGAGGTTGAGGCAGGAGAATTGCCTGAACCCAGGAGGCGGAGGTTGCGGTGAGCTGAGATCATGCCATTGCACTCCAGCCTGGGTAACAAGAGCAAAACTCTGTCTCAAAAAAAAAAAAAAAAAAAAAAAAGACACACATAGAATGAAAATAAAAGGATGGGAAAAGATATTCCATTCTGATGAAAACAAAAATAAAAGCAAGAGTAGCTATACTGATATCAGACAAAATAGATTTCAAGATGTAAACTATAAGAAGAGACAAAGAAGGTCACTCTATAATAATGAGTCAATGCAGGAAGAGGACATAACAATGGTATTTAATGGTGTGTATAGACATATATAAAAATGTGTCTACATATATATATATATATATATATGCTTTATATATCTGGATGCTGTAGTTGGATTTATAATAAATTCTGCTTATCTGGATGCTCCAGTTGGGGGCATATATATGTGTATACGGCTTTCTGGTTTCTAATAATATATGCTATATTATTAGAGCTAAAGATAGAGATAGGCCCAATACAATAATATCTGGAGACTTTAACACCACATTTTTAGTATTGGACCAGTCTTCCAGACAGAACATAGACAAAGAAACAATCAGACTTAATCTGTACTACAGATGAAATGGATGTAATAGATACAGAACATTTTACCCAAAGGCTGAAAAATACACATTTTTTTCTCCGCACATGGATTATTGTCAAAGATAGACCATAAGCAAGGTTACAAAGGAAGTGTAAAAGCATTCAAAAACAGTGAATTAATAGCAAGAATCTTTCCTGACCATAATATAATAAAACTAGAAATTAATAACAAGATGAATTTTGTAAACTATACAAATACATGGAAATTAAACCATATGCTCCTGAATGACCCAGTGGGTCAACAAAGAAATTGAAAACAAAATTGAAAAGTTTATTAAAACAAATGATAATTAAAACCCAACATAACAACACCTGTGGAATACAGCAAAAGCAGTACTAAGAGGGAAATTTAATTTCATTCATTCATAGCTATACATGTCTACATCAAAAATGTGGAGAAACTTCAAATAAACAGTTTAACAATGCATCTTAAAGAGGCAGAAAAATAAAAGTAAGCCAAAGACAAAATTAGTAGAATAAAATAAATAATAAAATTTATGGCAGAAATTAATTTGAAATAAAAGCAATACAAGAAAATGAATAAAACAGTGTGTTTTATGAAAAGTTAAAAAAAAATTTACAAACCTTTAGCCAAACCAGCTAAGAAAAAAAAAGAAGATGCAAATAAATAAAATCAGATGTGAATAAGTAGACATTACAATTGACACAGTAGAAATTCAAATGATTACTATTGGCTACTATGAGCAACTATATGCCAATAAGTTGGAAAATGTAGAAGAAATAGACAAATTCCTAGACACATACAACCTACTAAGATTAAACCATGAAGAAATTCAAAGTCTGAAGCACAATCTCATTACTGACCAACAACAGTAATGAGATTGAAGCCATAAGAAGAACTCTCCCAGTAAAGAAAAGCCCAGGACTCAATGGCTTCAATGATGAATTCTACCAAACATTAAAAAAAGGACCAATGCCAATCCTATTCAAACTGTTCAAAAATATACAAAAGGAGGGAATACTTCCAAGCTCTTTCTATGAGCCCAGTATTGCCCTGATACCAAACCCAGACAAAAACACATCAAAAATAGAAACTACAGACTAATATCTGTGAAGAATATTTGATATGATTTGACAGTATCCTCACCCAAATTTCATCTTGAACTGTAGCTCCCATCATTCTCATGTGTTGTGAGAGTGACTGGTGGGAGATTATTGAATCATGGGGGTGGCTTCCCCCATATGGTTCTCTTGGTAGTGAATAAGTCTCATGAGATCTGATGGTTTTATAAGAGGTTTCCCCTTTCACTTATCTCTTATTCTGTCTTGTCTGCTATCACATAAGATGTATTGTTTACTTTCTGCCATGATTGTGAGGCTTCCCCAGTCACATGGAAAGGTGAGTCCATTTCACCTCCTTTTCATTATAAATTACCCAGTCCTGGGTATGTCTTTGTCAGCAATACGAGAACAGATTAATACAACATTGATTCAAAAATCCTGTGCAAAACACTAAAAAAATGAATTCCACAAAAAAACCAAAAAACTGGTTCTGGAAAACAGATACCTCAACATAATAAAAGCTGTACACTATATCATTGTCATATTCCAAATCTTAGGTAAATGGCTCTCAGTTTTTTCTCATTCAGCATAATACTAGCTATATATAATATATAATACATGTAATATAGATTACATAATTATAATAGATATATAATATATATTATATTATTAAATATAATATTTATTATAAGCTATCCTAAATGAAATGATCAAAACTGAAGGAATCACATTACTTAAATTCAAATCATATCGCAGAACTGCAGTAACCCAAATAGCATGGACTGGTATTAAAATAAACATGTAGACCAGTGAAACAGCATAGAGGACTCAGAAAATACCCACATGCCCACACTGAACCCATTTTCATCAAAGGTGCCACGAACATACACTGAGGAAATGAGTCTCTTTAATAAATTGTGCTGAGATAATTGGATATTCATATCCATATGTAAAAGAATAAAATTAGACACCTATATCTCGTCATATAGAAAAGTCAAATCAAAATGTATTAAAGACTTAAATCTAAAACCTCAATTACGAAACTACTATAATAAATTTTTGCCCAGTTGATATCCTAAAAATCTTTAGGATATCAACTGGGCAAAAATTTATTGAGCAATATCCCACAAACAGGGGCAACCAAGGAAAGCAACAAATGGGATCACATCAAGTTAAAAAACTTCTGCACAGCAATGGAAACAATCAACAAAGCTAACAGGCAGCCCATAGGATAGAAGAAAATATTTTCAAACTACCCATCTGACAAAGGATTAATAAACAGAGTATATACAGAGCTCAAACAACTTTACAGGAGAAAATCTGATACTACAATAAAAAATGAATAAAAGATGTAAATAGACGTTTTTCAAAAGAAAGCATACAAGTGACAAGGAGACCTATGAAAGGTGCTTAAATTAGTACTACCACTATGGAGAACCATTTGGCGGTTACCCAACAGACTAAAAATTGAGCTACCATTTGGTCCAGACAATCTCGCTGCTGGATATATAGCCCAAAGAAAGGATGTCAGTATAATGAAGATATATCTGCACTCCTGTTTGTTGCAGCACTTTTCACGATAGCTAAGATTTGGAAGGAACCTAAGTGTCCATCAACAGAAGAATGGACAAAGAAAAGGTGGTATATATACATGTTACAGTTTTATTCAGCCGTGAAAAAGAATGAGATTCTATTATTTGAAACAACATGGATAGAACTGAAGATCATTATATTAAGCGAATTACACCAGTCATAGAAAGACAAACATTGCACGTTCTCACTTATTTGTGGGATTTAAAAATCAAAACAATTAATCTCATTGACATAGAATGGAGATGAATGGTTATCAGAGGTTAGAAAGGATAGTGGGTGGCTAGCGGGGGGTAGAGCAGGTTAATGTGTAAAAAAAAAAAGGAAGGAGGAATAAAACATACTATTTGATCACACAACAAAAATACTATAGCCAGAAATCCTAATTGTACATTTCAAAAATAACTAAAAAATAATAATTGGATTGTTTGTAACACAAAGCATGAATGCTTGTGGGAGTAGATATTCCATTCTTTGTTGTGTGATTATTTTGCATTGCATGCCTGTATCAAAACATCTCATATATACCAAAAATGTATATACCTACTATGAATCCATGAAAATTAAAAATGAAAAATCAAAAAGCAAATATCTTTGAATATGTTTTGTAAAAAAGCTCAGAGCTCTATGACTAGTACTCCAAACTACCTCAGTCAGACAGAAATAAAATAAATAATAAGAATGAACAAAACCTTCAGGAAATATAATGTAAGGAGATCAAATATATGACTTATTGGCATCCCTAAAAGACAGGGGAAGAAAACAAGCAACTTAGAAATCGTATTTTTAGGATATTGTCCATGAAAATGTCCTTGAATTCATATCCACCACAATCAGGTGGGTTTTATCTGAGAAGCAAGGTAGGTTCAACATATGCAGATCAATAAATGTGATTTATCACATAAATGGAACTGTAAATGAAAACCACATACTCATCTCAATTAATGCTTCCTTGTAGTAGTTTCATAATTTGAGGTTTTAGATTTAAGTCTTGCAAAAAAGGTTTTTGATAAAATTCAACATCTCTTCACATTAAAAACCCTCAACAAACTAAGCATCAAAGGAATATACCTCAAAATAGTGGGCAAAAGCTGGAAGCATTCTTCTTGAAAACTGGCACAAGATAAGGATCCCCTCTCTCAACACTCCTATTTACCACAGACTGGAAATCCTAGCCAAAGTAATAAGTCAAGAGAAACATCATCCAAATAAAAAGGGAGGAAGTCCAACTATTTCTGTTTGCAGACAATATGGTTTAATACTTAAAAATCCTATAATCTCTGCCCTAAATCTCCTTCATCTAATAGACAGTTTCAGCTGAATTTCAGGATACAAAATCAATGTATGAAAATCATTAGCATTCCTATACACCAACTACATTCAACCTGAGAGACAAATATAAAGCAAAATCCCATTCACAATAGCCCCAAAAGAATAACATACATAAGAATACACGTAACCAAAGAGGTAAAAGATCTCTGCAATGAGAATTACAAAGCTCTGCTCAAAGAAATCAGCGATGACACACAAAAAATGGGGAAACATCTATGCTCATAGATAGGAAAAATCAATATTGTTAAAATGGCCATACTGCCAAAGTCATTTATAGATTCAATACTATTCATATCAAACTACCAATGAGATTCTTTACAGAATTAGAAAAAAAAATCTATTTTATAATTCATGTGGAACCAAAATAAGAGCCCAAATAGCCAAAGTAATCCTAAGAAAACATAACAAATATGGAGGCATCATGTTACCTGATTTCAAACTATACTGCAAGGTTGCAGTAACCAAAAAATATGGCACTGGTTCACATTCAGACACATACACAAATGGAACAGAATAGAAATCTCAGAAATAAAGCCACATGCTTGCAAACATCTGACCATCAATAAAGTTGACCAAAACGGGAAATGGGAAAAGGCCTTTCTATTCAATAAATTATCCTGGGATAACTGGCTAGCCATATGCAGAAGATTGAAACTGGACACCTTCCTTACACTTTTTACAAAATTAATTCAAGATGTGTTAAATAATTAAATACAAAACTTAACACTATCGAAAACTGTCAACTTATGAAATCCTCTTCTGGATATAGACCTTAGCAAAGACTTCATGACACAGATGCCAAAAGCATTTGCAAAGAACTTTCAATTTACAAATGGGAACTAATTAAACTAAAGAGCTTCTGTACAGCAATAGAAACTATCATCAGAGTAAACAGATAACCTACAGAATGGAAGTAAATATTTAAAAACTATACATCTGACAGAAATCTAATATCAAATATCTATTAAAAAAAACCTAGGCCGGGCGCGGTGGCTCAAGCCTGTAATCCCAGCACTTTGGGAGGCCCAGGCGGGTGGATCACGAGGTCAACAGATCGAGAC
>CM052653.1:114005803-114017508 GCA_028533165.1 Leontopithecus rosalia | reverse complement strand
GCTCAGTATCCCTAATCATCAGAGAAATGCATATCAAAACCACTGTGAGATACTATCTTATACCAATCAAAATGGCTATTAAAATAACAGATGCCATTGAAATTATAGAGAACAGGTAATACCTATATACTACTGGTGGAAATGTAAATTAGTTCAGCCCCCATGAAAGTAGTTTGAAGGTTTCTAAAAGAACTTAGAAATGCCATTTAACTGAGCAATATTATTATTGAGTATATACTCAAAGAAATATAACTGGTCCCAGCATAAAGAGACATATATGCATATGTTTATCACAGCACTATCCACAATAACAGACATGGAGTTAACTTAAATGCCCATCAGTTGTAGACTGTATAAAGAAAATGTTATTAAAAAAATGTAGGTCAGGTGTGGTGGCTTGTCCCTGTAATCCCCGCACTTTGGGAGGCTGAGGCAGGTGGATTACCTGAGGTCAGGAGTTTGAGACCAGCCTGGCCAACATAGTGAAACCCATCTCTACTTAAAAAAAAATTAGCTGGACATGGTGGTGCATGCCTTTAATCCCAGCTACTCAGGAAGGTGAGGTAGGAGAATCATTTGAACCCAGGAGGCACAGGTTGCAGTAAGCTGAAATTATGTCACTGCACTCCAGCCTGGGTGAGAGTGAGACTCCATCTCAAAAAAAAAAAAAAAAGAGAGAGAGAGAGAAAATGTATATGTGGCACACACACACTTGGAATACTACACACCCAGGAAAAAGAATATCATGTCCTTTCCAGCCACATGGATGCAGCTGGAAACCACTATTCTAAGTTAACTACACAGGAACAGAAAACCAAATATCTTATTCTCACTTATAAGTGGGATTTAAACATTGAGAACACATGGGCTGGATCATATGACTCACACCTGTAATTCCAGAACTTTGCAAGGCCAAGACAGGCTGATCAAGTGATCAGAAGTTTGAGACCAGCCTGGCCAACATGCAAAACTCCCTTTTTCTAAAAATATACAAATATTAGCCAGGTGTAGTGTTGCATATCTGTAGTCTCAGCTACTGGGAAGGTTGAGGCAGGAGAATCACTTGAACCTGGGAGGTGGAGGTTGCAGTGAGCTGAGATTCCACCACAGCACTCCAGCCTCCAGTTGTATTTCTTTGATTATATACCCAATAATAATATTGCTCAGTCAAATGGCATTTCTAAGATCTTTTTTTTTTTTTGAGACGGAGTTTCGCTCTTGTTACCCAGGCTGGAGTGCAATGGTGTGATCTCAGCTCACCACAACCTCCGCCTCCTGGGTTCAGGCAATTCTCCTGCCTCAGCCTCCTGAGTAGCTGGGATTACAGGCATGCGCCACCGTGCCCAGCTAATTTTTTTTTGTATTTTGAGTAGAGACGGGGTTTCACCATGTTGACCAGGATGGTCTCGATCTCTTGACCTCGTGATCCACCCGCCTGGGCCTCCCAAAGTGCTGGGATTACAGGCTTGAGCCACCGCACTCAGCCCTCTAAGTTTTTTTAGAAACCTTCAAACTACTTTCATGGGGGCTGAATTAATTTACAAGCAAGATTCTGCCTCAGAAAAATAAAATAAAATATAAATAAACAAATAAACATTGAGAACACATGGACACCAAGAAGTGCGCCACAGGCACCAGAGGGTACTTAACGGTGAAGGGTGGGAGGAGGGAAAGGATGAAAAACTACTTATCAAGTACTATGTTTATTACCTGGGTGATAAAATATTCTGTATGCCAACCCCCCTGTGATATGTAATTTGCCTATATAACAAACCTGCACATGTACCCCTGAACATAAAACAAAAAATAAAATATAAAATAAAATAATAACAAAAAAGAATGAAGTTGCTCAGGAATAAACTTAACCAAGGATGAGAAAGACTTATAAACTGAAAACTACAAAAGATTGCTGAAAGAACTGAAAGAATTTAAAGAAGACCTGAATAGATGGAAAAACACCTATGATCATGGATTGGAAGATGTAATATTATAAATTCAATCCCAGTGAAAAACCCAAAGATGTTTCTTACAGAAATTTAAAAAAAATTCTTAAAATTCATATGAAACCCACAGAAACTGTGAGTAGCTAAAACCATTTTGAAGTAAAAATAGCAAATTTGTAGGACTCAAACTTTCTGATCCCCAAATTAACATGAAGTTATAGTAATCTAAACAGTGTGATACTGGCATAAAGTACACATACAGACCACTGAAAACAGTAGATGGCTTAGTAATAATCTGTACCTATGTGGCTGGGTTTCAACAAGATGGGAAGACCATTTAACAGGGCAATACATTCTTTTCAACAAATGTTTCTGAGGAAACTGGATATTGACATGAAAATGAATGAAGTTAGACCTTGAGATGGTTTAAATCTGTGTCCCTGCCCAAATCTCATGTTGAATTGTCAGCCCCCAAATTGGAAGTGGGGCATAGTGGAAGGTGATTGAATCATCAGGGTAGATAGCCCTCTTTATGCTGTTCTTATGGTAATGAGCGAGTTCTTGTGAGATGTGGTTCTTTAAAAGTGTGTGGCAACTCACCTCCTCTCTTTTTCTCTCCTGCTCTGCCCATGTGAAGTGCTGGTTCCCCTTCACTTTCTGCTATGATTGTAAGTTTTCTGAGGCCTCACCAGAAGGTGAGCAGATGCTGCAATGTTTTCTCTATAGCCTGAAGAACTGTGACTCAATTAAACCTATTTTCTTTACAAATCACCCAGTCCCAGGTATATTTTCTGAGCAGTGTGAGATCTGACTAGAACAGACCCTTATGTTTCACCATATACAAAACTTAACTCAAAATATAAAAGGATCTAAATGTAAGAGTTAAAGGTCTTAGAAAAAAACATAAGTGAAAAATCTTCATGACCTTGTATTAGATAATAAATTCCTAAGTATGAAACCAAAACTTAAAATAGACAATTTTAGCTTCATGAAAATTTTTTTTATCATTTGTGCATTAAAGGACAATATCAAGAGAATAAAGAGACCATACAAACAATGAGAGAAAGTATTTTCTTTTCTTTTTCTGTTTTTGTTTTAAGGAGCCAAAAGTTTAATAGGCAAGAAAGAAGAAAGACAGAAGAAAAGAGGAAGACAGCTTATCTGTACAGAGACAGGGGTGGGGCTCGGAACAAAGAGAGACCCCATGAGAAAATATTTTCAAATGATTTATCTCATAATAAATGAATAGCTAGGATGTCGAAAAAGCTCTTACAACTCAGCAGTAAAAGATACCAGACCAATTCAAAACTGAAAAAAGGACTTGAGTAGACATTTCTCCAAAGAAGATATACCAATGGCCAATAAGCATATGTGAAGATGCTGAACATTATTAGTCATTAGAGAAATATAAATCAAAGCTACAAACAAGTACCACTCCATACTAATTAGACTGGCCATCAGATTATGAATTATTTAATTTTAATTATTTAATTAATAACAAGCGTTGGAGAGGATGTGAAGGGATGGGGACCCCCATGCATTGCTGCTCAGGAATGCAAAATGATATAGCTGCCATGGGAAAAAGTTTGGCAAATTCTAAAGAGTTGAATATAGACTTATACTACTTAGCAGTTCCACTCCTAGGAGTTTACTCCAAAGAATTGAAAAAGGTACTCAGATAATTATACACTAATGCTTATAGCAGCCTTAATCATAATAACAAAAAAAAATGAAAACAACAAAGTGTCCTTCAACAGATAAATGGATAAACAAATTTGATATATATGTACATATCATCAAATGTTATTAAACCCTGAAAAGTGGATGTGATTTTGATACAGGCTACAATATGAATAGATCTTGAAAATGACAGGCTAAGTAAAATAAGCCAGACACAAAATAACAAATATTGCTTTGTTACACATATTTAGAAACTAAAGCAAGCTCATAGTGACAGATAGTAGAATAAAGTAGAATAGATTTTACCAGGGATTGGGAGGGGGAAAAGTTATTGTTTAATGAGTAGATAATAATTTGAGCTGATGAAAATGTTCTGGAGATATATATTAGTAATCATTAAAAAGCATTATAAATTTTCTTAATGCCACCAAAATTATTAAAATGGTAGATTTTATGTATATTTTCCCACAATTAAAAAAAATTTAAGGATACTGAAAAGCTGGTAGAGACGACTTATAGAATTTCTTGTAGAATGTATTCATAAAAGTTGGGAATCATGGCTTTGGGTTCACAGCCTTAACTGTAAACTGTTTGGACTGTTCAGCCAAATGCTACAAGTTCTATTAATTCCTATTTGGTCTTCAAAAAAAGAATTACAATTATTTTCCTGTATGTGTCCATAGCCATCTATGTATATGTGAATTATTCACTCATGTATAGAATGAATAGCACTTTCAAATGCCTGTTCTATAGACACTCAGTAACTTCTAGGCACCTATGCATTTCACAGCCTTTCATCAGAAATACCTTCTCTGCTCCTCAGTAGGGATAGATTCTTTTCAGTTCTGTATTATCAAAGCCTAGCAAAATCTCTACAGCTCTGTGACTGTAAGTTAACTTTTGTAATGAATAGAAATGAAAGAGAAAACAAAATAAACTCTAAATGAGAGTAAAATTTATTTGTTAAAGATGTTGGTTAAGCAACCGCTCAAGAACGTAGGGAAATTTTTCTTTCTGGTTTTAGATTTTAGGGAACAAAAAAATATCCACTGTAAAATTGTAATAAGTTCATATTAACTAAACTTATTAAGCATAAATAATTTTTTTTACAAATATTGATATTAACTAAGTTTACTCACTTGTGGTTATGGAATATTGGGGCCAATATGATCTCAATCAATCAACATATATGTGTTCACACCAAGGAAGTTATGGGTACTAAGATGAAATTCATCATACAGGTAGATGAAAATTCTGATATACCAATACCAAGACCCAGAAATTAAGGTTAAGGCTTTCCTCTACAGAAGAGCTAAAACCAAGTTAAAGATTAAAGCTATTACAAAGCTGGGAGAATTCAATTGGAAAGGATGTTTTTTTGTGCAATGGCTTGACTAGTGAGCATTAAAAAACATAACTGGAGAAACAGTGTCATGTAGATGGCCAGGTGTTTCTATGCACCAAGTGACAGACACCAGGTAATCTCAGCTTACTCATTTACTTCTCTGCATTCTACCTCCTTTAAGATAAATTTAAAGAAGTAGATTCTACAGTGTTTAGCACGCAGTAGGGAAGCAGCATGTAGTGGCTCAGAGCATTAACTTTAGAATCAGAATGATGGATCAAATCCTGTCTCTGTTTTTTTTTCTAGCTGTACAATCCTTGGCAAGTTACTTTGTTCTCTGGTTGTTGGGCTTCTTATGAACATGACCTAAATATTCTGTCTTCCTACAGGGCTTCTTGTAAGGATTTGATGAGATAATGGAAGCACGATTTTTACATTAGTACTTGACACATAGTGTTACATAAGCATTTATATGTATTTTAAAAATTATTACAAAACTATATGAAATACAACCATTTACTAAAAGTAATGTGAAGTCATGAACAAGAATATTTGTGACATTAAGAACAGTATGGTGATTTCTCAAGGATCTAGAAATAGGAATTCTATTTGGCCCAGCAATCCCATTACTTGGTATATATCCAGAGGATTATAAACCATTCTGTTATAAAGACACGTGCACCCGTATGTTCATTGCAGCACTGTTTACAATAGCAAAGACCTGGAACCAACACAAATACCCATTCTATTTTTTATAGCTGCATAGTATTCTGTGGTGTATATGTGCAAAAAGAAATGAACAAAGAAAATGTGGCACATATAAACCATGGAATACTATGCAGCCATAAAAAATGGTGAGTTCTGTTGGCAAGACTAGCTCCCAATACATTAATATGGATTTAATATCTCTCAAAGTGATCGAGTGGTCAGTGAGAAAGAAAGAGAGACAAGGAAAAAGGTTTCCTTAAAGCTGGGCCCAGGAGAGACACCACATAATGCTGCTCAGTGAATGTCTGACATTCCCCTGGAAAACCTCAGTTTTTCATTGTGTTCTTTCAATAGGGGAGGGGGAGCAAGGTTACGCAAATTATTTTGTAATAATTATACAAAAATAATACATTTGCAAAAACCAGTGCACAAAAATCACAACATGGTATTATAAAAACAGAGCAATGTAAACATAACTTTCTGTGTGTGTGCATAGAAACCATACACCTTAGCAAGATTGTCGTTTAAAAATAAACTGATGATTATCAGCAAGAACATATTAGGCTCACAGCTACAGGGGGAACAGGATCTGACACAGGACAACCAGCCTGACCACAAAGCTGCAAGAGGAGGGGCCTCCATGCAGGCCTAGAGGAGCAGTGGGAGGAGAAAGACTTTTACATCCTTCTCTCAACCACAGAGATAAATGCTCCTTATGCTTCCGTTTATAGGCTCTCCATAAGGGTCTCACTCCCTTTCCAAGGCCCTAATCAATATACCTTTCCTGGGAAAGGAATCCACATAATAAACCTCTCCATCACACATCTGTTTGTAGGCTTTCTGCAATGAAAAGCCCATGACGTGCTGCCATCTCTCTCCGGCAGTCAAGCTATGTGGTTAGTCCCTTTCACAGAGTTCCTGTTTTTACCAGAACAGATCAGTAGAGTCAAAGTCACAAATTACATTTCAGCAGAACCAAAGTTACAAGTTACATCTCAGCATTTCACATTATTCTTCATTTTCTCAAATATAATTCATACAGTAAGTAACAAGCATCACAAAGCAAATAACTCATTTCGGGGAAAACAAATTTTAAGAGAATTTACAGATTAAAAATCAACAACAATTTCTTCTTGTTATTTCAGATAGCTTGGGTTTTGCCAATTCTTCCAGAAGCTTGGGGTTGCTCAGTCACCACAGAGGGGTTCAAAGTATTCCCAGCAGAGTTCGTGTCCTTTGTAGGGACATGGATGAATCTGAGAACTATCATTCTTAGCAAACTGACAAAAGAACAGAAAATTAAACACCGCATGTTCTCACTCATAGGCAGGTGTTGAACAATGAGAACACACGGACCCAGGGAGGGGAGCATCGCACATTGGGATCTGTTGGGGGCATGAGGGATTGGGGGAGTGAGAGTGGGGTGCAGGGAGGTTGGGGACAGATAACATGGGAAGAAATGCCAGATATAGGTGATGGGGTGGTGGAAGCAGCACACTACCTTTCCGTGTAAGTACCTGTGCAACAATCCTGCATGATCTGCACATGTACCCCAGAACCTAAAGTACAATAAGTAAATAAATAAATAATTTTTTAAAAGAAGAAGTTTTAATACATATACCTACCCTTTGTCTAGATGTGAATGGCAGTTTGGATTCTAAGTGTTTCCGGAACTCAATATAAGGAGTAGATCACTTACTTTTGTTCACTGGTTTCATACAATAAAACATAAATCAACTGTTTGGTAGATGAATACCTGTTCCCGGTGGTTAAATCGGCTACTTCTTCCAAGTTTACTTCCAAAGAAGAATGCTCTACATCAATAAAAATGCCCTCAGTGACAGGTCCACAACAGACACAGCTGCCAGTTCTCAAGAGTTGTTTTGTTTTGGGAAAAGGCTGTGGACCTCTTTCTCAAATCTCATTCAATCAAAGCCCATCTGTGCAGAAGTATGGTCTTCAAACTCAGCCCTCTAAACTATTCTGTGTCTTGGACAATTAGAAGGAAACAAAGATTAATGCAGTTTAGTAACTCTGAAATATCAAGTTTAAAGTTGGATTTTCAGGCAAAGCAGTTCAATCGCATTAGAATTAAACTTTTTTTTGAAATACTGCAAATCCCCCTCCCCGCTCCATGATTCTGTTCGCCCAGAGGGCTTTAAATTCCTGGAGCTTTTGCTGTGTGTTTCCAATATACTGATAAGCACCTCAGACATTAAAGTTCTCATTAAAATACACTAAATAGAAATCTCATCAGTAAGTCCTAGCCAGACCAGCTAGACACTAGAAAGAAATAAAGGAATTAACATCGGAAAGGAGGAAGACAAATTGTCCCTGTTTGCAGATGACATAATCTTATACAGAAAATCCTACATACTGCACCAAAAAAAAAACCCTATTATACTAATAAACAAATTCAGTACAATTTTAGCATGCAAAATAATCATACAAAAATCAGTAGTAGGCCGGGCATGGTGGCTTGTGCCTGTAATCCCAGCACTTTGGGAGGCCAAGGTGGGTGGATCACCCAAGTCCTGGGGTTCGAAACCAGCCTGACCAAGATGGAGAAACCCCATCTCTACTAAAAATACAAAATTAGCTGGACGTGGTGGTGCATTCCTGTAATCCCAGCTACTTGGGAGGCTGAGGTAGGAGAATTGCTCGAACTTCATCTGGAGGCAGAGTTTGTGGTGGGCCGAGATTGTACCATTGCACTCCAGCCTGGACAACAAGAGTGGAACACTATCTCAAAAACAAGAAAATCAGTAGTATTTTTACATGCCAATGGTAAACAATCTAAAAAAGAAGTAAAGAAATCAGTCCAATTAAGATAGCTACCAAAAAAACCCACAAATCCATTTAAACATGGTGGTAAAAGATCTCTACAATTAAAATTATTTAAAAGATTATAAACTAAATTGAAGAGGACATTAATAAATGAAAAGATGTCTCATGTTTACAGACTGGAAGAATTAACATTTTAAAATGTCTGTACTACTCAAAGCAATATACAGTTCCTATTCAAAATACCAAGGACATTTTCTGCAGAAATAGAAAAAAAAATCATAAAATTGGTGTGAAACCACCAAAGACCCTGAATAGCAAAAACAACCTTCCTTGAGTCATCATACTACCTAACTTTAAAGTACTCTACAGCAAGCATAACCAAAACCTCATGGTACTTGCATAAAGACCGATACATGAACCAATGAAACAGAATACAGAACAAGGAATATATCTACACATTTATAGCCAACTGGTTTTTGATGAAGGTGCCAAGAATACACATTAGGGAAAGGACAGTCTCTTCAATAAACGGTGCTGGTAAAATTGGATATCAGTATGTGGAAGGAAAAAATGAGGCCCTAATGAAATCAGTCCTTATACTTAACAAAATCATTACAAAAATAAATTACAGATTAAAATACAAGACCCAAAACTATGAAACTACTGGAAGAAAATATAAGAGAAACACTTTATAACATTGGCCTGGGGAAGTACTTTTTGGATAAGACCACAAAAGCACAGGTGTTGAAAGCAAATATAGACAAATAGGATTACATCAACTAAAAAGCTTCTGCCAGAAAAGAAAACTATCAACAGAGTGAAGAGACAACCTAGAAAGGAGAGAAAATATTTACAAACTGCATCTGATAAGGGATTAATATCCAGAACTCAAACAACTCTATAGAAGCAGGAAAAGCCAAACAAATAACAAATAATCCAATTAAAAGTGAGCAAAAGATCTGAATAGACATTTCTCAAAGAAGACATTCAAATGGCCAACAGGTATATGAAAAGGTGGTCAATATTGTTAATCATCATGGGAATGCAAATCAAAACCACAGTGAGATATCCCCTCCACCTAGTTTGAATGGTTAGTATCCAAAAGGCAAACAAATAAGAAATAAGGCAAGAATGTGGAGAAAGAAGAATTCTTATACATGGTTGGTGAGAATGCAAATTAGCATTGCCATTATGTACAACAGTAGAGAGGTTTCTTAAAAAATTATGTCATTGCCATTATGTACAACAGTAGAGAGGTTTCTAGAACTATTTTATGATCTAATAATCTCACTCTGGATATATATCCAAAGGAGATGAAGTCAGTATGTCAAAGAGATATTTGAACTCTTACATTTATTGCAACACTATTCACAATCACCAAGATATGCAATAAACCTCATGTCCATCAATGGACATTAGATTATGAGTAGATAATGAAATGTGGCACATATACACAATAAAATAATATTTAGGCATAAAATGGCTGAAAGCCTGTCATTTGCAACAACATGAATGAACCCAGAAACATGATATTAATGGACGTTAACCATACACAGAAGGACAAATACTTCACGAGCTCACTTGTCAAATTTTACAAAGTTGATTTCACAGAACTAGAGAGTAGAATAGTTGGTATCAGAGGCTGGGCAAGATGAGAGCAGTGGGAATGGGGAGAAATAATTTTTGGTGTTCTATTGTACAGTAAGATGACTATATTTAACAGTAATGCATTGTGTATTTCAAAATAGCTAGAAAAAAAGGATTTTGAATGTTTTCGCTATGAAGAAATGACAACTGTTTGGGTGATGGATATATTAATTACCCTGAATCAATCATTACACAACATATACATATACTGAACCTTCACACCGTAGCCTACAAATATGTATAGTTATTATGAGTCAATTAAAAAACTTAAAAAAGAAGTTTACTCATTGTTTCACTAAGGATGATAAAACAGCTGAATAAATTGACTTGAAATATCAACATTTTCTCTAAAATAAACTAGATGGAGACTCTCTAAATAAACTAGAGAGAGGTTGGAGAATTTAGACATCTCAGTTAAGGATATGGTGAGCACATGGAAAAATCATAATAATAGGAAGTAACTTTCTAAATCAGGTTCAGTGATGGGCTGGGATAAAGCTAGAGAAACGACTGTTTTCTTTCAAACCATAACAATGTTTCTCTCTTTTGTGACCATTACTACTTGCGTGTTTCTCCTTTTTTTTTCACTTTATCTCACTTCTTACCTAACCTCTTTTCTTAACTTTTTCTATTTCTATTTCATGTCCACTTTCGCCAATAAATTTCCAGTCTACTTTATCTACTTACTTATTTTCTCTCTTAACTGGCATTTATGTATGTTTTAATATTTTTACAAATTAATTTAAAAGCCTGAAGACTTTTTTTTTCTTTTTTCTTTCTGGGACAGGGTCTGGCTTTGTTGCTCAGGTTGGAGTGTAGCGGCATGATCATGGCTTACTGCAGCCTTGACTTCCCAGGCTTAAGAGATCCTCCCACCCAAGCCTCCCGAGTAGCCAAGACTACAGGTGCACGCTATCAGCTAACGTTTTGTGTCTTTTCTGTATATGGGTCTCCCTGTGTTGCCCAGGCTGGTCTCAAACTCTTGTGCTCAAACGATTCATGGTCGTCCGTCTTCCACAGTGCTGGGATTACAGGCATTAGTCACCGCTTCTGTCTGAAAACCACTTTTTAAATTGTGTTTGTTTGTTTGTTTCTCTCAACAACTTAACGCATCCTCCTGCTAAGCTAAAAGATAGAGTTTTAAAGACTTTGACTAGCGTATTGAGATTGTGACTCTCCAGTGGCCGAACCTGAGCAAGTCCTTTATTCTGGGGGCTTCAGTTTCCCCATCAGCAGTGTCAGTCTAAATGAGCTCTAAGATGCTGTCAGTTCTAACGTTTTATAGTCCTTTTAAGATGATTTTATTGGTAGCTAATTTTTTTTTTTAAACTTTTATTGCATTTTAGGTTTTGGGGTACATGTGCAGAACATGCAAGATAGTTGCATAGGTACACACGTGGCAGTGTGTTTTGCTGCCTTCTGCCCCCTCACCCATATTTGGCATTTCTCCCCATGCCATCCCTCCCCTGCTCCCCCCCCTCTGTCCCTCCCCTATTTCCCCCAATAGACCTCAGTGTGTGGTGCTCCCCTCCCTATGTCCATGTGTTCCCATTGTTCATCACCCGCCTATGAGTGAGTATATATGGTGTTTCCTT
>CM052653.1:113958882-114005303 GCA_028533165.1 Leontopithecus rosalia | reverse complement strand
CCCCCTCACCCATATTTGGCATTTCTCCCCATGCCATCCCTCCCCTGCTCCCCCCCCTCTGTCCCTCCCCTATTTCCCCCAATAGACCTCAGTGTGTGGTGCTCCCCTCCCTATGTCCATGTGTTCCCATTGTTCATCACCCGCCTATGAGTGAGTATATATGGTGTTTCCTTTTCTGTTCTTGTGTCAATTTGCTGAGCTAATTTTTTCTCCTTGGTCTCAAGTCTGGGAAACTAAATATATGTGTTGTTTGTTTGTTTTCTCATCACTCCAGGTGCCAAATGCAAATTCTATTCGTGACTAAGGCCAGACCTGCCCCAAACGTAGTTAATGTTTTTGTACTAACTGGGAATTTAAGTGATGATTTTCTCTCCTTAGTATTATGGTTCACCAGGATATGTGCCTCTGAAAAGGTAGTTATGAGTTTTTTTGAAAGCATCTTTTGAAGCAAGAGCTCTGAAATTTACTGGCAGAGCTGACTTGCTTAAAGCACACTACTAGCCAACAAGTATTTTCTGGAATATACCATGTTCTGATATGTATAATATTGTCTTCTGCAAATTCATTAAAATACTAATTCACATCTATATGAGGTATTTGAATGAACTACTCTAAAATATTTAAAACTCAGGCTTGGACCGCACTTTGTGGTTCATACATTCCTGATCATATGTAAATAAAATATATGCCACTTTAAATGATCTCAGATTGATGTTTTGGTGGATGTCTCTATGAGCTCCCTGTATGCAGGTCTTAGTAGAATGTTTAGCCATTTCATTAACGAGGCTCTCTTGAGTATCACAGAGCCCTAAAGGAGTGTATGCACAGAAAGTGCTATAGAAATTCTGAGTAAAGAGAATAATAATATTTGCATACATAGAATCCACAATGTGTTTGATGCTATATGATGAACACAGACAAAGGGCTGTTGAATGGCCTCTGTACTATCAGTACTTTGTAAACACTATTGAGGCATCAATCAGCACTTTTCAATAGCAACTTTTTGTAATATAGGAATTTAATGTCACGAAGGTTAGGAAAATAATACATTTCATTTGCTGAACTTCTTAATTTCATTCAGTAAACTCAAGTTCTTTTGTATTATAACTAATATTGATTACCATATCAGAGTATATTTCAATGCTTCTATTTTACTCACCTAAATTTTCTGCGTTTGTAAATATCTATGTAACCGTATCCCCATGCACATACATATAATCAACAAATTTGGGGGTTTACCACTCTAATGCCCCTTATTACCATAAAATACAACATGGACAATAAAATCCCAAAATGCTGGGATTACAGGCTTGCAACACAACACCTAGCAGTGTTTCTATTTTTAAAATGTGTTTATTAAAAATATAACCAAGATGTGAGTTACCAGGAGAGTATATATATATATATATATATATTCATATTAAATAAATATATATTGCTTATATATTTATTTATATATTATTCATTATTTATTTCTGTATTATCATTTATTGTATATATATTCATGCTTCTTTCATATCATAAGAAATTAGAAAATGTTTTGATTTTATTTATTTATTTTTATCTTTTTAAGTGTAAATGGTAGTTGGCTAAACATTATCAGTTTAATCAAAGTGTATTTCCACATTTAATCATCACTAGTCTTTAAGGTTGACTTGTGATATATTCTCAAAACCAACATCTGATGAATAATAATACATATGGTGTGGTCAGAGAGAAAACAGTGATAAGGAACTTGCAACCCTAGACACCGTAAATATAAATATCTGAATAATGTATTTAGAGTATTACCAGTAAAGATTAAGCATTTAGAGAAGTACTGAAAATCACCCCAGGGTTATTTGGTTGGAATTTATATTAGGTTAATCAAAGTGAGGGAAATATGCAATTGACAATATGGCTACATTGTACAGAGAGTCCCTCATTATCTTTTGTATGGGTTAAGAGGTGGAGTGTTGTATAGCTTGAAATGCATATTTTTTCAGCAAACTCCTGGATAAAATGTTGCTTATACTGGTTTCATTATGGCTTTTACAAAATCTTTTTTGACCAGTATTTAAGTGAAAATGTAAGAAATGTAATATATCTGATATCTGATATCTGATAGAATTGGGGTAGAATAAATGTAACTAGGCCTTCACAGGGTGACAGAAGCATATTTTTGGCCAGTCAGGCTCATGAAATACTTCCATGATTCATTTTTACATAAGGTATTAGATTCTGATTTTGTTGGTAATTTAGTAAAAAACATTTTGTTTAGCAAAACCCTTTACATATGTTAAGTGAGATACATGGAACAATTGTCCACTCACTGATTGATTCCATTAACAAACTAACTTACTCCCGCACTCGCTCACTAATTCAGAGGAGATCCCTTGAAATCTGAACTTATAGAGAAAGCATTGCATGGGATTTTCTGATAAATCTGAATGGTCTCTTAATTGGTTCACAGTTCAAAAGTGACATGCACACATTCCTTAATGAGTACAATACTGTCAAATATTCTATTTTACAAAGTCACATAAGCTAACAATGCCTCAAAAAAGGAAAAGGTAGGCATTTCCTAAGAAAATGATACACAAAGAGACTTCAGGAAGGAGATGATTAGTTGGCATCAATCTTGAAATTTAAGTTGTTTTTATATTTCAGGTGGGCAAAGACATTGAAGTGCTCTGTACAGAAGCAGAATGAATAAAGTCACCCTGGAAGACAACTTCTTGGCTTGCTAAAAGTTTTAAATTATTCTATTCCATAGATTCCTATGTTAAGAAATATTTATAAAAGTGTGTGTGTGTGGAGGGGGGTTATCTTGACACCAGGGACACTTGGAATCTCTGGAGACATTTTTGATTGTCATAACTGGGGGTAGTCCAAGATGGCCCCTGGTATCTAATATTTAGAAGCCAGAGATGCTGCTAAGCATCCCCATGTCCCCACACCAGGAATTGTACAGTCCAAAATGTCAATAATGCTGAGGTTCAGAAATCTGGATATAAGGTGTAACATATAAGGGGAGAAAACCCAGTGCAGAATAAGAGATGTGGGAGATAGCACACCATGACAGCCTTTTAGACTATGCTAAGAAGTGTGGACATTACTAGCAAAGATGAATACCAAAAGGGTTTCATGTTGTTTTCTTTTCTAAGAAACACCATTCTGGTCTAGAATGGCAGTTTTGCAAATAAGGGACCAAAGTCCAGGCATCTTGTTGATCGTTTGCTGACCAACATTAAGTGAATTATTAAATTAATTCAGATCTGAATTGACTGTGGCTTTAGTAATATCATTTATCTCATTTGGGTCTTAATTCTCTTAATTGTAAAATAAAAATTTGAACCTCACAATCTAATGGGTCATCAAGTATTAAAATTCTAACATAATATGTCTGTAAGGGAATAGAGTGTGGTGAAGAATTGGTTTATATTTATACACCTATATTAAACTTAGTCACACACGTGAAGAAGCACAAATATGCACACACATATACTTTATGTGCACACATCCATACTTTACCTCTCAACCTTCCTGACACAGATTTATAAATGTACAGATTATAAAACTAGCTTGCTTTATGTGTACTGATGTGAGCTGATGAAGCCTGTTATGTGTTCCCTGTAAAATATTCTTTATTATTATTTTTTATTATACTTTAAGTTCTGGGATACATGTGCTGAACATGCAGGTTTGTTACATAGGTATACATGTGCCATGGTGGTTTGCTGCACCCATAAACCCATTATCTACATTAGGTATTTCTTCTAATGCTCTCCCTCTCCTAGCCCCCCACCCCTGACAGGTCCCAGTGTGTGATGCTCCCCTCCCTGTGTCCATGTGTTCTATGTATTCTCATTGTTCAGTTCCCACTTACAAGTGAGAACATGCAGTGTTTGGTTTTCTGTTATTGTGTTAGTTTTCTGAGAATGATGGTTTCCAGCTTCATCCATGTCCCTTCAAAGGACATATAAACTCCTCCATTTTTATGGCTGCATAGTATTACATGGTGTATATGTGCCACATTTTCTTTATCAGGTCTATCATTGATGGGCATTTGGGTTGGTTCCAAGTCATTGTTTTTATGCACAGTGCCACAATAAGAATATAAAACATTCATTAATACAATTCTCAATTGTCCTGCTTGGAATCAGATAATACACTAAATAATATTGGACATACTTTACTAAGATAATTTTTAACACATATAGAATCTGTAATAAGTTTTTGTTACATTTCTAAGCCCTCATTATCTGTGATTAGAGAGAATTGTACTGTGAATATATATTGTTTTTGGAGACAGGATTTTGCTCTGTTGCCCATGTTGGAGTGCAGTGGTGTGATGCTAGCTCACCATAGCCTTAAGCTCCTGAACTTAAGCAATCCTCTCACCTCAGCTTCCTGAGTAGTTGGGACTACAGGGGCATGCCTCCATGGCTAGCTAATTTTTTAAGTTTTTGTAGAAATAGAATCTTGCTATGCTGTTCAGGCTGGTCTCAAGCTCCTGTTCTCAAGTGAATCTACTTGCCTTGACCTCCCAAAACTTTGGGATTACAGGTGTGAGATACTGTCCCTGGCTAATCCCATAAATTTATAATGGTTTCATCACATCCACAGTAAATGTCAGATGCCACATGTCACTAAAATAAGTTTTCTTATTGTTTATTGGATAAAACTTGACTTCTAAGATATTGTAAAATACTTGAGTTTAGATAATTTTGCCTGTAACATATTATCAAAAGGAACACACAATAAAAAATGAATGTGTGTGATGAAGACAAGTATGGGATCAGGATTTAGGAAGAGCAGCAGGGACTTCATCCTACAGAGCTTTCAAGATTGAATTCCAAACATTTAGTGTCTAACCAGAGCACCATCAGACTAAGTTTTCTAGGGTTTCTTTATATGTGAGAGTGTCATCAGATCTCTAGGGTAGCTAACCTGAATATAAGAGAAAACATAACGTTCTAACATTACCAGGCACAAGGGGCAAATAAGTTTGTATAAACATTTATATCACAAAGGAACAAACCTTACCATAATTTCTCAAGAAGTCAACGTTAACATGACATTGGCAATGCAAAATGACTAATGTTAGAGGAAACAATTTTGTTTTGAACCTATTTCAGAGGGAACAATTAGGAGGAAGTGATCTAAGTCTCCAAAACTTAGGGCTCCAGACATTTCTCCACATTTTCCAAATGCAGGTGCCTATGATTATATAATAAAATTCATACATCTCTGTTGCCCTCTCCTCTAGCCAACCTAGGAAATGTTTATTTTTATGTGTATCTTTGAAAGTATAAATGAAACATCGAGTTTTGAGGAAATAGCATAGTAGTTTCCTCTATGATGGAACTACTGGATTGGCAAAAATGATGGCAGTGGCCTTGAGGTAATTTCTGCAAATCTTACAAACTTCATACAATCTAATGTTTGATTAACCCCTAACCACATCCATTCAGTGTCAGTTTAGGGCAATGAGGTAGGAAAGGGAAAATCTACCAAAGAGGATAGAGCCTGGTGACAAGGAAAGCTAGTGAAGCCATCAACCCCCAATACTGACACTCAGGGACAGAAAAGAACAAAGAGATACATGGCTCAGCAGTGAGAAAAGTGTCTTGCTACTGAACATATTTACTTTTGTAGTCTCAATGGCTTTATTTCTAATTTTTCTTGGGGAATATAAGCCCTTAATTGGTGGAGGTAGAAGATTGTTCTCCAAGTACAATCTTAAAATGGCATTGAGGCATCAAAGAAAAACAGACTTGTATTGATGCTGCTCAGTGGTAGCAACTTTTCATTACATCTATGAGTTAATTTCTTCATAAGCATAAATGACTAAATTAATACAGGACAGAAATATAAAGTTCTAGGTAGACTTTAGAAGAAAATGTAAAACATACTGCAAATATATCAATATCTGACATGAATTGAGAAAGAATGTGAATGTCATTATTTTTCATAAGCAGTGTACTTTTTATTGACAACTCCTATATTCCATATAGACATCATACTCAGTAGGGAATAAATAGTAATCCTTATAAAAAAGAGCCCAGGATGAATTCTAGTCTGATCTACAAAAGGCAGAGAAGATTCATCTCTCTCTGTTCCTCCCAGCTAAACATAATAATAAACCCTAGAAATAAAGCAAGAGGCAAGCAAGGGAAAAATCTAAAAGAAGGAAGAGGAAAGCAAGCTTGTCTGCCACCCCAGGACTAGAAAAATAACATAGTGAAAGGCCACCTTATGACTCACCCAATAGAAGGTGGTGACCCGGGTCTGAGGTTTTGCAATTCCCAACCTTGTAACAGAAGGTGGTTCAGCTGAACTCATTCCTCTCCTAAGTCAAGGAGTCCAAATAAAAGCAGGTAAGCCAGGCAGCACCAGCAGGGAGGATCAGTCAGTCACATTTCTATAGACTAGAAATGCAGTATGGAAAACAAAATTAAAACACAATACTGTTTATGATTGCCCCAAAGTGAATGAAATATGGAGATATACCAACTAACAAGGCATATACATAAACTGTATCCTGAATGCTGTGAAACACTGAATAAAGAAAACAGAAAAGGTCAATACATGTGATACACCACAGAAACAGAATTAAAAACAAAAATCACATAATCATCTCAATAGATGAATAAAAGCATTTAACGAAATCCAGCATCCCTTTATAATTAAGACCCTCAGCAAAATTGGCATCCAAGGAACATAACTCAATGTAATACAAGCCATTCATGATAAACCCACAGGCAGCATAAAACTGAATGGGAAAATGTTGAAAACATTCCCTCTGAGAACTGGAACAAAACAAGGATGCCCACTCATACTGTTTCTATTCAGCATAGTCCTGGAAGTCCTAGTGAGAGCAATCAGACAGAAAAGAGAAACAAAGGGCATCCAATTGGTAAAGAGGAAGTCAATATGGCACTGTTTGCTGACAACATGATCATATACCTAGAAGAACCTGAAGACTCCTCCAAAACGCTCTTGTAACTGATAAGTGAATTCAGCAAACTTTCAGGATACAAAATTAATGTGCATAAATCGGTTGCTCTTCTATACACCAACATGAATCAAGCTGAGAAACAAGTCAAGAACTTAACTCCTTTTACGATACCTGGAATAGAAAATAAAATACTTAGGAATATATCTAACCAAGGAGGTGAAAGACCTCTACAACAAAAACTGCAAAACATTGCTGAATAAAAATCATAGATAACAACACAAACAAATGGAAACAAATCCCATGCTCATGGATGGGTAGAATCAACATTGTGAAAATGACCATACTGCCAAAAGCAATCTACAAATTCAGTGCAATTTTCATTAAAATACACCATTGTTCTTCACAGAACTAGAAAAAAAAAAGTCTTAAAGTTCATATGGAACCAAAAACAGTGCTCGAATGGCCAAAGCAAAATGAAGCCAAACAAACACAAACCAACAAAAAAAAAAACCGAAAAAACAAATATGATGACATTTCATTAACTGATTTAAAACTATTCTATAAGGCCACAGTTACCAAAAGAGCATGGTACTTGTATAAAGATAGGCACAGAGAGGGATAGAACAAAATACAGAACCTAGAAAAAAACCCAAATACTTGTAGTCAATTGATCTTTGACAAAGCAAAAAAATACAAAGTGGGGAAAGGACACTCTATTCAACAAAAGATGCTGGAATAATTGGCCAGCCAAACATAGGAGAAAGAAACTTCATCTTTGTCTCTCACCTTATAAACAAATCAATGCAAGATGAATCAAGGACTTCATCTAAGGCCTGAATCTATACAAATTCTAGAAAATAACATTGAAAGGACACTTCCAGACATTTGCTTAGGCAAAGACTTCATGACCAAGAATAGAAAAGCAAATGCAACAAAAACAAAAATAAATAGATGGGACTTAATTAAATTACAGAGCTTTTGCACAGCAAAAGGAACAGTCAGCAGAGTAAACAGACAAGCCACAGAGTGAGAGAAAACCTACACAATCTACACATCTGACAAAGGACTAATATCCAGAAATCTACAAGGAACTCAAGCAAATTAGCAAGAAAATCACAATCTCGTAAAAAAGTGGGCTAATGACATGAGTAGAAAATTCCCAATAAAAGATATACAAATGGCCAACAAACATACAAAAATGCTCAACATCACTAATGATCAGGGAAATGGAAATCAAAACCACAATGTGATACTGCCTTACTCCTGCAAGAATGACCATCATTTAAAAAGATTAAAAAATTTTTGGCATGGATATGGTGAAAAGGAAACACTTCTATGCTACTGATAGGAATGTAAACTAGTACAACCAGTATGGAAAACAGATAGAGTCAGGCATTCTCATGTACTGGTCAGGAATCTCCACCATCTTGTATCTGCAACATCTGAAAAAGTAGTTTTTATCACATAACAAGAGAAGAAACCAAGCATGGAGTATTGCATGACAGTTCCTAAAGACTTTTCTCACAACTGGCATACCTCACTCTGCTCTCATTTCATTGGATAAAAAGCAAATCACAGTACCATGACTAGTACTGACACAGTACATGACACAGTACCATGACTAGTACTGACACTAGTACATGACACAGTACCATGACACAGTACCCAAGGGGATAAATAACCTCAATTCCCCATGTATCCTACTCTCAATGGATAGTGAAGTCTCACTGGAAATGGTGGTGATGAGAAAGTCTATTGAGACTCACTCCTCAAAACAAAACAATATAGAAACAGAGTGAGTCAATTTTTATCTACTTAGTATCTTATTTATCTTTAGTCTACAATAAACAATTGCATGTAACTATTTGCTAATTTGTAGCCACATGATTATATCCAGGGTGATTGTCTTTCTTCACTAAGCACAGTTCATCACTTTTTGACAAGCAAATTTCTTTAGTTTCTCACTGTATACAAAAGTTCCTGTATTAGTTCAAGATACTCCAGAGAGACAGAACCAACAGGATATATGGTTTGTCTTTAAGCCACATGGTTAGGAGTGCTGCTCAGTGTAAAATTCATATACATGTTTTGACTCTCCCAAATCTTAACTGTAATAGCCTACTGTTGACAGGAAGTACTGTTGATAACATAATGAATTAACACATATTTTGTATATTATTTTTATTATATACTGTATTTTTACAATAAAATAAGCTAGCGGAACATTTTTAATACAATTATAAGAGAAAATATACTTAACATTTATTAAATGGAAGTGGCTCATTATAAATGCTTTCATCTCCCTGTGTCCACATAGTCTCATTGTTGAACACCCACTTGTGAGTTAGAACATGCAGTGTTTGGTTTTCTGTTCTTGTATCAGTTTGCAGAGAATGATGGTTATTAGCTTCATTCATGTTGGGGGGTGGGAGAGCTAAGGGAGGTAGAGCAGGGCGTGGGGAGATTGGGGAGGGATAACATTAGGAGAAATACCTAATGTAGACCATGGATGGATGGATGCAGTAAACCACCATGGCATATGTATACCTATGTAACAATCCTCAGTGATCTGCACATGTACCCCAGAACTTTACATATAATAATAATTAAAAAAAATAAATTGTTGGATTGGGAGGAGGTGAAGTACACGCCTGAAGAAAATTAAGTTTATGGAAAAAAAATTTTTTTAAAGTCTTCATCTTATTTATTTTTTTACTTTGAGTAGGCTGAGGAGGAGGAGGAAGAGGAGAGATTGCTTTTGCTGTTTTAGGAGTGGATGAGGCAAAGAAAAATCTGTGTATAAGTAGACCCCTGAAGGTCAGGGATCAATTATACACACACACACACACACACACAAACACACACACACACACAATCTCTTTTTCTCTCTCACTGTCTCTCACTATCTACCTATCTAAGCTATGTGTGTGTGTGTGTGTGTGTGTGTGTGTGTGTATGTACATATGTGTGTATATATATTCTATTAGGGAAATTGGCTCATGTGATTTTGAGGACTTAGAGTTCCCACTCCGGATCATCTGCAATCTGAAGATCCTAGAATGGTGGTAGTGTGGCTCAGTTCAAGTCCTAAGACCTCAGAACTAGGGGAGCAGATGCTGGCTGTATTAGTCTGTCTTCATGCTGCTGATAAAGACTTACCTGAGACTGAGCAATTTCCAAAAAGAAGAAAAAGAGGTTTAATTGGACTTACAGTTCCATGTGGCTGGGGAAACCTCACAATCATGGCAGAAGGCAAGGACAAATAAGTCACATCTTATGTAGATGGGAACAGTCAAAGAGAGATGGTGCAGGAAAATTCTGCCTTATAAAGCCATCAGATCTTGTGAGACGTATTCACTCTCACAAGAACAGCATGGGAAAGACCTTCCCCCAGGTTCAATTATCTTCCACCAGTTCCCTCCCACAACACATGGGAATTATTGCAGTATAAAACAAGATGAGATTTGGGTGGGGACACAGAGTCAAACCATATCATTCTGCCCCAGGCCCCTCCAAATCTCATTTCTTCACATTTCAAAACCAATCATGTCTTCCCAACAGTCCCCCAAAGTCTTAACTCATTTCAGCATTAACCCAAAAGTCCGCAGTCCAAAGTCTCATCTGAGACAAGGCAAGTCCCTTCTGCCTCGGAGCCTGTAAAATGAACAGCAAGTGAGTTACTTCCTAAATGTGATGAGAGTGCAGGTATTGGGTAAGTAAAGCCATTTCAAATGAGAGAAATTAGCCAAAGCAAAGGGGCTACAGGCCCCATGCAAACCCGAAATACAGTAAGGCAGTCAATCTTAAAGGTCCAAAATGATCTCCTTTGACTCTATGTCTCATTACGGTCACACTGATGCAAGAGGTGGGTTCCCACAGTTTTGGGCCGTTCTGCCCCTGTGGCTTGGCAGGGTATAGCCCTGCTTCTGGCTGCTTTCTTGGGCTGGCAATGAGTGTCTGTGGCTTTCCAGGCGCATATTGCAAGTGCCGTTGGATCTACCATTCTGGGGTCTGGAGGACAGTGGCCCTCTTCTCATAGCTCCACTAGGCAGTGCCAAGTAGGGACTCTGTGTGGGGTCTCCAACCCCACATTTCCCTTCAGCACTGCCCTCGCAGAGGTTCCCCATGAGCGCCCCACCCCTGCAGCAAACATCTGCCTGGGCATTCAGGTGTTTCCATACATCCTCTGAAATCCAGGCAGACTTTTGCAAACCCAGTTCTTGACTTCTGTGCACTCTCAAGCTCAACACCATGTGATAGCTGCCAAAGCTTGGGGCCTGCACCCTCTGAAGCCATGGCCCAAGCTCTACACTGGTCCCTTTCAGCCACAGCTGGAGTGGCTGGGACTCAGGGTGCCAAGTCCCTAGGCTGCACACAGCATGGGGACTCTGGGCCCAGCCCACAAAATTACCTTTTCTTCCTAGGCCTCTGGGCCTGTGACAGGAGGGGCTGCCCTCAGACATGCCTTGGAGACATTTTCTCCATTGTCTTGGGGATTAACATTCAGTTCCTCATTAATCATGCAATTTCTGTAGCTGGCTTCAATTTCTCCTCAGAAAATGAGATTTTCTTTTCTATTGCATTGTCAGACTGCAAACTTTCCAAACTTTTATGCTCTCCTTTCCTTATAAAACTAACTGCCTTTAACAGCACCCAAGTCACATCTTGAATCCTTTACTGCTTAGAAATTTCTTCTATCAGATACCATAAATCATCTCCCTTAAGTTTAAAGTTTCACAAATCTCTAGGGAAGGGGCAAAATGTCACCAGTTCTTTTGCTAAAATATTGCAAAACTCACTTTTACTCCAGTTCCCAACAAGTTTCTCATCACCATTTGAGTCCACCTCAGCCGGGACTTTACTGTCCATATCACTTTCAGCATTTTGGGCAAAGCCATTCAAGTCCCTAGGAAGTTCCAAACTTTCCCAAAGTTTTCTGTCTTCTTCTGAGTCCTCCAAACTGTTCCAACCTCTGCCTGTTACCCAGCTCCAAAGTCACTTCCACATTTTCAGGTATCTTTTCAGCAGTGCCCCACTACACTGGTACCAATTTACTGTTTTGTCCATTTTTACACTGCTGATAAAGACATATCCAAGACCGGGCAATTTAAAAAAGAGAGAGATTTAATTGGACTTAAAGTTCCACGTGACTGGAGAAGCCTCACCATCATGGCAGAAGGCAAGAAGGAGCAAGTCACATCTTATGTGGGTGGTGACAGGCAAAGAGAGCTTGTGCAGGAAAAGTCTGCTTTGTGAAGCCGTTAGGTTTCCTGACACTTATTCACTGTCACAAGAATAGCATGGGAAAGACCTTCCCTGATTCAATTACCTTCTACCAGTTCCTTCCCACAACACGTGGGAATTATGGAAGTACAATTCAAGATTAGATTTAGATGGAGACACACAGACAAACCATGTCACTGTCACTCTCAGTTTGAGATCAAAGGCCTGAGAAACTCGAGGTGGGGCATCTTCTTGTAAGTCCTGAAGTCCAAAGGCTGGACTTGCAATGTTCAAGAGAAGAAGAGTGTGTTCCAGAACCGCCCCGCAAAAAAAAGAAAAAATATTTTCCTCTTTTTTTTCTTGTTGTTCTATCCAGTCCCCCAGCCAACTGGGTGGTTCCCATCTACATTGAGGGCATATTTTCCATGCTAATTCCACTGACTGAAGTGTCACTATCCTCTGGAAAGACCCTCACTGGCACTCCCAAAATAATGCCTAGCCAGTTTTCTAGATATTTTTTATTCCGCTCAGGTTGACAAGCAAAATTAACCATTACAACCCCACTATTCATCCGCATTCATAATTCACTAATATTTTTGGTCTAAATCTCCATTTTGGCTATGCAGACTACTCATCTGACAGTTTTCACACGCTCAGAACTATTAATATTTTTGGCTGGGTAAACATTTGTTTTGGGTGCTTTTCTTTGCACTGGAACACATGTAATGGCATTCCTGGGTTCCACCCTATAAGGGCGAGTTAGCAATTCCCACCAGTGGTGACAACCAAAAACACCTGCACCATTACCAAGAGTCCCTTGGGAGCTAACTTTCTGCACACTCTTACATCTACTGAGAACCATGTGTTCTAGGTTGTGAGCCTCCCAGCTCCTTTCCTTCTTCTCCGTTGCCATCTGAAAGCCTTCTCTTCCTAAAGGGCTACCTGGAAGTTCAACTTTTCTGAGTAGATATTAAGATTTGTCCCATTTCTTTTCTCTTCTTATAAGAAAATTTCAATTTGTAATATATTCGATAGTTGATAAGCTGCTTTGACTTGTTTTATTTATTTATTTATTTATTTATTTATTTATTTATTTTGAGACGGAGTTTCACTGTTGTTACCCAGACTGGAGTGCAATGGCACAATCTCGGCTCACCGCAACCCCCGCCTCCTGGGTTCAAGCAATTCTCCTACCTCAGCCTCCTAAGTAGCTGGGACTACAGGCATGCACCACCATGCCCGGCTATTTTTTGTATTTTTTTTAGTAGAAACGGGGTTTCACCATGTTGACCAGGATGGTCTCGATCTCTTGACCTCGTGATCCACCCGCCTTGGCCTCACAAAGTGCTGGGATTATAGGCGTGAGCCACCACGCCCGGCTGACTTGTTCTATTTATTATGAAACAAAAATTCTACGTGATCTGAAAGATAGGAATATAAACATTTGACAAGCCAAATCTCAGAGAGGTTAAGGAAGTACACCAATATCACTCAAACTGGAAGTGGCAAACTGTGCTTAGTAACCCGGTACCAAAGCATGCACAATATTAAGATGCCTTGCTAACACAATGAAATTTCTTTGCTCTTCTAGTGCATTCCTTACCTTAGTCTTATTCTCATTGAGGAATATTTATGAATATTTATTCCACTTCCATTACAGGGGGAATCATGCCAAAATATCCTCAGAATCTTTTGCTTTTTATATAAATTTTTTAATCCAATGTTAAAAAGTTTATATTTATTGACTTTTTATTTTGGGCCAGGCAGACATTGTAAGACAATTCAGTTCTCATAGCAAAAACCCTATGACAGAACAAATCACTCATACTAGACTTATTTTAATGATGAGAAAACTGTCTTTGAGGCTAAGTGAATTGTCTCAAGCCCTGTGATAAGTAGTTGATAGCATCTGAGCTATGGCTGAGGTTGACTGAAGTGTGGTCCAGGCTGATTGGCCATTACAACACATTTAAAAAAACTATATTGCATTAAATCAATTTCTATTACATTAATTTGGGCATTATTGCATAAGACTAGAGCATGGTCAAGTGACTCCCACACAGGTCAGTGCAGCCTTTCAGAGCGCGGTGGACTTCCAGCTCCTGGCCAGTTGCCATGTTACCATGGGCACTCACAGGCTTGTCAGTCTGTGGCTCTTCTATTGCATTTTTCTTTTTAATTTTTCTCCAGTGATGTAATGCTACTCAACCCCTTAAAAAGTCAGAGAAAATAAACAAAAAAATGCATTATTAGAACTATACATAAGAATATAATTTGAAAGCATTATTATTGCCTGGGTTTATGCTGCTATACCTCCACTTTTTATGGGAGGAGAGCTGTCCTGCTGGAAGTGAGGTGTTTGTAATTTAGGAATCTAAATTTCAGGTTCCCCCAAGACCCTCTGAGCACAGGGTCACTTGCTCTGTCCTGGACTATGCCAAGAGGTTTACTCCCCATGTAAGCTCCTGGGAATCTGCATTACATAAAGATTCCATAGTCCACAAACAAGATGAAATTATTAATTAAGCAAAATGAATACATTCCTCTGACATCAAAATCATTTGAGGTCATACTCTCTGACATGGCACAATAAGCAAAAAGAATATTTGGAATTAGAACTAACCAGAAGGAGTAATATCATTAACAGTTGTGGTCATTATAGATGTTTATTTTACAAGGTAGGATTGAGCCAATATATTGAAACAGTTATAAATACAATTTCGAAGCCAAAAATTTCTCGAAAGACTTGAGTTTTATTCCACTGTTGCCAGACCCAGATGATTTGATATTTCCAAGTTATTTACCCTCTCGGTGACTCAAGTTTCTTTTTTGCTGAATAGAAATTTCTGTTCATTCTGCATATGTCGCAGAAATACAGTTAGAATAATAAGGCAGAGGAGAATCTGTACTTGTTTCTAAAATGCCTTTTCTTCTCTGATGGAACTAGCTGAACAATCTCAAGGTTTCTTTACAGAGCAGATTAACCCACATCCCTGCGTTCCCAGGCCAGAAGCTCCGGGCTGCTGTTCAATGTTTCTTTCTCCCTTCACTGTCTCGGAAGATCTTTGAACTTGTTCACAGAGGAAAATTCTGGAGGAGGGGGCGATAAGCAGCCTTCCTTTCTAAGGCTCTGCTCCCCGAGTCCCTTACCCTCTCCCGTATTCCTCAAGGGCTGCCGGAGACCTTGCATCCAGGGCCCTAGAGCAAGGCGCTTTTCAGCACGGTGCGGTGGCTGCTTCCAGCACACAGGTGGCGGTAGAGCACCAAGCTGCAGCCGGTGGCCTTTGCCGCTCCATTTTCACAAGCCTGGCTCTCAGAGCTCCAGGGTAGCCACTGCGGTGCGGGGTGTCCGGGGACGCTGATCTGGACGCTGAGTCAAGCTAACGGAAGATGAGAGCCACATGCTTGTGCCAGGACAACCTGAGTAGGCCTGGGGCAAAGAGCTCCTCCAGGGCACGGTCGGAGGCCACGAGGCAGGCAAAGCCAACTCTGCTTCTGTTGGTTCAGTCAGTGTTTCTTTCTTTTCTCTGTATTATGATTTGCCTCCACCTCTACGTACAAATAATTTGTGACTTTACTGAGTTTCGTATCCGTGTAAGGTATCATAGCCTTTTTAAGGATCTGCCTGTTAAAGAATAAGGAAAGGAAGAAAGGAGGGAGGGAGGGAAATGACTATCCATTTATTCATTCCCTTATTTAAAAACACTTTCATAAAGAATACAGTTTAGCAGGTCAATTTTTAGAAAACATTAATGATAAAGTCAAATAAACCTTGATAACCTATTGTCTACAAAACTCAAACGTCTTGTCAAGGAATGGGATGAGCATCGCATTCAGAACAGTGGATACCTCTGTCTCCATCCTGTGTCACAGATGTTGTACCATCCAGCCCGCGACAGTAAGGATCTCTCCTACTATCTCATCCCAATGCTCTGCTTTGTACCTGTAAGCAGTAGCCTCTGTTAATTTACTGTGCTTCTCTGCCCACAGTGCCTGGAAAATACCCTAAATGTCAGCAATAACGTCATCTCTGTGGAAAACAAGAAGAACGTATTTTTCCAGTACACGTTATTGTCTTTAAATCTCTTTGCATGCACATAATTATATGGCCACGGTGGATCGAATTCTTGGTGCTAATTCGTTCCTCTCTTGTAGTAATGTCATACACTTATAGCTTTCCCACAGTGGGTGCTGCGCGTTTCCCAGCTCTTAGCCCACATGACTTGCTTTTTCCAATAGTATGTTAGGAAGATCTGACATAATTTGAGGCTTGAAATGTGCTGTGTGGTGGGGCCTGTCCTCTTGTGCTCTGTCCTAACCATGAGCTGACATACCCTGGGGAGCTGCTGTGACTTCGTCCCAGTTCTCAGAACTAGACACGTCAACTGACTGTAGCCTGACCTGCAGTCCAGAGACAAGCACAGCGGAACCCGAATCAACTAAACCCCAACTAATTCACACACTGAGGGGAGAAAAATTAAACGTATGCATAGGAATGTTTTGATAGTTTAAGGTTTTTTTTTTTTTTTTTTTTGAATCGGTGTTACTGTGGCAACACGTAACTGATAAAATGCCCTTTATTGATTGGGAGTTCAAGATCAGTACCTTATTTACCCATATATTAATAAAGGTTTATTGATTGAATTAAAAAAAAATAATTATACCCTTATTGTGACAGATTTAAAAAGTCGGGAATAAGTGTCAAACCTTTGAGAATCATAGTGTTCAGGTAAGACAGGCAATACATACGTATAAATAGCTCAGTTATGAAGAAGAATATGATGTCATGTGTCATGAGACTGCTCCCAGGGAAGTTTTATGATGGTGACCAAGATAGTCCCACCTTTCAAGGAAAGGAAAGGAATTTTTCATGATTGTATGAGAACAGTCATACACTTCAAAGTGGAGACTTGAAGGTACACAGAATTTTAGTAGTCAGAAATCACTGGCAAGACTAACTCCTAATACATTAACGTGGGTTTAATATCTCTTAAAGTGATTGAGTGGTCAGTGAAAAAGAAAGATAGAGAAGGAAAAAGTTTTCTTGAAAGCTGGGCCCAGGGGAGACACCACATAATACTGCCCCATGGATGTCTGACATTCCCCTGAAGACCTCACTTTTTTATTGTGCTCTTTCAGTAGTGGAGGGGAAGCAAGGTTATGCAAAGTTTCAGTGATGATTACACAGAAAGAATACATTTGCAAAATCTAGTGCACAAAAATCACAACGTGGTATTATAAAAGCAGAACAATGTAAAGATAACTTTCTGTGTGTCAGCATAGAATCATACACTTTAGCAAGATTGTAGGTTAAACATAAACTTATGATTATCAGCTAGAACATATTGGGCTCACAGCTACAGGGAGAACAGGATCTGACACAGGACAACCAGGCTGACCACAAAGCTGCAAGAGGAAGGGCCTCCATGCAGGCCTGGAGGAGCTGTGGGAGGAGAAAGGCTTTTACATCCTTATCTCAACCACAGAGACAGACACCCCTCATGCATCCGTTTATAGGCTTTCCATAAAGGTGACACTCCCTTTCCAGGGCCCTAATCAATATGCCTTTCCTGGGAAAGGAATCCACATAATAAACCTCTCCATTACACGTCCATTTATAGGCTTTCTGCAAGGAGAAGCCCATGACGCTCTGTCATCTCTCTCTGGCAGTCAAGCTATCAAGCTATGTGGTTAGTCCCTTTCAGAGTTCCTGCTTTTACCAGAACAGTTTAGCAGAGCCAAAGTTACAAGTTGTAGCTCAGCAGAGCCAGTTACAAGTTACATCTCAGCAGAACCTACATTACGAGTTACATCTCAGCAGAGCCAGAGTTACCAGTTACATCTCAGCAGAGCCAAAGTTACAAGTTACAGCTCAGCATTTCACATTATCCTTCATTTTCTCAAATATAATCAGTACAGTAAGTAACAAGCATCACAAAGCAAATAACTCATTTCAGGGAAACCAAATTCTAAGAAAATTTACAGGTTAAAAATCAACAATGTCTTATTATTTCAGGTAGCTTGGGTTTTGCCAATTCTTCTGGAAGCTTGAGGTTGCTCAGTCACCACAGAGGGGCTCAGAGAATTCCCAGCAAGAAATAAAGTGGAATTAGTAAAGAAACGGAAACAGGCATTCTGGAAAAACAGACAGAGTCCTGAAGAAAAACAGACTGGTACCTGAAGAAGTGCAAGGCCATGAAAATTTCACTTGTGCTAGTGTGTAGAAAAAATAAGTTACTTCATAAAATAGGGATGGAAAATTTTATTGACAATCACATTTTTAATTTCCAATTTTTAATTTTATACCAATAAATTTTGATTTTCCTCATTAGGAAATAGGGGGTTTTCGGATAGTTTTCTGGGTGGCCTTGGACTAACCTAGCTCTCCACCCTTTCTCATTGTAGTTCTCAAGAATAACTGCAGAACGTGCTGACAATGCAATGTTTTGAGATAGGGAGTGACTGGCTGGAACAGCCCAGGCTCTGCTCTTGTCCCTGAAGAAACAGGAAGAACTTCAACACTTTCGGACAGTGGTCCTCTTTCCTCAGGGTATAAAATCCAGTGTGGGTTGCTTTCCAGGGTCCCTCAGCTGTGACACAGGTGTGGGCTGAGGCCGACAAGACTCCCTCCACCCTGGACAGCTTCCAGAGCCTTGGAGAATGGGTTCGTCATGAATCCTAGGCTTCTGCTGTCTTACTGCCTACCTGGGAGTAATAAAGTTGTTTCGTTTAACTTGTTCTGTGAGTGTTCAGTCTCAATGGTCTCATGCAAGTAGTAGAGATTGCAAGAGGCAGAGGGCTGAAGTGGTGATCTGTGCACAGTGGACTTCCTTTGCAGGAGCCATCACAGGACTTGTAGGACTTGTATTGCAGGTTTCTGGGAGGTGAGTTAACGCATTCATTATGTAGTAAGATAAAAGAACTTTATTCATGACATACTACATTAGGCTGAAATGCTATGTAGCAAGTAGAACAAAAATACATTTTTTAAAAAAAGATAAAAATGTATAAAATTTCTAAATATTAAAGAGCATATTCACATATATTTTAGTGAATAGTTATGGATAGCAAATTTTTATAGTGTTTAGAGTCTGTTGGATGCATTTTAAGAAGCCATATAACAGTTTTATTTTTTAAATGTCAAATTTTACAGAGTTGGATGTCACATCCATGCAACTAATTAAACGGAAGTAGAAACATTTTAGATGCAAACTGTAAATGTGTAAGGGAGTATGGCACTTATCAAAATTTTAAGAGGGAGAAGAACAAAGACGTTTGAATATCACCCTTGATTCCATTCACAAAATGATAAAATTACGTGAAAGTATTTTCTGTGTCTTATAAATTTTTGAAATACTTTCTGAACAGTCCACGACATTTTCCAACGTGTATTAGCCTTTTCAAGGTTGTAGAAGTCACTATATTTATTTGTCACTAAGTTTTTCCTCACTTCCTTTTCAGATCATGTTTGTATATATACCGTATAGGTGCTTTTCTGTAAACACAACCCAAGAAAACACTTAAGTAGTGTATGGGCCAAAAATTACTTAATTTGGCTATTTTTTAATATATAGATGAAAATCGCTTTGGTAATTTGTGGAGGATATAAATCTCTGTAGATCCTACCATTCTTAACAATTAATTATTATCTTAGAAATATCAGTGGATACAAATCTGGAATTTTGAAAGCCTAGTAAAGTTGGACTCTATTAAATGGAAACAGAGAAACCACAGGATTCTGAATCACTTTCAGGTTAATTGGATCACTATGCAGGGTGCAGAAGATGATTGAGGCAGGGAGGCAGGACAAGCTTTCTGCAAATAAATCAGTTGAGAGATACTGTTTTGAGATAAAAATGGTTTCGGAGGAGCAACTAAAAATAAAGAATGTTTTTTGGATCACTAGTATTTGTAAATGTGTTACATAATTTTTTTCCCAGCTGGCTTGTAATATTTTTAAAAACTGAGATAGTTTTGTTTCCCCATAGCAGAAGACTTCAGTTGTTGGTTAGCTAAAATATTTCCTAGTTAATATTACTGACAAATAATTTCAGAACAATTTACCTAATGAAGGATATATAAATTATATGTGCATGATTAAGTTTTAAATATTGTCTCAAACTATTTCTTGTTTTATTTTAAAAAATGGAACCACAGAAATGCATAGATGTGAAAAATTATCAGTAAGAGAACAAGATACACAAATTAAGAGGAAATGAAGAAAATTCAGGGAACATAAGAACAATGAACAATATCTAATTAGTGCTTTTGGAGATATTCAAGAGGATACTATATATAGTAAGGTAATATTTTTAAAAATAGCTATTAAAAATCAACAAAGAATGAAAAAGTGTTTTGGGAATTAACACCATGACTACTTAATGTTAAAAATTTGTGTAGATTCATTTGTTAACAAACTCCTGTCTTTTATCTTCTATGAGACTTTTTCTACAGTGAAATATCTCTTTCAATACTTTGCTCAGTCACCCTTCTAGTTCCTACAATCCCAGCTTTACTTGTGGCATTTAGTGTTACCCACACATCTCACTTGATTTTTTGATCCTCCTCCATTTGTAAAGTAGCATTCTGTAAGATTTTTTCTATTTCCTCAGTTTCTTCTTTTCTTTCTCCCCTAGTATTCCAACCCTACTTTTTCTACCCAACTGTGAACATTAACGTTGTCCACCTTCATGTTCCAGTGGCTTCTGTTTTAATCGTCTTTCCTCTTTGGCTCTTTTCTGCAGTCAGGGTGTACTAACTCTTCAGAGTCTATCAACCTTCAGTCCACAGGGAGCTTGACAGCTTTTCCCTTCCACAAGACATGGTGCTGACTCATGTTGATGACAACGTGCTGCTTGAACCTGGTGAACAGGAAGTAGAGAGTAGTCTAGATATATTGCTAAGACATTTATTTGATTGTCAGAAGGTGGAGAATAAATCTCATAAAAACATAGGGGCCTTCCATCTCAGTGAAATTTCTGAGGATACAGTGGTTTGGGGCATGTCAACCTATGGGTTCTATGTTGAAGGATAAGTTGTTGCTTCTGGCCTCTCCTACAACCAAAAACATGTATGACATCTGGGGAACCGTTTGGGATTCTGGAGGCAACGTGTTCCTCATTGGGATGTGCTGCCCTGGACCATTTACAAATGCACCAGAAAAGCTGCTCGTTTTGAATGGGGCCATATGATTCAGAAGATTAAATAGTGCTGAAAGTGTCAAGGGAAGTTAGAGATGCTGTTTGGAGCCTTTGTCAGGCCCCACCGGTCAATCAAAGTGCAGACCCTTTAGGTTTTGGAGAAAAGCCCCCCATCCATGGACAGTTATCCTGTCCAAGTGGAAAACTCCCTTTTCTTCTGATAGAGCTTTTGCCTTGCTACTAAGCTTTAGTCACTATTGAGCACTTAGCCACGAGCCAGCAAGTTACCAGACAACCTGAGCTGCCCATGATGAACTGGGTTGTCTAAGTCAGTAAGCTTTAATGTTGGGTATGCATAGCAGCACCGTGTGATCACTCCAGCAGGCCCTGAGGTAACAATTTAGTTACATGGGGAAGTGGCACAAACTCCTATGACCTCAGCTTATGCTACATTATCCTCTCTCTTCCATGCTGTTAGTATGGCCTCACAAGGATTTCCCTACAGTTAGCAGTGGAAGAGAACACCTGGACCTATTTGACAGCTGCCCCTGCATGATGTGCAAGCACCCTTGAAAGTTTTGCTCTTTTCTGGGACATCTTGAAGAGTAGTAGTGCAGGGAAATCCTCCCAGTTGGTAGGACTTTGAGCAGTGTACCCGGCTTTTGTTTTTTTCCTTTTAAAGGAGAAGTAGCTGGAGTTATGACTCTGATGATGGGGAGAAGAGTGAAAAAAGCCGAGCAACTCCAAGGTTTGAGAGGCTTGAATTTGTCCACCTCTGGACAAAAGATGCAGAGACTCTGGCTATTGGAGAAGTACAGCAACACTGAGAAGGAATGTGCAGAAATGACAGAAGCGACCCTGAGAGATCCAGACAGAGTAACAAGCATGTTGACACCAAGTACAATTCTTATTGTATAATTTTTCTGAATGAAACATAAACTATAGGACTTAATCTATCAAAAAGTAACATGCCAGATTCCCATATATGTGTGGATCCATTTATCTATTTGCTTTTTACTGTACCAAATGCCATACTGTTCACTGGCTTAGGATTAAAATATCTGTTATCATATCTGTCAGTAACATATTTTCTACCTTTAAAATTTTCTTGTCAATTCTTTAGCCTTCAATTTTTCATATGAATGCAAAAATCAACTTTTCAATTTTCATGGGCAAATGTTATTAGGATTCTAATGGACATAGCATTGAACTTGCAGATTAATTGACATCTTTATAACATTGAGCCTTCTTATTCATACACATTGCATATTGCTTTACTTCTTCAAGTCTTTTATCTTTCTCAAACTGTATCATCTTCTCTAAGAACATCTTGTTTATACCCAATTAGATTGGTTTCTAGGAACTTCATAGTTACTGTTTGGCTGCCATTTTAAATAGAATGTATTTTTTGTTATTACATTTTTGGTTTTTTTGTGCTCTTGTATAGAGATGTTATTAATTTTAATATGTCAATTATATATGGCAGTCTTGCCTAACACTATTAGTTCTAGTAGTTTATACATTCTAACAGATTGTTAATATAAATAACCATATTATCTGCACATAAAGTAATGCGATTTCTTCCTTCCCATTTTTATGTCTTATTTTTCTTCGTTGTCTTATTTTCTTGACTAACATCTCAAGTTCAACATCACCCTGCAGAGATAATAGGTCCCTTCTCTGTTTGAATTTACTGAGATCATTTCTAAATTTTTCTTAAGTTGGTGTCTTGTTTGCTGTTGATTCTTAACAAATACACTTTTCAAAAGTTTGTAGTTAAATAGATTAAGGTTTTTTTCTTCTATTCCCACTTTGCTGATGATAGATGTTACTGTGAATAATGTTGACTTTTATATTGTTGACAATTGAATTACTTTCATGCATATATTGAAATAATTTCATAACTATTCCACAAATGTATGTTAAGGTGGTTTTATATTAATATATTTTAAAGTGTTAAACTACTATTTTTATGTTCTTTGATTAATCTTACCTAGTATCTATACATGTTATATGATTATTTACTAATTTGCTATTACAGTTTAAATAAAAATTACAATTGTATTTTTTATTTAAACTGTAAATACAAGATAAGTTTTGACAAAACTTATCTTGAAGGATAAAAGCCACACAGAAAATTATACAAATTATTAGTTTATACATCTCCCTGAATTTCCACAAAGAGGTTAAAACCATGCAGTCATCACGTGGTTCAAAAAACAGAGTATTACCAGAAACCCAACAGCTTTTTCTGTTTTTTATTCCATTCACTGTCCTGCTCAAGGGTAATCAGTAAGCTGATTTTTAACATCCTGAATTAGTTTTGCCTTCTTTTTTAATGTGATACAAATAGAATATTAGTGCATGTTTTGTTTTATGTCTATCTTCTATTTTTCTATATTTTTAAGATTCAGTTATTCTACTTTGAAGATAGAATTTGTTCACTTATTTTTTATGAATATATATTACATGATTTTATTACAATTTTCTTTATTTGTTCCACTATGACAAACATTTAAATTGTATCTGCTTTTTGAGCATTACTTATCTATGAATATTGCTTCTGTATTCCTATTTTCCAATTAAGGTAATGTTTGTACAGTAAGATGCATAGATCTCATGTATAATTCAAATAATTTTTACATATATGTGCCCCCTGTAACCAGTATCCAATGCAGATATAGCACCTGTCCATCACTCTTGAAATTTCCTTTGTGTACTTCTTCAATCAATTCCCCTCCTTATGGACAGCCACTACTCTCATATCTATCACTATACATCACTATCATCTTTATTTGGAATTCTAGAAATAAAATCAGAGTAGCTTCTTTTTTTGCCTGGCTTCTTTCATTCATCATAAAGATTTGGGGGCTACTTACCCATTCAACGCTTGATGGACATTTGTGTTATTTCGTTTTTTGGATATTATGTGAAATAAACCACCATCAACTTTCTGTGTGTGTTTGCGTGTGATGTTTTTGAAAATATGCCTCCATTACTCTTTAGTACATTTGGGAGGGAAATGTCTGGGTTAAGGGTGCCTGTATATAATGTTTAACTTTATATGAAAGTTCAGTTTTCCAAAGCAGTTGTACCTTATTATACTCCCATAAGTAATTTCTGAAATTTCAAGGTACTTTATATCTGTACCAACATTTGCTGATGTCAGTTTTAAACCTTTAATTATTTATATTAGATGTGAAAGGGTAAAGCATTTTAATTTTAATTTGAATCTTCTTGAATACTAATGATGTTAAACATTTGTTCAAGTTATTTCAATTCTCACATTTTTTATTATAAAATGTCTCTTTTTGTCTTTTGTCCATTTTTAGTGTGGGGTTAGTTCCATTGTTGACTTGTAAGAGTTTTTGTTTCATATATTGTGAGTATAATTTTTCAGATGAATGCATTGCAAACATTTTACGGGGTTTTAATAAACAAATTTTTAAAAGATTTATTATTTTCTTCTCTTATATATTTTCAATTGATTCTCATAAATATTTGTCAATCTAAAGTCATAAATATGTGTCACTATATTTTATAGTAGAATGTTTACAGCTTCAATTATTTCATGTAGACTTAAAATTCTTCTCAGATTACATTTGAAAATGGTGTAAAGCAAATGTTAAGGTTCATTATTTTCCATACATGTACTTAGTTGTTCAATATCAAATGTTGAAAAGACTTTCTATCACCATTGATTTTCTTGGCACATTCGCTGAGAGAAAATTGGCCCCCAGGTGAGTCTGTTTGGGAACTCCCTACTGTGTTCCACTAAGCTTAATTCTATCCTTATATTACACCACCTTCTCTTCATTGCTACAATTTGTAATAAGTCCTGTAATCAGGTGGTACAAAACTTCCTAAATGTATTATTTTTTACATTGTTTTGCTTATTCTTTGTCCCTTATATTTTCCTATGAATTTTAGAATTTCCTTGTTATTTAACATCAAAACCGAAACAAATACACCAACAAACAAACAAAATGTTGCTAAGTGTTGATGGAAATGCACTGAATTTAGGGAGAATTACCTCATTAATATATCTCCTTGTTTAGGTCTTTTCAGTTACTCTAAATGTTTTTCATGTGGAAGTCTTACAAATATTTTGGTAAATAAATTTTAAGGACCTTACTTTTTTGATCTTCTGTTGTGCTTATTTTAATTTTTACTTTTTTGTTAACAGCGAGACTTAAAATTCTTTTTTTTTTTTTTTTTTTTTTTTGAGACGGAGTTTCACTCTTGTTACCCAGGCTGGAGTGCAATGGCGCGATCTCGGCTCACCGCAACCTCTGCCTCCTGGATTCAGGCAATTCTCCTGCCTCAGCCTCCTGAGTAGCTGGGATTACAGGCATGTGCCACCATGCCCAGCTATTTTTTTTGTATTTTTAGTAGAGATGGGGTTTCACCATGTTGACCAGGATGGTCTCGATCTCTTGACCTCATGATCCACGGCCTCCCAAAGTGCTGGGATTACAGGCTTGAGCCACCGCGCCCGGCCTAAAATTCTTTTAGAGTGTATGCAGGATGTGTAATTTTTTTCTTTTTGCTAATTTTAGCAGCTTTGTTGTACAAAATTGACATGCAATAAACAGCTTTTATATAAAATGTACAATTTGATGTTTTAATATATGTATATATCTGTGAAACAGTTGCCAAAATATGTTATCTGTAAAAGTTTCCACATTCACTTTCCATTTTCTGACTTTATTCCCTTTCTGTCTCACTCTCTCTCATCCTCAGATAACCACTGATCTGCTTGTTGTACTTCCTACAATTTCGTAGGAATGGAATCCTACAGTATGCATACTTGTTTAAGCTTGCATCTCTCATTCATCTTAATTATTTTGTGGTTCATCCATATTACTGTACATATCAATAGATTCATCCTTTAGATTGCCAGCGATACGTTGTTGTTCAAGTACACTGCAATTTATTTCATCATTCAGCTGTTGATGAACATGCAGTTTGTTTCCATTTTTTGGCGATAGGAGATAAAGCCTCTATGTTTATTCATGTAGAACTCTTTGCATGAGCATATGCTTTAATTTCTCGTGGGTAAATACTTAGAAGAGGAATAGCTGGATCTCATTCACAATATTTGTTTAACTTTTTTTTTTAAAGAAACAGCTTAGTTGTTTTCCAAATAGGTTATAGTATTTGACATTCATACCAATAGTGTATGAGAGTTCCAGTTCTTCCAAATCCTTACAGACTTGAAATTTAGCTATTCTAATAAATAAATAGTGGTATCTCATTTGTGGTTTTGATATGCATCTCCTTAACACTAATAATGTTGAGCATTTTTAGGTGCTTATTTTTCATTTATATAGTTCTTTGACAAAATGTCTATTAAACTATTTCACCTATTTCTTTTTCTTTTCCTTTTTTCTTTTCTTTTCTTTTTTTTTTTTTTTGTCTGAGTCTCACTCTATTGCCCAGGCTGGAGTGCAGTGCTGTGATATCGGCTCACTGAAACCTCTGCTTCCCGGATTCAAGCAATTCTCCTACCTCAGACTCCCAAGCTGGGATTACAGCACCTGCCACCATGCCCGACTAATTTTTGTATTTTAGTAGAGATGGGGTTTCAATGTGTTGGCCAGGCTGCTCTAGAACTACTAACCTCATGTGGTCTGCCTGCCTTGGCCTCCCAAAATGTTAGGATTACAGGTGTGAGCCACTCCACCCGGACTTCTTTTTCCCATTTTTAATTGGATCTTTCTTTCCTTTTGTTGGAGAACTGTATTTAGAAACCATGGTGTAAGTACTATGTGTATCCAGTACCGTTGACCTGTTGCTGTTCCCAAGGCACCTCTGTGGACAGTTAGGAACACAGTTATTGCTGTATCTCAAAAGCACACATGTTGGAAACTCAATCCCCAATGTGGAGGTATTGCCAGGTGATACCTTTAAGAGTTGGTTAGGTCATAAGGGTAATGCCATTTTTGTAGAAGTGAGTTCATTATAGAAAGATGTATTTGGCCCTCTCTTGCTCTCTCTCATCATCTCTTGCCTTTCCGCCATGGGATTATGTAGTAAGAAGGCCCTTGGTAGGTGCTGGTTCCTTGATCTTAGATTTCCCAGCGTCCACAATTGTGAGTCAATAAATTTCTGTTCTTTATAAATTACCTAGTTTGGGGTACTCCATTATAGAGGCACAAAATAGACTAAGATGAACATGTATTGCTATACATAAAAATACTTACAAATGTACACATAGTGAATCCATTCACATTTGATTATCTATGCATGTTGAAAATTTTGAGTTCATAGAGGTAGTTCAGATTCCAAACCAACTTGAAAGCATTCAATCTAGGGTTTGTATTTTTTTTAAAAAATCTTTCCATATTTTTATCTTCATAGTTTACTACTGAGAAGACTGGATTCCATTATCTCTACTGTATTTACTTACTTGCAGTTTTCTTTTATGTAATCAATCTCCTGCCACATTTTTGTCCCTTCTCCCTGTGGACACTCTTTAATTCCACTTGAGTTCTGACATCTCATAGAGGAATGCTTCCTCGCCCAAATGATTTCTAACCCACTCAGAATTCGACATGTACACTAATTGGACAATGGTTATCCAGGCCAGGCTGTGAAACCCCAGCACTGGAATCACTTCTTCCTGTCTCGAGCTCTCATATCCTGTTCAGGGCCATTGAACTCTACCGTCCCCTTCACCCACGTGCCCTAAGTTAGGATACCTGTCTTGTTGCACGCTATCTGATGGATTTCAGAAATAGAAATGTTCAGAAAGCAAAGGAAAAAAAAGAGAAGGGAATGCAAGTGGAAGTAAAAAAGAAAGAAGAAGAAATTCAGCTAACTTTTCAAAATAGAAAATTACATAAAGATAATGGAAAGCAAATTTATTGCATGGCTTTCATGGAAGTTTGTTTCGTCAAAAGGGACAAGTCAAGAAGACACAGCAGAGAAAGAGAAAGACAGAAGAAAAGAGTAAGAGTGAGTGTAATATAGAAATTGCCATCATGTTCATTAGAAGCATGTTACTAGGTCCAGGCCACACTCAAGAGGAGAAGATTGTACAGGTATATGAATACCATGCTATGGAGATCATCAGAAGTTACTTTAGACGGCTGCCTACAATCCCTTTTATCTTCAAATATAAACATTTTATAAGAGAAAATGTATTTTATCCTCTCTCCAAACTTTGTTGTATTGTTTGGAGAGAGAATAAAAAATTCATTTTAATTCTACTTATAGCATATGTTTCTCATGTTATCGAATGTTATTATTTGGTTGCGATATAAAAACAGAATACTTATGTGCAGATGCTACTCAACGTATGACAGGGTTATATCCCCATAAACCCAGTGTAAGTTTAAAATACCACAAATTGAAAATGCATTTAGTACACCTAACATACCAAACATCATATTTTGATTTAGTCTTCTTCAAATGTGCTCAGAACACTTATTTCACCTACAGTTGGGTAAAATCAACTTACACAAAGTTTGCTTCATAATAAAATGTTGAAAATTTAAACACAACGTTGTTCATAGGAAAGACTTCTACAGGCTTGAAGTGCAAAAAGAAAATTGTAAGCTAAGGAATTGTTGAAACGTGTTAGTAAATGTATGTTTTTTGTTAAAAATAACATGCATAGCTGGCCACAGTGGCTCAGGCCTGTAATCCTAGCACTTTGGGAGGGTGATGCAGGTGGATCATGAGGTCAGGAGTTTGAGACCAGGCTGGCCAACATAGTGAAACCTCTTCTCCACTAAAAATACAAAAAATTAGCCAGGCATGGTGGTGGGTGCCTATAATCCCAGCTACTCAGGAGGCTGAGGCAGGAGAATCACTTGAACTCCAGAGACGGAGTTTGCAGTGAGCTGAGATCACATCATTGCACTCCAGCCCAGGTGACATTGCGAGACTGTCTCAAAAAAAAAAAAAAAAAAGAAAAGTAAAGAAGAGAAAAAGAAAAGAGAATAACATCCATAGAAAATCATGTAGCGTTGGGGTTCCTAATGCTTATAGAGTGTTCTTTTCCCAACACAACTACAGACAATGAACGTTCTCTTTGCAATGTCACCTTTAAAACCCACTGAACACCTACACATTTTCCTGTCATGCCTTCCTACGGGCATATCTGATGCAAACATAAAATCATCCCTCCCAGCACCCTACAACCACCCAATTTCAATCTGAACACGTTACACTGAAAAAAATGTTATTTCACAGAGACGTTTAAAATTGAGAAAATAGATTGAAAACATAATGCAAGTGAGCCAGTGGGTTTTAAAATATATAATATAATTCTGACTCCTCTTTTCAGTAACCAAGTACTGTCAAAGTAACTGGTTTAGCTTCAGGTGATATCTGATTAATCCACTTTTTATGAATTATGGGCATGAATACACTTTGCCTTAATTTTGCAGTTTGAGTGTTTTCTTCCCCACTGCTTTTACATTCTTATTTCAAGCATTCTTCAATGATATCATTGTGGGATTCTTTTCTGTCTGTTAGATGAAATTCAAATAAACTCCAGGCCCTCCAGTTCATCATTTATCTAAACCTGTAGTTTGATAGGGTAACAAACTTATTTCATCACATTTTAGACATTTATACCCAGCAAGGAGAATGTCTAGTAACTTTAGAAAAGGAAGCCAGTCACATGCTTAGGCAGAGCTCCATATTGTGTTTTCAGCTTTGAACCAACTGCTGCAACCTCCACTCACCTAATGACCTTTAAGTTTAATCTTAACATATTTAGTGTTGAAAACTTATAGATAGACAGTATCAGCTTTGTAGAGATAAAAGTTTTTCTTTCCTTTTTTTTTTTTTTTTGAGACAGAGTCTCTGTCACCCAGGCTGGAGTACAGTGGTGTGACCTTGGTTCTCTCCAACCTCCGTCTCTCTGGTTCAAATAATTCTGCTGTCTTAGCCTCCTGAATACCTGGGACTACAGTCCTGCACCAGCATGCCCAGTTAATTTTTTTATTTTTAGTAGAGACAAAATTTCACCATGTTGGTCAGGTTTGTCTCAAACTTCTGACCTCAGGTGATCTGCCTGCCTTTGCCTCTCAAACTGTAGGGATTACAGGTGTGAGCCACTATGTCCAGCGATACAAGTTTTTTATACGTATGTATACACAAACACACACACACACACACACACACACACAGCATGTGTGTGTTTGAGAGGGTGAAAGAGAGAAAAGAGAGAGAGACAGAGAGAGAGAGAGAGAGAGAGAGAGAGAGAGAGAGAGAGAGAGAGAGATCTAGTAGCCAGGAGGAGGAATACAGGGGTTAAGATTAGAACATTATCTTTTCAAGGAGATTTGTCCTGGAAGTCAAACATAAAATTTCTGCTTATGTCATATTGCTTAGCATGCTTCACATGCTTACCATTTATAGAGGATTCTTGAAAGCACTTTTATCTGAGAAGCTATCTGCCCATTCAAAAATCAGAAGAATTAGAGAAAAAATATTTAAAGAGAATTATTCTTGTTTACAATAAGGGTTAAGTTGTGTGGAATTTAAGAATCCAAAGATGGTTTAAAATCTATCCATGTTATTTAGGACTTTCATGCACAAAACCATGTACAAAGAAATGCAGAACAATTAATACATGCTAACATCTGTCTTTTTATTCTTTAAAAAGAAAACAACAGAAAGGGGCTCACTAAAATTGACAAAAATGTCATATTATATGAAACATCCTACTAATATAAAAATTTTAGGTACCTTACTTCTATAAAATTGTATGGTATAATTGACTATCATAGACAATAAAACTAATATGACATTTGATTGCAACTAAAGAGAAGTGGAAATGTAAAAGCCCTCATGCTTAATTCATTGTTTCATTAGGAAAATTATTACGTACCACACAACCACTAGCAGTTGTGATTTAGGAATATAACCAGGACTATAGTTATCTCTGTCTTCAGGGAGCTATATATCATTTTATTTCAGAGCTGGATGTAAGCAAGGAAACAACCAGACACAATATAATACATGCTAAAATTGAGGCAGGAAAAAAATTTCTATGGGAAAACAAATATGGTGTATTTAACACACGGATGTGGAGAAGTGTCAATCAAGAAATGTCTCTGGAGATGTTGACATGTCAGGTGAATTGTGGAGGGTTGCTCACTGTTAGCCAAAAAATGGGGGGACATATGCATTGCACATAGTGATAACTTAGTTTCAAAAGCACAAAGGTGAAAAAGAATGCATGCTGCTTTCACAAAATGCTAACTAAAATAGTTAAGTTTGACATGTAGAGCCAGGGAGTGAGATAGGCTGACTAGATCACAGTGGGCTGTTTATTATCTAAACACATTTAACTGTTGAAGTGTATGATTTTTGCAAAAATCTCATGAGATCTCAATCTTCAAGTCTGATAGGCTGTACTTCCAACCTTTAACTATTCAGCATTTTTTTCTAGAATTATTTCTTTAGCATCTGATTTTTTTTCCAATTCTTTGTAGATGGCCAGAGGCAACGAGACAATGTGGTTCTTTCAAGATAAAATGCCATGCGTGCAGTTAAAGTTTATAGCAAAAAATGTTCCATGTGGAGATTCAGCAGAGAGAAAGCTTTGCCTAAGAAGATGCTAATCTGATATATTTAAATGGGTGGGAGGAGGGGGGTAAAGAAGAGTCTCATTACAGATTCAGCAGTGAGTGACTCTAAGAGATGGGTACTGGTAGAGCTTCCTGAACCTCCAGCGAAGCCAATAAGCCTGTGATACCAAACTCCTTGAGCTGTAAACCCAGATGCTCTAACTCCAGACTCAAGCAACATCACCCATCTGCTTCTGTTTTGTATTCTGGCTGTGTTACAGAGTTCCTATAGGAGTGCTAAATTGTTTGGAGTTTCCTCCATGCCTGCCTTTCAATATTAACCTTTAGGCTATCAAATTGCCTAAATTAAGTACGATAAAATACCCTTAGGTTATGAAATCGCTTAAATTATGCACCATGGAATATAAATAAACAATCAGACTTTAAACATGATTGCACCCCTTGTGAAGCATGTGTAGAGAACTCAGCACTAACATGCTTTATATTGCAAAGTTGCTAAAATATATTTTATGTGCTTTCTCACTCAGGCTTGACTGCAATCTAAAGGAGAGCTAGGCTTCTTGCCTGTTATTGTTGCCTTCAACCCAGTATGACGATAGGATATGCTTTCTGTTATCAATTGGTGCAATGGGCTGGTCTGTGACCATAGCTGCAGCCTGGATTGCACTGACTTGTCCTTTTATTATGGAAAGTTCTATGTAGAATGAACTGTGCCCTCCCCACAACACTACCACCAACAAAATCATGTTGAAGCTATAACCTGCAAAGTGACTCTTAGAACTCAGATCCTGCTGCCTCCAGAGCCTGAGTTTCCGCCAGGCCACATAAACAAGGGTTCTGTTTTTAGAGAGGTAATTAAAGTTAAATAAGATCATAGGGTAGGGCCCTAATCTGATGTGTTTGGTGTTTTTATGAGAAGAAAAAGAGGTGCCAGAGAACTCCTCTTTCTCTCTTCAAGAGCACAAAGGAAAAGCCAACTGAGCACAGAATAAGAAGGTGGCCATCTGCAAGCCAGGAAGAGAGACTTCGTCAAAAACCAACCCTAAATTCACCTTGACCTGGGACTTCCGGACTCCAAAACTGTGAGAAAATAATTATCTGACATTTAAGCCTGCCCATCTGTGGCATCTTAATGGTAGTCCAAGTAGGCTAGTATAGACTCCTTCAGTGAAGGACAGAGAATATTTAGGCAATTTATTTTGAAATGCCTCTAAAAAGATACTTAGGGTACCATGAAGAAGAGAATCAAACATATGTCTTTGGTCATTGCAGTATACAGCTTCTAAGATGGACCCCAGGAGTCCTAATGTTCACACAGTTTTCTAATGCCCCTCCCCCTTGAGTGTTCGGTGGACCTATTCACCTGCTTGTAATGAATAGAATCTGGCAGAGGTGATAGGATGTCACCAGATCAGGTGTGACAGATTGAACAAGAAAAAACTCAGAATGCCAAGTACAAATTTAATTTCAGATAAACCACTCTCTTTGAGTATTGTCTTGCCCCTTGAAACATTTGGGAGACACTTATAACAAAAAAAAAAAAAATAGAGGCCAGGCGCGGTGGCTCATGCCTGTAATCCCAGCACTTTGGGAGGCCGAGGCGGGTGGATCACGAGGTCAAGAGATCAAGACCATCCTGGTCAACATGATGAAACCCCGTGTCTACTCAAAATACAAAATATTAGCTGGGCACGGTGGCGCATGCCTATAATCCCAGCTACTCAGGAGGCTGAGGCAGGAGAATTGCCTGAACCCAGGAAGTGGAGGTTGCAGTGAGCCAAGATCGTGCCATTGCACTCCAGCCTGGGTAACAAGAGCGAAACTCCATCTCAAAAAAAAAATGTTGTTTCTTTGAAATTTAAATTTAAATGGGGAGTTTTTATTTTACTGAGCAACCCAACACTAGCTTTGGGCAAATAAATGTGAAGAACTTGGGGGATGTCACTTTTAAGGTGACAATAAGACTGTGGCTTCTATCCTTGGTGCCCTCTCTCAGCCATTCGCTTTCTGAGAAGCCAGCTGCTACATTTTTAGCTTCCTTAGGGAAAGGTTATTGTGGTAAAAAATTGAGTGATGTCTTTGGCCAACAGATACCAAGAAACTGAATCCGGCTAACAGCCACATGAGTGAGCATGGGATCTGACACTCAGCCACTAGAGCCTTGGTCATTCAGCCAATACCTTGATTATAATAGCTTCCTAACCAGAGAAGCCAGCTAACTCTGTCCATGTTTCTAACCTATAAAAACTATGAGCTCATTAATGTGTCTTGTTTTATCTGCTAAACTTTGGATAATGTGTTAGGAAGCAACTGATGACTAATACAGTCACCGAGCCTTCACTAAATCAGCCAGCCGATTGTTCTTTCCTGGAAAGTCATGCGAAGCCTCTGAAGCGGTTGCATGAGCCTACTTGCTGTAGCACCCTGAACATGCTATCCCTCTTCCCAGGAGAACTTGGTTCACTCCAGTCTCCACTCCTTTTCACATGGTTCTACAATTAACTATACCTTAGTGCACAGCCCAGCAATCAACTCTTAAAGGAAGCTTTCTCTGTATTTGAGGCTAATTGTTGACATATCCAAACATACTTTGAATAGTCATATTGCATTTATTTTACTACTCCACTGTGGCACAGTTTCATTTATATTTTCTTTTTTGCTCTTCCACAATTTCCAATGGTTTTGTCAAGTACTCCATGTGACATGCAGTAGATATCAACAAAGAGTTGATAAATGAGAAGGATCAGAGCAACACTTAAAAAAACAAGTAGGGCATGTTTGGTCTGATCCTTCCGGATTTATGGATGGAAGAATAAATCCTGATTATATTCTTTCTGCTTAAAATATAATGATTTCATTTATTGGAGAGTATCTGGGTGTAGGGTTCAGGAGTCCCTTAAGGCATGGTGCACTGGATTCAGAAGCTGAGGAGAGAGAATGAAAGAACACACATTCTCTCTTTTCTAGAAAGCTGAACCGAGAGCATCAGCAGATGGTAGACTGTGGTCCAGTGTGTGGGTTCTGGGGCAACACAGTCTGGTGTTGAAGTTGAGGCCTACATTGCAGTGATGATGTGGCTTGAGCAAATTATTTAGATCCTCCATACCTCAGTTTCCCTATCCATAAAATTAAGTGGAAGAAACATAATATATGTTAAGTGTTTTAAATTAGTTCAACCATTGTGGAAGACAGTGTGGCGATTCCTCAAGGACCTAGAAATAGAAATTCCATTTGACCAAGCAATCCCTTTACTGGGTACATATCCCAAGGATTATAAATCATTCCACTATAAGGACATAAGCATGCGGATGTTCATTGCAGCACTGTTTACAATAGCAAAGACCTGGAACCAACCCAAATGCCCATCGATGATAGACTGAACAGGGGAAATGTGGCATATATACACCATGGAATATTATGCAGCCAACAAAAACGAGAAGTTCGTGTCCTTTGTAGGGACATGGATGAACCTGAAGACCATCATTCTTAGCCAATTGACACAAGAACAGAAAATGAAAATACCGCATGTTCTCACTCATAGGTGGGTGTTGAACAATGAGAACACATGGACACAGGGAGGGGAGCACTACCCACTGGGGTCTATTGGGGGGAATAGGGGAGGGACAGCATGGGGTGGGGAGTTGGGGAGAGATAGCATGGGGAGAAATGCTGGATATAGGTGAAGGGGAGGAAGGCAGCAAATCACACTGCCGCATGTGTACCTATGCAACTATCTTGCATATTCTTCACATGTACCCCAAAACCTAAAATGCAATTAAAACAAAAGATTACACAGCAGTACACAGAGTTGGCTAAATAAGTGTTCCTGCTTTAAGGAATATTCTTGCAGTAGGTATATTTCTACTAAAAATAATAGCCAATAGGTAAACTTTAGAAAATAAAGCAGTGGAATAAGCTGTGTGGTAATAATGATATTAATAGTTACAAAGTGCTTGCTCTGCGTGGGGAGCATGCTACCTATAATAAGCTCAAATGAATTAATTTGTATACACACTTTGTGAGAGAGGTACTCTTTGCAGATGATCTCTTAGGTGTACAATACAATTAAGTAACTTGTTCAGAGTCACAGCACTAGTAGATGTTGAAGCTAGGACTTGACCCCAGATAATGAAGATCTACAGCTGCACCGCTAACATTTGTGCTACCCTTAGGGGTCACTTTCTATCACCCAAAGCTGGTTAAGTTCCCACTGGCTGAGATTTTTGCCTTGGATGAAAAGATAAGTGTCCTTTAGGATTCTTATACAGCTTTTTTAGATTTCTAAAATTGTTTTACTTTATTTTTCCCCATTCATTAGTTTTCTGCTTTATATATTTATTTTATTAATTATTTTTAAAGAAAATATTTTAAAATATAAGTTTTTACCAGAATAGGCTATGGGAAGTAAAGCTAATTGTCTTTTTACTTTTTTTGTTTCTGTTTCCCTTATATCCTAATGGAGACAGGCAGCATGTTGGGGACATTCCCTATTTTTGTTTGTTTGTTTAATGGTTGAAAACAGTGGAAGTTCAGCTTAGCTATTGAACTTTATTGTCCAAGAAAGGGTGTAGTGGTGGTGTAACCTTAACTGTAATTGTTCCCTGTTCTGAAAGGAAGGACAGAGGCGTCTTGAAAGAAGAATGGGACTGAGGAAGTACAGATGGCTGAGTCCAGGGAGTCAGTAGATCCTGAATCATATTTGAGGCCGGCATGCAAGAACTGCTCAACACCCTCAAACACCTGAACCCCCAAGGGCTCCCTAGACACCAAACCAGGAGGTCGGATGCACAACATGGGCCCAGGTACCTGTGAATGAAGGGCTGTAAGTGTGTAGGCTCTCAAGACAAATCAGAACAGTTGGTACACTTGATTGATGAACAGAAGACCCAAATACCCTTGTTACATATGTATTGAACATCTATGATCTGTGAAGCAAAGCGCTAATGAGTGAGGATACAGAGATAAATGCAGAAGCTTGATGAGTTAGAAATGAAAATATGTAATTACCCTTTCCTAAGTGGGATAATGGAGATGTGTACAAGGTACCAGGGAGATGATAAGATGTAACACCTCGTGGAATATTACAGGGCAAGTGTTTGTTGAATATACTTTTGAGGAGAGTAAGATGTATGAGATTAAGGAGGGCATTCCAAGCAAAAAGCACTATTTGTGCAAATGTATTAGTACAGGAAAAAAAGAATGAAACATTGGGGAAAGTGCAGCTCTCAGTAACAAATAAAAGGGATAATGGATTTGCGAGAAAATTATCTTATCCAGGTCTGTAAATATTGTTAAGCTTACAAAATGCCATGTACAGAATTTTGTTAAGTTGGCTTGAGCCATTTGTAAAGTTTTCTTTTAACATCTTAAGTTCTCCCAGGTTTTATGAATTCTACCACATATATTACATAAACTAAGATTATATAGTTTGAGAAAACTAGAAAATTTTGCATTTGTTTCCTGGCTATTTCAAGAGTACAATTTATTTTGAATTTGTGTGCATGTGCATGGAGGCACATAACTAGAACTATGCACATGGTAAAGAGTATAAGAACAAGGCAACTTCATGTTGTTGAAATTTTGAAATATATTTCTTGTCACCTGTACCACACACACACAAATCAAATACTACTTGTTTCTTGCTGTACTGAACCAAATCCTTTTTTAAAAAAAATTGTAAATGCTATTCATTGGCTTTGCTACTAACTTCATTTTTTTGTTTGTTTGCTCTCACTCTTTGCTTTTTATTTCCCAAAAACCTGGATCATTTTATTGGATGGGAACTATTGTAAAGTGTTCTGCATAAAATATTATTGTTGTGTGTTTATAGTTGAAATCTTGGTCTACATTGGTGAAAATGTACAGACACATATTTGTTTTACAGGTGCCAAATTCTCAGCAACAGTAATCAACAGAATTTGGTGGTTAAGCTGTCACTAAGCCTCACAAAAATAAACCTGAAAAAAAAAAGGAAGGGTCCAGGCCAATATGGTCTAGGCCTCTAGCCTCTATTGTAAAGACAACACAATGGCCTCGCTAAGCTTAGTACCTAGCAATGTGCAGTACAGGAGGACCCTGTGGTAGTCGTGTGGGGCCTGAATCTCTTTGGCTCTGCCTCCTTAGTGAATGACAAGGGCTCTATGTCTGAGACCCCCCATCTGAGATTAAAGCTATGTAACCAATTTGGGCCAAGGAGTTTGAGCAGATGCAACACACATCATTTAATTGCTGCTGCAAGACTTTCCAGAGAACTCTCCTCTCACTGTGGCAGAAACTGGAGAACTTTGAGATAATGTCCACTTTTATTTTTCTGTCGTTGTTGTTATCCCAATATAACTGACTTATCCTGAATAAAACAGAACTTAATCACCATTTTTTAGAATGAGTGAGAGAAAAAGTGGAAAAATGCAGAGTATATTGCTTTTAATTCAGAAAAAAATAATAATCTGTCTTGTAGAAAGGATTTTAAGTCACTGGATATGGGAAGATTTGATTTTGGGTTCATGTTTTGTGTTTTGCTTGCTTAACTGGAATGCTTATAAATCAATAAAGCCTTGATACTGATATTTGATTTTGAGGCAACTGATATTGGTGAATAATAGTTGAGAGAACAGTAGGCTAACCAAAATGCTTAACATGAAAATCTAGGAAGTGAGATGTCCATGGTTTGGACATATCCTTTGTAATCTCTGCCATATCTCCGCCATATCCTTTGTAATCTAGAAGACCACACTTACATGTGCAGGGCTGTGTGTACATCCAAAATAGAGGAAAAAAATGGAAAACTCTCACCTCCATTTGATATTGAATATCTGTGTGAGCAAAAAGTGAAGGCTAAGGAAGAGTTGTCAATTGCCTGGATCATTGATGGAGGCATGTTTCTACATCTTTGTAGAATTCTTCAGAAAAGGCAGGGAGAATTCTTGGTCCCAGGCACTTAAAGTAAGTAATGTATAATGATTAACTGACCACTAAGCTAACGTACAGATATTTCAATGGCCACACATAACTAAGAAAACAAACATTATGTAACTGGTTCATAAAGGCAACTAATCAAGCAAAAAACAACATCAACACAGACATCAACAGCAAAGAGTAGCAGCATCAATTTCTAGGGAGAAAAAGGATTTTGATTTTCATGTTTATTACATTATTTTCTTTAAAATATTCGTTTTCATCAAAAATTGTGACATTAAAAACCCCAAATTATAAAGTGTAGATCATACACAGAAAAAATCTATCAGTTAGAAATTTTCCATGAGAAATTCCAGACATTTTCCTTATTACAGAGCACTCTTAATTTAGTTATTTTAATATATCCAAGGAACTAAAGAAAATTATGTCTAAAGATCTAAAAGAAATTACAAGAATGATTTCTCAGCAAATAAAGATTATCAATAAAAATATAAAGATTACTTTTTAAATAACTAAGTAGAAATTCTGGAGTCAAAAAAGACAATATTAAATTAAAAAATAACCAGAAAGACTAATCAGCAGATTTGAGCAGCCAGAAGAATCAATAAACATGAAGATACGTCAACTGAGACTAACCTGTTTAAGCACAGAAAGAAAAAAACATGAAGAAAAATGATGAGAAAGAGCTTTAGAGATATGTAGTACACCATAAAATATGCCCATATATACATAGTGGGATTCCAAAAGGAGAGAAGAGATAGAAAATAGCACAAATAACATTTGAAGAGATATTAATTCCCAAATTTCCAAATTTGATGTAAAACATTAATTTACATATCTAAGAAACTCAGCATACTCCAAGTAGCATAACTTCAGCGATCCATACTTAAACACATCATAATCAAACTGGCCAAAACTAAAAAAAAAACCCTCCACATCAAAAAATAAAGAATAAAAACAGAGACAGATAAATTTTGAAAGCAGAGGAAAAGAAATAACATCACATACATAGTATCCTCAATAAAATTTACAACTAATTCTTTCCAGAAACGAAGTGATTAGTAAGCTATGAAATGATGTATTCAATGTGTTGAAAAAGAAACTGTCAACTAAGAATTTTACATTTTCAAAACCATCCCAGTGAAATAAAGGGGAATTTAAGAATTTCCGAGATCAACAAATCTATAGGAATTTGTCATTACTGAAACTTCCATACCGGAAACACTAAAGGGAGTCCTTTGAAAAAAAAACAACACTAGACTTTAAGTCGTATCCCCATGAATTAATAAAGAACACCAGAAAAGGTAGCTATTAGGTGAGTGGAAAGGTAATTGCGGTTTTCACATTGTTGGAATTTGCCATTTGATGTCGGAGTACATTCTTAAATCTTTGTGGTTACGTTATATATCATTTTAATGGGCATTTCTCACTTTATGTTTTTTTGCTAGGACTTGTTACTTGCTGTTTATTTTAGACTATGGAAATAATGTTAGGCAAAAAGTAAATTTGAGCGATTTTCTTATTCAAGTTCAAAATGGGTTGTAAAGCAGCAGACAAGTCACAACATCAACAACACATTTGACTCAGGGAATGCTAACAAACATACAGTGCAGTGGTGGTTAAAAAAGTTTTGCATAGGAGATGTAAACCTTGATGATGAGGAGCATAGTGGTCACTCATTGGAAGTTGACAATGACCAAATGACAGTAATGATTGAAACCAATCCTCTTATAACTACACAAGAAGTAGCTGAAGAACTCAATATCAACCATTCTATGGTCCTTCAGCATTTGATGCAAATTGGAAAGGTGAAGAAACCTAATAAGTGGGTGCCTCATGAGCTAAGTGAAAATAAAAATAAATATATATATTGTTTTGAAGTGTTGTCTTCTCTTATTTTACACAACAATGAATCATTTCTCAATCAAGTTGTGACATTCGATGAAAAGTGGATTTTATACAGCATCTGGTGATGACCAGCTCAGTGACTGGATCGAGAATTAGCTCCAAAGCAACTCCCAAAGCCAAACTTCCACCAGAAAAGGTCATTGTCACTGTTTGGTGTTCTGCTTCCGGTCTGATCCACTACAGCTTTCTGAACCACAGAAAAACTGTTACATGTGAGAAATACGCTCAGCAAACAGATGAGATGTACTGAAAACTACAATGTCTGCAGCCAGCTCTGGAACAGAAAGGGCCCAATTCTCCACAACAATGCCCAACTGCACATTGTACAATCAATGCTTTGAAGACTACAAAGTTTTGTTTCATCCACCATATTCACCTGACCTCTTGTCAACTGACTGCCACTTCTTCAAGCATCTTGACAACTTTTTGCATGGAAATTGCTTCCACAATAAGCAGGATGCAGAAAATGGGTTCCAAGAATTTGTTCAGTCCTGAAGTATAATTTTTACACTACAGGAATAAACAAACTTATTTCTCACTGGCAAAAATGTGCTGATTATAATGGTTCCTATTTTTATTAATAAAGATATGTTTAAGCCTAGTTATAATATAAGAATTTAAAATTCATGATCTAAAACTGCAATCACTTTTTTATCAACCTAATATATAAGTAAATATAGTATGAATGTATAAAAGGCAGTATAAATGTATTTTGCTCGTAATTCATTATGTTCTATTATTAAGAGAGATTAAAGGTGAAGGTTCAGTGGTAGACATTCAGATATTATTAATGGATTTAAAAGAAAGTTGCATAAAGCAATAATCATGTAGCTGTGGTGATGGGCATACAATGTATACAATGACATAATAACAAGAGCAATGATTTCACAAAAGAAGGAAAATAATGTGGCACTGTATAGAAATAAGGTTTTGTGTACAAGTGAAATTAACTTGTCATTAATTCAAACTAAATTGTTATAAATTAAATTATTAATTGTAATCTCCAGGACAATACTATGAAGGTAACTAAAAATATAGTAAAAATAATGAAAAAGAAATTAAAATAGTATGTGATATAATTTGCATATTTGTCCCTGCCTAAATCAAATCTCATTTTGAATTGTAATCCCCAGTGCTGGAGGTGGGGACTGGTGGGAGGTATTGGATTATGGGAACGAATCCTTCATGATTTTTTGCTGTCTTCCTGATAGTGAATTTTCAGGACGTCTGGTCATTTAAAAGTGTGTGGAATCACCTTCCTTACTCCCCTTCTTTCCATGTGATGTGCCTGCTCCCTCTTGGCCTTCTGCCATGATTGGAAGTTTCCTGAGGCCTCCTCAGAGCAGATATCACTTTGTTTCTTGTACAGCCTGCAGAAACAAGAGTAAATTAAACCTATTTTCTTAAAATTTACCCAGCCACACGTATTCCTTTACAGCATTGCAAGAACGGCCCAACACAGTATTGTAGAAAATATCTATGCAGCATAGCTAACTCTGACCATACTTAAAAACCCATTCCTTAAATATTTCTTTTTCTTCTTTACTCCAATATATTATGAAGGTGTCCTTCTCTGAATATTTGCTGCTTCCTTGAGCTCTTAAAAACACAGCTTAACAAGTAAGATTCGGATATAATAGAAAGAGATTACGTTTGGAGTTACAGAGGTCTAACATTTAGTCCTTATACCATCAGAGGTTAGCGAGGTTAGCCCAGGGATATGTGCATCATCTCGTGGAGTGTTTATTTAGCTAGCTCTCTCCCCTGAGATATGAAGGTAATATTCTTGACTTCGCCATGTTTGTGGGAGCACAAATCTTACTCCAGCATATGGCATGTGGTAAGTACGTACGGTATTGTTATTAGTGTCTTCCCATTATATTTCAGAACCCATTCCTGCATTATTTCTACTTTAAAGCTTTCATTTTTTTTGGTTCTGCTGATTATATCTCAGAGAATGCCCATTAGCTTCCACTGGTCTATAGTGCTGGTCATAGGAGGACGTCTTGCCAAGCTCTGAGCTTTTTCATTATGCAATAGTGGTAGAGGTTCAGAGGTAAAAATTAGAAGTTTGGGTAGATGAAAGGGCAGTAGAACCCAAGATGAGACTTTACTAGAAATTGAAAAGGCAGCCAAGAAACTCACATCTGTTTATTTGCTATTTATTTGTGTGCATTTTATGTATAGACACTTATGTACAATTCCCAGTATTCCTATTTTGAGAATGTGATGAATACAATAATTATGCAGATAATTAAAGTAGTAAAGTAGACACATTTTACCTTACTTACCCAGGTAAACTCTGCATCCAATAAGAAGAAGCAACTTCACAATCATAGGTGACAACATTAGAAATATTAAAACTATAGCCAACATATTATCATTCCAACCTCTCAAATTAGACAAATCTACAACTTTGTAACTAACTCAGCCAAAGTCTTAAGTACTACATTCATATAAGATTAGAAAAACCTTTCACTTGTATGATACCGAAAAACATCAGAACTTTTAAATGATTGCAGCTAATGTTGTATCATTAAAAACTTAGGTTATATTCATATTTCTCCCAAAAGACACTTAAAAGTAGATGATTTTATTACCCCCAAAATGGGTTTAGATAATCAATTATATGTTTGAATGTGATTTATTAATAGGTGCTTAGTATTAAATAACATCAGACTTTATCCACAGGAAATTATTTTGTACTCTGAGCTCCCAGAAGAGAGGACGATAAGAAATGAATGAGTTTCGGGAGTAAAGGAAATGAGCTATAGTGAGTTTATATATAAACTATTTTGAAGCCTTTCCTTGAGTTGTCTTTGTGCATCCTTGAGACTGGTTTGCTTTGCACTGCTCCCGTGGGAGGCCAGGACAAGAGATCATTGATAACATGTTCAATAACCTCATGAGCCTCATGTGCATTTTATGCCATTGTACTTTGGTAGCTGAGATGAAAAAACAGCCAGTAAAGGCTTCATTCAGGACTGCTTCTGGAACGACAGGAGAGGGGCAGAGTTCCCAGACTCCTTTTCAATAACCAAGTCTATAAGAGGCCTTAACCCTTATTGAGGGGAAGTCAAGTGTGAGAGTTGCAAGGTCTTTTGGTGAGTACCATAGATATTTGTAGTGAAAGACTTTGTGTGTGTGTCAGGTGGACGTTCAGCTGTGTCTGTAAAAAGTAACCTGTTATGCTGGGAGGCGGAGGTTGCCATGAGCTGAGATCCACCACTGCACTTCAGCCTGGATGTCAGAGTGAGACTCCATCTCAAAAAAAAAAATGTTTCCTAAGAAGGATGACAAATCCCATATTTGAGGGCCATCCATTGACAAAATTATAAAGATAATATGTACAATAATTTTTATTTGGCATCTTTTAATCTTCCTTTTCTTTCTCTCCCTTCCTCGTACTTGAATTTCCAGAATTGTATGCTTTTTCTTACGGGTAATCTAAGCTAGTATTCTATTCACCTTTGTTTACCCAGTTAGTTGTCAATTTTTATCTTGGAAGTAATTTACTAAAAATTAATTGTTAGTTGTTAACTGAGAGTTGTCTTATACAGTCTATGCCTCAATATTCTATTCACTTTTGCATAAAATTTCAGGAATGTCTCCTGCTTGTGGTTTCTGCAGTTTAATTAAGAGACAATGCAATCTGCCACTTAGCAGCACAAGTGTACAATCAGAAAGGCCGAGGCCTGAATATTAATTATGCCACTTATAAGTTGTGGCTTGAGAAAGTGACTTCATTTGCCTATTCATAATAATTTCTAAGTTTATTGAAGATTTACTACATGACGTTGCATTCATGCAATTTCCTTAACAACCGATTGAAAAGATGCTATTCTTATTTCTGTTTCATAGGAGAGGGAAGTGAGGCTTAGAGTTATTAAATCACTTGCACACAGTCATGCAATTAATAGTTACGGAGCTGGAATTAAAAACTTGTTCTGTCTGACTAAGCATGTAAAACTCCTCTCACACTAGTACTATTCTTTCTTTAACAGAAAAATGTGGGTAATGATGCTTCCTTGAATATTCTGTTGTGAACTTTAAATTTTGTGTCCTAGAAATTCTAGAATAATTCTAGAATTTAGAGGGTTTTGCTTACCTATATTCTAAATTCTATAGACTCAGAATGAGTTAAAATGACAGGCTGGAATTACAGAGGTTCGAGTTCATTCTTTAAAAGATTAAGAGCAATACAAATATATACTATATGATTATACATAATTAATTGTTTTAAGATTCTTTTTAAGTAAAATATTATTATTCTTAGTCTATAGATGAGAAAGGTGTATATGCCACCTGCAATTGACATTATGATTTGTGATAGGCCCTGAAAAAATATACATATGGCCCACTTTTTGCAGTCGAAGAACTAAAAGTCTAGTGGAATAAACATTTTATTAGGTGCAGCATATTAGGTGCTAGAATTGTATGTATGCTTAAGGATTCATAATAACACAATGGAGAGATACTTACTACAACGTTAGGAAGTCAAAGGAAGACTTACATGAGGACAGGGGAACCATGAGTTCTAGGAACAGAGGAAGTATTACCCACCAAGGAAGCTCTTTTGCAAATGCATTCAAACATGAGTAATCCACACTACTGTAATTTAGGCAACTACAGAGATGGTTTCATGAGATGTTGAAGAGAAAAGGTGGGTCATGCATGACCTGTGATTTTAACAAAATGACATTTAAATAAAAGACCAGGAACTATTTTTTTAAAAAATATATCTTATTGCACTTCAGGTTCTGGGGTACATGTGCAAAACATGTAGGATTGCATAGTTACATACATGGCAATGTGGTTTGCTGCCTCCATCCCCTCCGTCACCTGTATCCGGCATTTCTCCCCATGTTATCCCTCCCCAACCTCCCTATCCCTTGCTGTCCCTCCCCTATTCCCCCACCAACAGACCCCAGTGTGTGATGATCCCCTCCCTGTGTCCATATGTTCTCATTGTTCAACACCCATCTATGAGTGAGAACAGGAGGTTTTTTTTTTTTTTTTGCTGTTCTTGTGTTAGTTTGCTGAGAATGATGGTTTCCATATTCATGCATGTCCCTACAAAGGACACGAACTCATTGTTTTTGATGACTGTGTAGTATTCCATGGTGTATATGTGCCACATTTTCCTTGTCCATTCTATCATCGATGGGCATTTGGGTTGGTTCCAGGTCTTTTTTATTGTAAACAGTGCCACAATTAACATACATGGGCATGTGTCCTATAATAGAAAGATGTATAATCCTTTGGATATATACCCAGTAATGGGATTGCTGAGTCAAATGGAATTTCTATTTCTAGGTCCTTGAGGAATCATCGCACTGTCTTCCGCAATAGTTGAACTAATTTACATTCCCACCAACAGTGTAAAAGTGGTCCTATTTCTCTACATCCTCTCCAGCATCTGTTGTCTCCAGATTTTTTAATGATCACCATTCTAACTGGTGTGAGGTGGTATCTCAGTGTGGTTTTGAGTTGCATTTCTTTTTTTTTTATTTTTTTTTATTTTTATTTTTTTTATTTTCTAAATTTTTATTGCATTTTAGGATTTGGGGTACATGTGCAGAACATGCAAGATAGTTGCATAGGTACACACGTGGCAGTGTGTTTTGCTGCCTTCTGCCCCCTCACCCATATTTGGCATTTCTCCCCATGCCATCCCTCCCCTGCTCCCCCCCCCCGCTGTCCCTCCCCTATTTCCCCCAATAGACCTCAGTGTGTGGT
>CM052653.1:113862321-113958382 GCA_028533165.1 Leontopithecus rosalia | reverse complement strand
TTGGAAACAAAAGCCAAAATAGACAAATGGGACCTAATCAAACTCCACAGCTTCTGCACGGCAAAAGAAACAGTCACTAGAGTGAATCGGCAACCTACAGAATGGGAAAAAACTTTTGCAGTTTACCCATCTGACAAAGGGCTGAGTTGCATTTCTTTAATGACAAATGATGATGAGCATTTTTTCATTTGTTTGTTGACCTCATAAATGAAAAGATCAGGAACTCTTTAGTAATTATATCCTTCCATAGGAAGCATTGCTGAGTATCTGTTGATTTTGTTATCTAAGCGTCTGTTATCCATTTTTCTAGTAACAATTCCTATTGTTTTTCAAGGCCCTCTCTTCTACTGTGTCAAGTATGTGAGCCTCTGTGGTCACGTGACTAAGGCTAGCCAATGAAAGTATCCCATTCTGTTAACTATGGCTCGTAGGTGAAGAGGAGCCACTAGCACACACAGAAGCTGAACTCCCATAGGAGGACTTCTGTGGATCTGTTTGTCTCAGCCCATCTCTCTCTTCCCCTGGAACTAGTGTGCAAGAATTCTCTGAACATGCTTGGACATAACAGGAAGAGAGTTTTTGACTCAGAGCAGAGCCACTCACAAAAACCCAGCACCGAAAGAGAGGGCAAATGAGAGTGAGTCCTGAGGATGCCATCTTGTCTGTTTTTACCACTTCTGGTATTACCATCGGTGCCTTCACCACAATTGAAGTAAGTTTTTTTCCATGCCCAGTGCAACACATCACATTCTGGCTAAAATGAAAACTAGTGGTACATTTTTAGCTACCAATGTTTAAGAGATGTCATTTATTCATGAAAACCGGAACTGCTGATGGGTTTGTATTTCAGTCAGATGAAGTGAAAGCTCTCTGACAAAAGAGTCTTTCAAAAATGCATTCACATCTAAATTACTCAATAGGTATTCATAAAATATGCATTCCTTTTATCCCTCTGAGGATATAACTAATTTTCTTTTTTTTATTTTATAAATGATGTATCTGAGCAAGTAGTGTAATAACCTACCCTGGGCTAGCATAACTGACTCCATTTTAGCTGTAAACTCCAATCTGGCTTCCCCCTCCTTGCCACAGCCCCTTTGGGTGCATAACTGGGTCATGCTGCACTTAGAAGCATTGAAGCTACTGTTCTTAACACTTATAACCATTGTAACTGCATCCTGCTTGGCGCACCTCCCCACAGCTATTGTAAGAAAAAAGTTTGCCTTTGATCATTGTGCAGAAGGAGCCTGATCACCACCCTTCTTGGACCACCTGTGCGTGCAGCCCCTTCCCCTAACCTGCTTTTCTCCTTCTGTAAAATTCCACTTCAGTCAGGTACTCCCCTCCCCTACCTAAATCAAGGTATAAAAGATAATCAGAACCCTTCCTCAGGCGAGCGAATTTTGAGCCTTAGCCGTCTCTCGGTCACTGGCTAATTAAAAAAGGACTCAGTGGGGTGGGGAGTTGGGGAGAGATAGCATGGGGAGAAATGCCAGATATAGGAGAAGGGGAGGAAGGCAGCAAATCACACTGCTATGTGTGTACCTATGCAACTATCTTGCATGTTCTTCACATGTACCCCCAAACCTAAAATGCAATTTAAAAAAAAGGATTCTTAATTTGAAACTCAGTGTGTGGCGCATTCCTTCTAACTCGCTCAGTTTCAACAGTAGAGGTGTCTTGACCTGGAGTTATCCTCAAATGCTTAACCACCTCAATATTGAGGCTACAGCAGCACAATATTCCTTTTCTTCTCATCGTATCCAATTTGACTGTCCACTAAACTGAAAGGAATTGTTCTCTGTGCTGTCCCATTGAATTCAACAAACAGTTGTTGAACTAGGTTCCAGGTTCTGTGATACATAGTAGGGCACTAATACAAAAGATGCCCTCTGCCCTGAGGCTGCTCAAAGTTCACTGCTAGCAACAAACAGGTAAACAGATGTATGACTTATTACATGCATAAATTAAAGCAACTACAAAGTGCAGTGGTGACACTGAAAACGGAATGGGTACATATACTGGTTCAAGCTAGGGTGAGTCATGTAAGTGAGGACTTCAGAGGGAAGATTGCACACTCTTCAGGATAATTTACAATGGATGTAGCATCTCCTCATTACACACTTGATGTATTTCAGTCTAATCTAAAGAGATTGTCTCTGCCTGGTATTAAATGTCTTTTCTCAAAACTGGTGTTACAACAAATATAAGTTCAACCATTTTTCCTCTTTTCAGTTGTCAATAAAAATACAGTAATTATGAAGGGAAGAGCAAACACCTAAAATATTCACAAATATTCCTCTTATTCTAAAATTCTAAACTATGCTGGTCCATTGTGATGCTCTCAAAGAAATTAGTGACAAAGTAAACGCCAGAGTAAATTTTTATCTGAAATTTGTGCTATGAAGCAATCTCTTTTTAGGAAAATATACATGGTCCGTCAAAAGAAAGACCTAGTTAACTAGAATATAATGGTTATTGTTGGTCTTCAATTTTCCTTCAAAAGGAAAAACAAAGGTATTTCTTATGTTGTTTTAAGTGACATATAGAAGCCTCTCACAGCTTACCAGCTTTAAAACCATGTGGTAGCAGAATCTCATTTTGGAAATCTAATCAAGTCTATAATTCTTGATTGTACTCTTTAGTTAATAGCTTGATTACATTTAGAATTTCTTTCTTCATTTTTTGATTTTTTTAGTTTATACTATTGTTGAGTAGTGCCATCTCTTAAATTCTAGTAATGAATTTAGAATATTGTGATGGTATGATTTAAATGAAAACTTGCTCAGTATTTATTGCATTGTTATAGGACCAATCAGTTTGTGTACTTGCTGCACAGAACAGACCATTACACTGAGTCAGCAGGGACTGCGGAAGAGAAAAACATTAATGATTGCAAGTTGCCAAGTGAAGATATGGGAGGAGACCTTTAATATATCTCCCTGGGGAGTTTTGGGCTTGAGATACTAAGAAGATCATGGAGAACAAGGGAATGGAAAATAAGCGTTGTTGATTGGTCAGGGTAAGGTGGGAAAATAATCAGGACGTGGAAACGTCATTCTTTCCTGAGTCAGCTCTTCCTGGTGTCCTTAGACCACTGACGTCAGTAGTTTCATCGGTATGCAGGACCTGTAGGAATATCTAAAAGAGAAAACTAAACATTTCATAATGTTCATGTTGTTATCTCTAGAGCAGTTAAAAGGAACAATAATCTTGTAACAGGGTCTATGGGATTCTGAGGCAAGAGGCATGACAACTATGGGGAAGCAGTTTGAAAAACAGCTGACCAAGTGATCAATGCTGAATGCTGCAAGCTGGGTTTATTTTCCTTTCTTTCCCTCCCTTCATTTCTGATTAATTTCATAAAGATTTTAGGAGTGGTTTCAACATCTTTTCTATTTTTGAAAGATATTGGTGTCTGTATGAACTTTTTTTCATTATTGTTAATTACAATCCTATTTGGTGATACATCTAGAAATAAGTTATCAATAATATGTGTAAATATTTAATAATTATCCCTTTTAAAAATAAATCTGTCACTTTGCAATGCAAACTGTGCATTCATAAAAGGCAAGAGAATATACAGATGTCTTGGAATTACTAAGTTAATGTAGCAATGTCACTGAGCAAAGTTAATTTACAAATTATCACTTTTTATTTAAAATTAACTAGAAAATGAAAAACAAGCCATCATTTGTAGCATCAAAAAGTCTAAATTCTGAGAATAAATTTAAAAGTACATGTTCTAAATTTCTACCCAGAAACCTTTACAACATAAACAATATATGTTAAAGGCCTAAATAGCATTGTATTGGGAGACTCAACATCCAAAATATGTCAATTCTGTATAACTTAATCTATTGATTATCTACCATATTAATAAAATGTTAGCATCTTTTAAACTGGAAGTTAATTCACCAGTGTTAAAACATTTGTGAATTTAATACTGGCTGATTAATTTTGCATCTGGATACTTCTACTTAGCATAATGCTCTTGAGGTTCTTTGACATAGTAGCAAGTAAAAGTGTTCTATTCCCTTTGTGTGGCTGAATTGTACTTTATTGTATGAATCTACCACAATTAGTTTATCCCTTCATCAGTTGATGGGCATTTGGACTTCTTTTTTTACATTTTTACTATGATAAACAGTGCTGTTATCAACCTGTATGTACCTGTATTTGTTGGAATATTGATTTTGAATCACTGGGGTCTGTACCAAAGAGTAGAATTAATTAGCTATATGATAATTCTATGTTAAGTTTTTGAGGAACCACTAAACTGTTTTCCACAGTGGCTGAACCATTTTACATTTTGTCCAGCAGGATAAGTGGGTTCCCATTTCTGTCTGTCTCTCTAATATAGCCAATCTAGTAGGTAAAGTGATATTTTATTGTGGCTTTAATCTGCATTTTCTTAATGATTATTAGTATTAATAATTCCTTCATGTGTTGATTGGCTATTTGTATTTCTTTCTTGGGAAAATGTGTGTTTAAGTGTTTTGACCATTTATAAATTGAGTGTATATGTGTATGACAGCTTTGGAATTCTGTTTGGATAAATTTTGTAAATTTTAACACACTACCTCTGATCCAGTATTTCTACTTTTAGATAGTCAATAGAATGTGTTTTCCAATGACAAGTGCAAGATGTTTATAGCAGTGATTGATTCATTTTAGCCAAAATGAGCAACAATTCAAATATTCATCAATAGATGAATTCATACTTTGTGATATATTGAGAAATTCAATTTTAACACAATATTGAAAATGAATGGTCATGATAAAATCTAGATAAATATGGCAACATAATTTGGAGTGAAGAAAGCCAGAAACCAGCATTACATGCTGTAAGATTTCAAATCTGTGAAGTTCAGCAGTAGATAAGATTATCCTTGAGTGGTAAAAGTGAGGACAGTGGTCAACATTGGAAAAGTAGTAGGGCATATTGACTAGAAGGACAAAGGAAAACTTTGATAGGAAAGTCATGTTGTAGGTGGTGCTGATGTGTGTTTACCTTGTGATAGTCTATAGGTCTCTACACTTACGACTTGACCCTTCTGAGAATGTTATATATCAATCAAATGGTTTATTTACAAATGTTGATCACCAGTAAATACTTTAGAGTGGTTATTAATAGAAGTGATAGTAAATAAGCACTTATTTTTTTCTGAAATGGATGTCAATAGTCATGTTAGAGTCACAGTGTTCTGATATCATTTGAAGGCCTAGCAGATGGTATAAATTGTCATCTGATTCTAATTTGATATACATTTTAGCACATAGTTGTCATACCAATGAACTTATGTGAATACTTATATTTATTTTGACTATTTTGGCTCAAAATACTTATTTTGATGTTGCCAACATGGAAAAGTACCAGGAATAGAAGCTGGTTCTTTCTTAAGTCAGCATCTCCCATGAAGGAACTGGGTACTTACATAACAGATCTCACTGGTTACCTAGATTAGGATTCCATTAAACACGTGTATGAAATGGCTAATTCTCTGTACCATGAGATTAATTTTTAATGGCATTTTGGAGACCATTATTACAGTTAAAGTGATAAATACTTAGATACTATGATACTAGGAACTTTCATTCAGTAGGGAATCACATTAATACACATGATGAGCTTGATGAATAGTTTTTGGTTGATACTGAAGATTGCAGAAGAGTACTGCAAACTGCAAGTGTCAGATAACTTGTCTTCACACATTTGGGAAGAAAATAATACCAAAATGTTAACTTGTTTGTATGTTTAACCTTGGAAACATTGTTTCATACACTTTTTCTAGACCTGTAGATATCACACTAATTTCCACTGCTTTTAAAACATTTTTATTGAAAGTTTCCTTTTTAAAATAATTATTTAAAAATTTTTACATAACACGATTATAGTTTTCTAAAAGCACTGCATAATAAAATTATTTATTTCAGTTAACTAGGTATTAAATACATATTGTGTACAAGGCTGAGTTTGGGTGTTGGGAAAGCAAGTAGATGTTGATGTTAAATTCCCTTGACTATACGAATATTAATATTAATATAGTAAGAAAGACATTCATCTCTCAGTCTCCGTGGGTCTGAGCTGCTTGCCTATTCAGTCCCAATGTAAGAACGTGGATATTTCGGTTGAAGTCGCTAAATTCACTTGCCCGTTTTCCTTTCTCTCTGTGAGTGCCACCGACTGCTGCTGCTTCTAATCAGACACCTTGCCCCTCCTGGAGACAGACTGTTATTTTTCTTTTTATTATTACTTTTTGAGACAGAATCCTACTCTATCGCCGCGGCTGGAGTGCAGTGGCACGATCTTGGCTTACTGCAAACTTCGCCTCCCAGGTTCAAGCGATTCTCCTGCCTCAGCCTCCCGAGTAGCTGGGACTACAGGCGAGCGTCCCGGCTAGTTTTTTCTATTTTGGTAGAGATGGGGTTTCACCATGTTGGCCAGGAGGGTCTCAGCCTCCTGACCTCAGGATCTACAACAGGGCATTTTTATTTGCTAAAATCTGCATTGTTTCTGGTGTTGTTCATTTCTTTTTAACTCGACATTTCCTTTCAGACTGAAAAAGTTTTTAACATTCCGTGTTGTGCATGTCTTCTCGAAAAAAAGAAGGAAACTGATTTTTGACTCTATGAAAATGGTTTTATTCTGAAGAGTATTTTAATCAGATAGAATTCTACATTGACAGTTTTTTTTTATTTATTACCTTAGATATTTCATTGTTTAATCTTTTAGTTTCCTTTTTTTCTTGTGAGAAGTTCTATTATTGCTCTCTTTTAAACAATATGACTTTTTTTTCTGGGAAGTTTTAATGCCTGCTAAAAACCTTTGATTTGCAGAATTTCAATTATGGTGTCTTTTGCATTTATATCTTTGAAGTTTACATAGCTTCTCGAAGTTGTGGGTGGGATTCATTTAATCAGTTTTAGAATGTTCTATATCATTTGCTCTTTGATTTCATATCTGCCCATTATTTCTCTTATTTCTTTTTGGGATTCCACCTATATATACATTATAGTGTTTGTTATTGAATCATAGATCTCACAGTTCTCATTTCATCTTTTTCATGCTCTTCCTTTCCATCTTTTTCTTTTTTTTGCTTCAGTTAAGATACTGTCTTTGTATCTGTCTTCAAGATCACGCACTTCCCTCTGTAGTGTTCAGCCTGCTATTAATCACAAATCATTATTTTTGACATTGTTTTTTACATTTCTAATGTTTCCATTTGGTTCCTTCTAACATTTTTATGACTCTACTGATATCCAATTTCATCATGCATGTTACCCATATTTTCTATTTTTATTTTTCTCTTAATTATTTTAAAGGCCTTCCTAATAATTGCGGCATCTGAAACATTTCCGGGCCTTTGTCTATTGACTGGAGCATGAAGCAATTTTTTTTTTGCTTTTTTTGTTACTTGTATTTTGATTATATTACACAAAAATATATATACACAATATAATGATTTCCCTAATACATAGGTTATAAAAAATATTATACATTTGATATACATTTAAAATATTTATACTTTCTATACCTTTGGTGATCTCTTAAGCCTTATATTCTCCTCCCAATGCCTCTGCATATGGCAGATGTCTTTGGCTTCCTTGAAGGACTGGAGACCCTTGGAGGGGCTCATATTTCTTCTGTTCCACATTCAGTCTTCAGTGTTTGAAATACTGTAACACCTCATCTCAGTTCTCCCACTCTGCCTTCAGGTATACTTTGCTGAAAGTAGAAATGCCTCTGATGAATTTCTTTTCATTTACCTGCACTGTTGTTCATCCTTAAATGCGGCTTTATAGTGGGAGAGATTCCACACGATCCATCCACTTTTGGTTGCCTCTGCCAGTGTACTCATTGAAGTTTGTTGAGTGCAAGCTGGACCCAAGAGTGGAACTTCTCTGGATTCTAATATGTCACTCTGTCTGACATGTGGCTTTTAAAAGTTTTTTAAAAATTTAGCTCTTTAGAATCATCATTCTATTCATTTATTCATCTATTCACTCCACGAATCCTTTTTGAGCATCATCCATTTGCCTCAGCATGACCCTAGTAATGTAACAGTGTGCAAGATAGAAATAATCATGGACTCTGAGGCTTAAAAAAATTTCTTCATGACGCCTATCCAAGACAGAAATAAGTGGATTGAAATTCCTTGTACATGGCAGTATCTACAATAACTTGTTTCAAGAAATAAGTAAGAAATATAAACATTCATAGATTAGTTTGGGCTACATAATCACACAGTAAGTAATTCAAATACCATATTTTTGTGTGTGAATATTTAATTCATATTATTTTTATTCATTCTCAAGGGTTTATGTATTAAACTTGGATATTATAATATTTTTGTGCTGTGCTTTTGAAAATTAGCAGGATTTAACTTCAAGGGGTTTCTTAGAGTGTACCATCCATATTCATCACCTGTGATAAATCACCTATGGTAATTAAGAGGACTGGCTATGGTTCACAGTGTCATCTCTCTTCACCAGAATATTTCTTCATAAATTCATTGAAATATTACAACATGACCTTAATGGACTTTGTGTAGATGCCAGTGTATAATATAGAAAAATGTCTCCACAAACGATTCTAAGGTTCAGGGGGAATAGAAAGTATAACACAAGTGCTAAACCACAACAGTGACACTAGTGAGGAAAGGAGCTGTGGCTCTTGAAGCAGTGGTTATGTGCTTCATAAATAATCACCACATGGTCTGGAGTGAAGTCAGGAAAATGGCAGAGTAGGCAGCTCCCAGTTCTTATCCCCTTAATAAAACCAAACATCAAGCAGAAATAATCAGAACTAACTTTCTCAGAACTCTGAAAAGCAGCCAAAGGTTTACAGCACCCAAGCAAATATCAAGAAAAAGGCTACTTGAAAATGGAAGGACACTTTGTGGCATTCTTACTTACCTCACCCTAGTCACTCTTCAGCAGAGCTTTAACCATTGACTGACTGTGTCCCCCCACAGGTTTCTGGTCTGTTCTAACCTGTCTCGGAACTATTAGAAAGGGTGACACAAGACATTGATTTCAGTATTGACTAACTAAAAATTCATATATATATGTATATATATATATATATACACACACATCATAGTTTTTGATATATGTATATACAAATATATATCTGAATAAAAATATTTAAGTGGGTTGGATGTTTGTTTTAGGAAATGCATTATTTCTGTTCTATGAAGCTTCATATGATTGTATTTTGGTGAAGCATTTTTCGGTATAACCAGCATATTGAAGAATGTCCTATATCTAATTTCATTCATTCCTTCATTCATGAAACATTCATCAACTACCTATATTTAAGTATGTCTCCAGATGCTTGTCATAAAGTGATGTATACAACAGTGATCTTTTCCTTGAGGCAAACAGCTACTATGGGAAGACAGACAAATACATCAGCTGTTATCATGAACTATCCTAATGCTACGATAGGGGCAGGAGTAATAGTTGGATTACACGGTGCAGGTACTGACCATACAAATGCCCGACAATTGTAGCACTGGAGCAAGGTCATGTGGGCCTTACTTATTTTCAGGGTTTAAGGGGGGTTTGGTAGATCCTAGAGAATGGCCTTGGAAGTCTGTGTGGCCATGACAGGGCACTTTCAGGGTCTGGTGCAACAGCTACTTATCAACTGATACAGAAGCTTTTCAATAGTTTTTTAAATCAGTATGACTCAGGGTGAGTAGTTGAATGTCAGTCCTAGAAAACATCAAGCAAAGGTCCCCTGGTATAAGGAGCAAAGACCCTCAACCAAGGATTTGAGTGTCAGGAGGTTTTATCATGAGCATTACAATTGAACTACGTGTTAAGACACGGGCAAGAATTGTTCACATAGGAAACTAAGAGAAGAGTGCCCAAATTTGATGGCTTAATAGTGTGCAAGTGCAAGGAGCTTGAGGGAGATTGTAGTGAGTAAATACAGCTGGTGTAGAGTATGTTTTGAGGACAATGGGAAGAAATTAATCAGGAAAGCTTCTTAAAGGTTTGTACCTAATGTCTATCAAAAGAACATTCAAGATTTGCACAGGGATCTAATATATCATGTTTGCCTCTGAAAAATCTCTGTCTCACACTATGAAGAAGAGAGTTTGGAAGCAGTAAAGGGGCTAAATTTGAAGCAATGGATTTATTTTTTTTAAATTTAAAAAAACAAACAAATAAAAACCAAAAAGCCAAGTGAGAAAGACCAAGGGCCAAAATGAAGTTTGGAAAGAAAAGACAGTTTAACAGTATTTAAAAAGTGATAAAACACTGTTTATGTAAATCATTTATTCTTTTCTTCTTGTTTTTAAGCAAGTCAAATTCAAACCAATTATTTTACTCAAAAAACATATCTGATTTTTTTCTTTCTTTTTTTTAAATTTTATTGAGACAGGGTTTACTCTGTTGGCCAGGCTTGAGTAGAGTGGCACAATCATTGCTCATTGTAAACTTGAATTCCTGAGCTCAAGCAATTCTCCTGTCTCAGCCCCCCAAGTAAGTGAGATTACAGGTGCATGCCAGGGTGCCTGGTTAATTTTTATTTATCCACTTACATGTTGTAGAGATGGCATCTTGCTATCTTGCTAGGCCTGGTCTTGAACACCTGGCCTCAAGTGATTCTTCCTTCTGGTACTCTCATAGTTTTGGGATTAAAGGTGTGAGCCACTGCGCCAGCCTCTGATTTCTTATTGGTGATATAAAATATGTTACTTAACCCCATGGTTCCTCATATTAACATGAGGATCCTCATATTAACATGGCATCCTCATATTAACACACCTTCCTGTTAGAGTTCATTATGTTCCCTAACCAATAATATAGCTTTAAGCATTGCTTTGTGAGGAATGTGGTTTGAGCCTTCATAAGATGGTACCGTGTAGTAAATCAAGAGAAGTGGGTAGACAGAGCCATAGGAAAGTGAGAGCTTGTTTTACTAGGCCATGGAGTCCTGTTGGGGTTTACGAGTGTGAGCATTGCAGGCCTATTGTACCTCTTCAGGTGGACTCTAGAGCCACATATCAAGCAAACAGGGAGAAATCATAGGAAAAGGCAGGTCCAAAAAGTTTAGCCTGGTGTTAGAACATCTGGAAAGTTGGCTCTAAGTAGGAGTATTCAGCAATATAAAATTGTACAAGGTGATCAAGACTCTATTTAAACAGTTTTCCATGGGGACAAGCACATTGCTGAGCAGATTTTGAAATATTACACTTAAACTTAGGAACCGAAGGCAGCTTGGCTGGCCTTACCTATCTGCCTTTTTCACTTAGCTATGTAAGGTATGATTGGTTACTTAATCTCTGTGACTCTTAGTTTCACGTTTGCAGAATGGGTAAATTAATATCCACAGTGTCTCATTATTGTGCAGATGATAAATAAAGTACTAATTTTAGGGATATTTTAGGGTTAGGGATATTGCATCTACCAGGGTGACATGTAGAAGGTATTCAGTGTTTGTGCCTTTTCCTTCAAGAACAACCCACCCAGTGCCTCCTACTGTTGTGATGCTAATTTGTTTCAGTTTACACTAGAGGCCTAATAGAATTGGAACTCAGTTAATTAATATAATATTTATTATAATCTTGTAGATAAGGAGATTAAAAATAGTTCAGATTTGTGGTAAGAATGACTTTTGGTTCTAGCCTTTAGACCCACCTTTTTTCATGTTAATCCACTGCCTTCTAAGAATAAAAGGAAATTCGGTGAGTTCCTCCTAATTGGGCATTCTGTATCTTCTGTCTCTGATGGCCTCACCCAAGTGTCTCCTCATCTTCAAAATATATACATTACCTTCACGAGAAAAACTCAGAGCATCACAGCCTCCACCAAGGCTTAAATAGATGTTTATGCTCTAATTTAAATATATATCTATACTCATAGCCTTCTATATATATCTACAACTCTATACTTACATAGATATCTACAACCCAACATTTACATAAATATCTGTTTTCCTGATTTTCATAGTTGTGTCCCGAAGCTTATACTGATATCTATACTCCAACTTAGATAGATATTTACATCCTAACTTAAAGCTGTTTACATCTCTAACTTACATAGATAACCATAATTCTAAACTTACATAAATGTTTACACTCCTAAATTTGTTTAAATAGAAAATGCCTAATTTAAATATATATCAACACTCAAACTTATATAGATATCAACAGATCTATTTTATCCATACTTCTCAAATTGCATAGATATTTACACACCTAAATTTAAATGAATACCTATACCTCCAATTTATATAGATATCTATGCCCCTAATCTTATATCAATATTGTTCTAAAATAATGTTTTAATTTTTACGACTCTAAAATTGCAAACAAGTGGCAAGAACCAGGTTTTCCTACTATAATCTTTTTCTATTAGAAGGCAGATATCATCATCAATAAGTGGCTAGGCTGTCATTAAGGGAAAAAAAATAACAGTTTAAAGAGTCAGAATTTTTTCTGTAGCCCATAATTTCTGTCTATATAGCTTTACTCCCATTTGCCCATCTGGTTGGTCCAGATGGAATTTGTTGCTTTTATACCACCATCTGTGTTAGAAATTGACTGATATTACTTAGTCTAATAATTAGATGAAGATATATAAGGAGTTTTGAAAAATCACCTTGTGGAGATGATAGCTTTGTTAGGGTAAGTTTTGATTTGTGAACTAGTGAAATACAGCAGCGACTCTCCAATGAATTTGAATAATCACTTATCAAAGAAGGAAGATGTAGATAAATAGTGCTGTATATTCTGGAAAAGAGAAAAATAATCAAAGAGCTATTTTGGTCACAGATACATTGCCTCCCTCCCAAACAAAACATGAACTATTTCTTAACACAATAAGCTCTGAGCAGTGAGACAACAGAACCTAGAAAGAGGGGAAAGTTATTATTTTACTTATTATTTAAAAGAAATTATACCTGACACAATTATAGATATTTATGTGGTACTATGTGATGTTTTGAGGCATTGTATAGTGATCAAATCAGGGTGAGTACCATATCCATGACTTTGAACATTTATCCTGTTTGCAGGGACCACATTCAAAATCTTCTCTTCCAGATATCTTGAAATAGACACTACATTGATACTTGCTATAGACACCCTACTTAATAGACTATAGAACTGTGTAATAGAACACCAAAACAAGGTGAAAGTAATTCTTTTTTCTTTTTTTTTGAGACAGAGTTTCGCTCTTGTTACCCAGGCTGGAGTGCAATGGCGCGATCTCGGCTCACTGCAACCTCCGCCTCCTGGGTTCAGGCAATTCTCCTGCCTCAGCCTCCTGAGTAGCTGGGGCTACAGTTGTGCGCCACCATGCCCAGCTAATTTTTCTATTTTTATTAGAGATGGGGTTTCACCATGTTGACCAGGATGATCTCGAGCTCTTGACCTCGTGATCCACCTGTCTCGGCCTCCCAAAGTGCTGGGATTATAGGTATGAGCCACCACCCGGCTGAAAGTAATTCTTAAAGCATAAGGCATAAAAAGTTGAGAGTCTCTGAAGGATCCCTTTGGCTTGATACCTTGCATCTTTGTCTTGTCTGAGAGAGAAGAGAGCATTTCTGTGGCTAGCCAAAATGCTATGGACTGCAAGTTTGTGTCTCTCTAAAATTGGTGTGTTGAGATCCCAGTCTCTGATGTGATAGTGACGGTAAATTTTGTGTCAACTTTACTTAGTTATTGAATGCACAGATAGCTGGTAAGCCATGGTTTTGGGGTCTTTTTCTAGGCTGTGGAGTCCTAGTTGCCCCTTTACTCCTTCCAAACTATCCTCTTCCTAGTGTGAAAGACAGGTTGTTGAGAGGCAAAACACCGTATGAGGATGATTCAAGAAGAGATTAGCATTTGAACCAGTATACTGAGAATAGCTCACTCTCACCAATGTGGGCAGGTGTCATCCCTATGAGGGCCAAATGGAACATACAGATGGACTCTCTCTCTCTTCTTGAGCTAAAGCATCCATCTGCTCCCAGACATTAGAGCTTCTGGGGTTGGGGGTCTCAGGTCTCTGCAGTGCTCCCTGCTCCACTGTTAGGCTTTTGGACTTGAACTGAATTAACCCACTGGCTTTTCTGGTTCCGGCTTGCAGGTAGCATATCATGGCACTTCTCAGCCTCTGTAATTACATGAGCCAATTCCCATAATACACCTCCTCTTGGATATTTATATATTTGATTGGTTCTGATTCTCTGGAGAACCCTGACTAATACAGTGATGATATTATTTTATGAAGAGATGGGGCTTTTGAGAGGTGATTAGGATATGAGGGTGCAGGCCTTGTAAATGGGATTTGCTCCTTATAAGTGGAGACATAAAGGAGATGATCTCTCTTTACTATGTGAAGATGTAGCAAGAAGGCATCCCTCTTTAAACCAGACACCAGGCCTTTTCCAAGAATGAAATCTGCAGGCACCTTGATCTTGGATGGTCCAGCCATCAGAGCACTGAGAAATAAACATCTGTTGTTTAAGTGACCCAGTGTATGGGATGGCAGTGTATAGTGGCAGCCAGATCTGACTAAGACACAATCAGAAGGAAGACTAGATGTTCATTCCCATGTCCCCAAGGGCGTCTGTGTCACCTTTCCCTGGACTCCATCCTGGTCTGCTGGTTTCCACTAAATGGTTGTTAAAGGTTTCTTTGTGTCCCTGGAGATTAAATCTGACTGTCTCTCACTTTAAGATTCGCATCCAAAAGCTACAAGTGCCAGTTTCAACATGCAAGTCTGCATGAGACAAAGCCATTCAGACAAATTCTGGACTTTTGGGGACAACAAAGTTTCCATTTATGTTTTTGGATTTGGGGATTTTTGAGAAGCATGTATTCTTTCTAGGATCCAATATGTATGATAAAGAAAAGCCTGTAGATTAGAGGGAGAGAGCAGAAAAAACCTTGTATGTTTATATGACAACATAAACATATCAAATCATGGCATCATAAATTGTTACCATAGTCTACTGAAAGATTTGAATAAAAGTTGTCATTATCTCTCAATTTTCAAATGATCTTCATGAAATAAATCATCTTTGTATTTTGAAAACTTAGGCAAAATCAGAGTGAAATGATTTTTATTTTTATTTTAAACACTAGGGGTTTGCATTCTCAAGGCATGACTAAGAGAAACCTGTTTCATTCAGTGGTGTGATAACTCTGGAGGACCCTACCAATAAGTATTTCATGCTCACAGTGCATTATTTGTACAGCTACACACTTTTTTAATGCCCTTTTATTTATTCTGATTGCTTCAAGGATAACATTTCAATAAGCACTCATGATTTTAACAAGTGTGTTCAACACCTGGTAATTCCTTTCATAGGAAGAAAGTGTACCAAGAGAAAGGCATCCTGAAACGTTGTAGAAATGAGGAAGAAGGTAGATGCTGCCTTTGGTGTAACACCAGGAAGTGATTTTCTTAAGAATTTTAAACTAATTGTTGCACCAAATCTTTATGGAAGAATATATGAATAACTTCATTATTTACAAAAGTTCTAGGTATTTGAAGTTGAGAGAGAGCTGAGAACTTATGTTTTCGATTTCCCTTCATTTTACAGAATAATAGATTGAGATAGAGTGCTTAGATAACTTATAAAAATGATCCAGGCATTTTCTGATAGAACCATACCTAGAACTTAGAAGACTTGATTCGGCATTCTTTCCACAATACTACACTAAATCTGAATCAGAAAAATTGATGAACCACTAAACAGGTTTCATATCTTCCCTTGTTAGGACATTCTACTACACTTACAGAAATTAGGACCTTTTTCACACAGCCTACTATTAGTCCTTTCTGCTGCAATATGTCCACTCATCTGAAAGAGCATTAGTAATTTGAAGATAGTTATAATTTCTTACTCATTCACCTGTTCGCTAAGTCACCTCCATAAATCATTGTCATATTCAATAGCTATATATTTTTTTCCTGTGAAAATCTGGATGTTCTACTGTTTTACAAGATCCAAAGATAGCTCTGCCCCTTTTTATAATACAATTGGGATCTCATAAGGGCAGATTCTATTTGTCTACAATGGATTCACAGTTGTTTGTTTTCTGTATACTCTTACCTGTGTTCCCTGCAACAAATTAAGGGAATCACACCTGTTTTATATCCACATCTGTGATCAAGACTAAGGGCACTCGCCCTCATGAGTTATCTTCTCCTTCTAGTCATGGAAAATATTACATTTTCCCTCCCTCAAAACAGGTGTAACCACATGACTAATTCCAGTTTATGCAGGATGAATGGGCTTATTCTGTACCATATCTGACATCAACTATTTCAGAGACCACACGTGACACTTCTCTTCTCTTTCTTCTTGTCATGTCCACTGAGGAGGCTACGGGCTCCAGGTGGTGAAGCCACAGAGTGATGAAGCTGTCTTCTGCCCGAATTGCCAAGAAGACCCTTGACCTGGACAGCTGCTGCTATATATAACTGATTTTGTGTGAGTGAAAAGTAAAGCTTTAAAGACTTCAAGACTATTTGTTTCTCCAGCATTATATAGCTTATTCTGACTCATAAGCTTTAATTAGAATACTTCATTATTTTTTAAAATTTAAATTTGAGAGAGTAAAGTTCATTGATTTATTTTTCCAGTGATTCTTTTTTTATATATATTTGGTTCCAGGCATTTTGCTAAGAGCTAGGAACCTCTAAATAAACAGAACCTAGTGTAGGTCTGGAAGCAGGAAGTCTGAGGCAGGAAACAGTAGTGCAACCAAGAGGTAGACGTTAAAATAGAGGCATGCATACAAAACTATGGAGAACCAAGAAGCAAGGGCTTAATTTCTGTCTGGAAAACTACAATGTTTTATGAAGAGTTGAGCTTAATAAGGGACGTACATGCAATAATTTATTGAGTAAAAGTTACCAGAAGAATATGCCACAGAGAGGAAACAGTATGTTCAATGGTGCAGCATAAGAAAGAAACATATTAAAGTTTTCAGGAACATCTGAAATGAAGCCAATCTTTGGAGATGAAGGGAGAGCAGCAGACAGGGGTCAGATCATGATGCGGATTTTGGTAGAGAACTTGTGGATGTGTGTTACTTTGATTGCCATCTGTGGTGGTTTTGTGGTGGATACCTGACGTGATGGCTAAGACGGATTCAAACACTGTATATACTTAATATGTGAAGTTCACCATGGGAGAGTAGAGACGCAGCATTACATGATTTAATATTTGCAATGAATTAGCATCAAACCAGCACACATGGGAGTAATTCGTTCACTAATGATCACAGCAAATATTTAGGATTTTACACTGTCTTATAACTGTAATTGATGAGGAAATATCTGGAATTCTGTGTAATTCTGCTCTCAAATCAACTGACAGGTGACAACTTTTTAAAAAGCAAGAATCAAAAATAATAAAATTTGTAGTAGACCTACAGAATTTTTCCCTTCTTTTTGGCTTTTCAAAGAAAAAAAAATATTAACAAAATTAAAACAAGAAAGTTCAAGTAATAAAATGAAAAAATGCAGTCTTCAAATTTCATAATTCAGGAAGAATTGTAATTAAGAATCGAGGATCACCATTCCAGACAGGGTTCGATGTGTATACACAGACAGTGGATTGAGAAGTGAATGCTTTGGAGCTCACTATGCTGGGGCTGCAAGCTTGAGAGTATGAAACTCTATCCTTGGCTATTGAATATCTGTTTCAGGAATTAGGAATTAGCACTTTTTTTTTTTTGAGATGGAGTCTCACTCTATCACCAGGCTGGAGTGCAGTGGTAAAACCCAGGCTCACTGCAACTTCTGTTTTCTGGTTGCAAGCAATTCTCCTGCCTCAGCCTCCCGAGTAGCTAGGACTACAGGCAAGCACCACCAAGCCTGAATAAATTTTTTTGTATTTTTAGTAGAGAAAGGGTTTCACCATGTTGGCCAGGATGGTCTCGATCTCTTGACTTCATGATCAGCCTGCCTTGGCCTCTCAAAGTTCTAGGGTTACAGGCGTGAGTCACGGTGCCTGGTCAGGAATTTGTACTATTTTGTAGAGATTCTCTACATGGAAGAATCTGGTGGTTAAGATGGAAACCACAAGCTGCCACACATGTAAGCTCTGGTCAACACAATATTCTTTAGATTCAAAACCTAAGTGTTTACGAAATTGTTTTTTGGTTCAGGACCACACAGCTGTTGGAGACAATAATATAACATATGCCTGACCTAATGTCATGTTTTACTTGAGCATGTTGTCTGGCATAGGTCATGGTCAAACCCACTGGTTTGAGATTTGTCTCCACAAATCGGGAATTTATATATTAAAAGGAGAAGAAACATTTGTCTAGGGCAATCACAGCTTTCTGAACAGATGGCTAAACCCCCAGAAACTGAAATAACATATCTTTACCATGTGTTTCTCTTTAAAAACATAATCTATAGATGTTTAATCTAAAAATCAACATTTGGATTATCTAAGCAGACCACCATTTGTTTTATTAAATCACATAGTAGGTAGATTTCTCTACTTTTACAATTGGTAATTATTTAGGATATGACTCTTCCCATTGCATTCCAATATAATGTTTTACTGAATTCCCAGCTTGATCTTGTGTTGGGGAACACCCATAGTTTCCCACTCTCCTTGTAGACCTCAAGAACTGAGAGTGTGTGTACAGAAGGTAAGAAAAATCCAAAAGCAATCACGGAGAAGAGGTGAAGAATAGGGTTGCTGCAGCCCTATCCCAGCAACCAGCAGACTCAGAGACTTGATTTTAAACATTAAAATTATAGGACAAAAACGGTTCCCACAAAATCAGTTCCCACAAAAACACTATAGCATATGAAGAAGAAAGAAATCCAGTGTGTGAGGCTTTAAAGAATATTATATTCAATTGACAATAATTTACAAACAAGCAATAGCTTACTGTCATAACTTATGTTAACTTACATATTACTCTAAAAAAAGACCATAGCCCTGAGTTATACTGTAACATAAAGATGTAATGAAAGCAATTATTGCCTATTTAAAATCAGAACTATGAAGTTTATGTAGCTTAAAGTGTTTGATACTTTGTGTTTAAAAGACTGCCAGAGGAACATGAGAGCAAAAGGGCCAGAAAAAGTGTCATGGTGAATAACAGCTGGCTACAGACAGTTTTTGTGTGTGCCCACCAAGCATCTTCATTTAAAGGGGCAGGCAAAAGAGATGCCAACCAAAGACTTTTGATTGCTTTTGCAACCTGACCTGGTATATTCCCTCAGGGAATAATTCTGGATTACTTAGAGATATCCACTAACTAATAAGAAAGAGATACTCTAGCATATATTTTACTATTTAACACAACAAAACCTGCAGTCTTCTTAATATGGATTTACTGCTGCTAGCATCTCTTCTGGGCCACAATATGACACGAATTTACTTTTCTAATGCATTCTGAGTAAATATATGTCTGGTGAGAAATATTTTATCTGATGGGCATCTCAATGAAAAATTTTATTTCTAAGGTGGGAGGAACTTAGTCAAAGAAACATGGCTATAATAAAATATATATTCTAGTGGAAAAGTGAAGATAACAGCAGCTGTGGAGAGAAAATCCAGAAAAGAATAAATTATATTTATAAATTTAAAAAAACATGAGGAAGGTCTTAATAGATGTGTTTATTTGAAAGCTATAAATGCAACCAGAGGATTTTTTAAATTCAGAGCTCATTTATTTTTCTTTGGGACAGAAATATTAGCAGTAATGGGGCGAATCACAGAGGCAAAAGAAACCTACAGAAATAGGCCTGTGAACTGCATAAAGGCATATAAACTTCACAGTAAAAATTCAAGGAGTGTGTACTCTGAGATGAAAAATGATAAATTTAACCTCAGGGCTTGATTGGCTTTAAATTGATAGAATAGGAGAAAAACGAAATGCCATAGCAGAGACTGGATGCCAAGTCTTAACCAGCCTGTTACCTAATCCTTAATTCAGATGACTGGGAAATTGACTCCCCAGAGGCACTACTCAATGGAGTACAATTAATTTGTACTCTACCCCTAGTCGCAGGACGGATTCAGGTCCAGGTGATCCCTAGCCAAATTTCCCAATCAGAGGTAGCTTTGAGGTCACAGAAGCAATACCCCTAGACTGAACAAGGAATTGGGCAAGCACTCAGGGGATAAAGCAAAGCAGTGGAGGAAAATAATAGCTATCCTTCCAAATGACTGAGTTCTAACCAGTTTCTGCCTGTGCTGCTATGCTGGGCTCTAGTCACGTGACCAAACACTTTTCGCAGAAATGCAAGCCACCCAACTCATAATACCTAGTTACATAGGGGAATACTGACAATGACAGCAATGCTGGAAATAAAAATTAGTGTGATTCCACTCAAAATTTTATATGTTAACAAAACTTACGATATTCAAGAAATATTTAAGCTTACATTTTACTTCATTTTATGACAGTGCTATTTGGAAGGTAGGTAGTAATTGCCAAAGAAAATTATCCTACTTTGTTCAATGACAAATTTCTGATAGGGAAGGATGGAAATTAAGACTTTGAAAAATAAGACTGGTGAGGCACCCAGTAGATCATGTTCCCTCTTAGGCCTTGTTAAAATTAGCAGGGCTAAGATGACTCAGCTTTAACTACTTAAATAAATAATTTTATTTCTCCTTTCTTGTTCTCTTCACTTTCCCCCCACAGAAGAAAAGGTCACAAAAAAGGTGAAGGCCATTTATATAGGCAAGGATGGTTTTTGCTCATTATTGATCTTTTTTAATAGTTTTATTGATACTTATTTTAAAGGTTATGCCAGTTTAGATCTACTGAGAAAAAAGCTGCTGAAATAAAGCTAAGAATGCAAGGGACGTATCAGTGAAAGGTAAAAATTCAATGTTGATCTGATGTCTTCGAAGGACAGAAGGATAGGGAAAGTAGAAATTGGGTGGAGAATCACACTGTGTCTGAAAAGTGTCCTATCTAGGACAGAAATGGCCAGGTTCTGCTACTTTCATACTCCCATTGTTTAAGTGCTTCCCAGGTAGTATGGCACCAGACTGAATGTTGAAGCATATCCTCGTAGGGTAACATCAGGTTCTTCCTTGAGGAAGAGTCTAACAAAAGACTCCCTTGACTGCCACGATACAATCTCACGCTACGTCCCCAAACATGTTTGGTGGTCACCTTCCCCAGCTTCCCAATAGGCCTTTCCTTCAGAGGAGGACTTGAAGACAAAGGTTAGTAGGATGAACATTTCTTTTTCTTCCTTTTGAAGTCAAAAATATAATCCTTATTCCTACATTGACATTAACAGCAAACTGCAAGCATATTGTAATGGATTGTAGACATTATACTTCTCACTGTTTCCTTGAAGTTGGAACACTGAATTGAAATGAAACCCTAATGAAAATTTAAGAGACTGACAATGAAGCAGCCCAGGATTCAACTTAATCCCACAGTTGTATTTTTTCTGTCAAAAAATGTTTTAAGGTATATGAATTTGTTGCTGACATTTAACAATTGGGAGATTTTCATGTAAGAGCCCTGGTTACTGCTTAGTTTGAAAAATTCAAGATATGACCATACTGATCCCACCTTTTTTTCCTTTTTTTGACTTTACATTCTGGGATACATGTGGAGAACTTCCAGGTTTGTTACATAGGTATACATGTGTCATGGTGGTTTGCTGCACCCATCAACCTGTCATCTAAGTTTTAGGTTGAACATTTCTAACACTGCCATTGGTCACAAAGTGCTGACTGGTTCTTACCACTCCCTTCCCTATGCCTCATTCTACATCTTACTGAACCTCACATATTGTCTCTACTGGCTTCAGAGGCTCCCTTGTGGTGTTACTCGTACCCTCATTGTTGGGGAGTCTTAGTGCCTGCTAACCCTTCCCTCTCAGGCTATGGTTGCAGCACTTGCTTAGCTCACAGTTGGGCAATGGAGTGGCAAAAGGAAATCAAGATCATGGCCAGAGTTTCACACATACTCCTCTTGTCCCCATTGTACAACAGGAACCCTATATCCTCCACCTAAACAGTCATATCTTGTCATTATGGTGACTCCACTTCTCGCATGCTGGTCCTTGCACAGAAGGAGTTAATAGTGCCTTGATGGCTGCCCTTGAAACCCTATGTGTGTTCCCAAGCATGACTGCACTCCCTTTGGGAACCAGAGCTTCTAACTTTACTGTGGCCACAGTTGCTCAGATGGGAAGGAAAAAGTCTGCCATTGGGTCACTGAGAGGGCTAAGTGGTGTTTCCAGCTATCCGGTTCCTAGACATATGCATTCTTTGTACTGGACAATAGTGCCATATAGAAATTTCTTATTCAGTAAGTTTGTTGCATCCTCCAAAATCACATTATTACTGAATATTGTCTCTGAGTTGCCACTTCAGCTGAGGCTTCCACAGGTCAGTCCAACACTCTATTAGGGTGGTTTTGAATGATGCATTATGCAACATGACCAGTGGAGCCTATGGCTACAGGCCCACTTGTGCAGCTCCTCCGCTGTAAAATGAGTATCCTGGTCAGAAGCTATGTTGCAAGGAATTTAATGCTGGTGAATCAAAAACCTTGTAAGCTCCAGATTATGGTGTTTATCAAGGTTCTATGGGTTATAATGGCAAGCCATACCAAGAATATGTCTATTCCTGAAAAAATGAATCCCTGACTGAGGGTTTCTTTGAAATAAATTTACCACCAAGTAGTTGTGTCATCTCCCCAAAGAGTGGTGTCATATTGAGTTTTCAGTATGAAACCCTCTTGCTGGGAGTTTGGTCATTCAGAAGTGGCAGCAAGTATATGGGCCTTGGTGGTTGGCAGTACATATTGCTGAGCCCAGGCAAAGCCCACAACTCTACCATGGTGGCTTCTCGGTTCATAAATCCAGTGTGCCATTTGTGTGTCAGTCATGACAAAATACGTTTAATGTCAATTGGCCAAGTTATTTTTTCTTTTCTTTTTTTTGGTTTGGACAGACTTTTGGTTCTAAATAGACTGGCTAGAAGTTTATCAATTTATTATTTTTTTCCCAAATAGTTAGTTTGTGTTTTATTACCTTTCTATATTGTTTTTCGGTTTTCAGTTTCACTGATTTCTGCTTTAATATTTTTATTCTTTTTGTTCTCCTGGCAATAGGTTTAACTCACTCTCACTTTTTAAGTTTTCTAAAGTGGAAGTTTGAAATATTGACTTTGGACAGTCTTTGTTTTCTAATATGTGCACTTAGTGCTATAAATTTCCCTCTAAACATTCCCTTAGGTATATAGAACCAATTTTGATAAGTTGTATTTTATTTTCATTTAGTTTAAAATGTTGCTAAATTTCACAAGACTCTTTCTTAACAAATGAGTTAAAAATGTTGTTTAATTTCTAAATAGTTGGGGGTTTCCAACTATCTTTCTCTTATTGGTTTCTAGCTTAATTCTCTAGAGGTTTGAGAATATACTTTACATAATTTCTATCATTTTATATTTGTTAATGCATGTTTTGTATCCCAGAATGTGGTCTATCTTGATGAATGTTCTATGTGAGCTTGAGAAGAATGTGCATTCTGCTTGTTTTGGATGGAGTATTCTATAGATGTCAATTATACCTAGTTGATTTATAGTGTTGTTCAGGCCATTTATATCATTAGTAATTTTCTGCCTGCTTGATCTGTCAATTACTGACAGAGGAGTGTTGATGTCTTCAACTATACTAGTGGATTTGTCTTTATCTCCTTTCAGTTCTGCCAGTTTTTGTCTCATGTATTTTTGACATCCTATTGCAAGGTATATAGCATGTTTAGGGTTTGTCCATATCTTTTTGGAGCAATAATATTTTTATTGTTATGTAGTGCTACTACTCTTTGTCTCTAGTAATCTTTATTCTGAAGGTTATTTAGTATGAAATTAATATAACTATATCAGCTTTCTTCTGATTAGTGTTATAGTGTGTGTGTGTGTGTCTTTTAAATTGTAGCAAACACATAAAATTACCATTTTAACAAATTTCCTAGTGCCCAGAACAATGTTGTCAACCACATGCATATTATTGTACATCAGATCCCCAGAACTCCCATACTGCTTTACTGAAACTCTACACTCAAAAAAACTCCCCATTCCCCTCCCCAAGACCCCTGCAACTACCATTCTTCTTTCTATGAGTTTTATTACTTTATAAAGGTGGAATCATGCAGTGGTGTATGTGCGTGTGTGTGTGTGAGCGTGTGTGTGTGTGTGTGTGTGTGTGTGTGTGTGAGAGAGAGAGAGAGAGAGAGAGAGAGAGAGAGACTGGATATTTGACTTAGCATAATGTCCTCAGGCCACTCTTTCTTTACTTTTAATGCAGTCTTCAAAGTAATAATTTTTTTAATAAACATGCCTTTAAAAAATATTTGTCAAAAACTCTTTCTGGCTGGGTGCAGTGGCTCATGCCTGTAATCCTAACACTTTGGGAGGCTGAGGCAGGCAGATCATTTGAGGGCACGAACTGGAGTTCAGCCTGGCCAATATAGCAAAACCCTGTCTCTACTAAAGATGCAAAAATTAGCCAGGCATAGTGGTTCGTGCATGCAGTCCCAGCTACATGGGAGGTTGAGGCAGCAGAATCACTTGAACCTGGGAGGCAGAGGTGAGATGGTGCCACTGTACTCCAGCCTTGAAAAAAAAACTCTATCAATTAGCACATTTACACAATTAATATTTAAAGTTTTTAAAAATATAGTTGGATTAATATCTAACATATTTTAAACTGTTTGCTATTTGTCACATCTGTTCTTTGTGAAATTGTTGATAATTATGCTCCAAAGTTAAAATCTCAATTTCTTTTAATGGGAATGGACACTGTCTCTTATTCTCTTTTATTCCCCAGAATAATTTACTTTCATAACTGAAGATTTGCAAAGCTGTACTTTTTCCTTTCCTGGGAGCTTCACGCTGGTAGAGTGCCTGAATTTTTTTATATTTGTGATGTCTGAGTGCCTGCTGATTACCAAGGTATTAATAATTATTTGTTGAATAAAAGTCAAATATATGAAGAATAGAGTGAGGAAAGTAAGAAAAACATTAACAGAAAGATGTAAGGCAGCATCTATAACAATAATACTAAAACAAAAAGTGAAACTCCTATTACATGCTCCACACTGTGCTCAGTAGACTGCACGCATTGCCATTTAATCATCATAAATACCATCCTAAAATACATCATTGAGGGATTTAAGTTTTGAAAATGTTAAACAAACTGTACAAGAGCTCACAGGTTGTAAGATCTAGTATCAGGATCTCATGCTGAGATTTTTAGATCTCCAAAGACAAAAGTGTATTTCTATCAAAGACATGCTTCCCTGATGCTAAAATATTGCTCATGAGATTTTGATTAAACAGATGGTTATTATTAAGCCCGTTATTAACTCTCAGTTTAAATGCACAGATTTTGTAAGAAAGCCACAGTCAGTAAAGAATGTTGTTCACCGGAATTTGATGTCAAGACAACTGCTACCTCCAAGTTATTAGTAGTTTATTTAAAAATATTCCTTTCCTTCATTTATCATAAGAAAGTTGCTTTACACTGGAGGGGTGACATAAAGCCCCGAAATATGTCACTGTACATGAAATTCACACTTCTGTTGATATTTGAAAATGTATATATAAATATCGTGCCAGCTGGAAAATATTTCCTCAGATGGCCAAGTAAAATATTTATTTCTAGAAGGGAAGAACAGCAGGCAGGAAGAAGAGATACAGCAGCAATAAAAGGTGCCTCCCACAAAAGGCCTCATTCACATCAGCATAAATTTTGCCAGGAACAAAATAAATTTTGCATAGAAATAAGTAGGAGAAATCTGTTAATACATTTATCTAAGAATAAAGAGCTATAGCAATATGCTGACATCTTTCTGCCCATCAGAAGATTTTTGGCTTTCAGCGGAAAAAAATTCTCTATGTGTAGCAGTGGGGACCAGAAGAGATAAATAGTACCATCGCACCATTCTAACTTTGGGGTCATGTCTATGAGGAAAGAGGAAAATAAAAAGAATCGTGCTCGATGTAAACATCTTGTAGCTATCAAATCATCTACACTTGCTTGCTGTGGCTTTTTGAGCTTATCATTTCACTTCTTAGAACTTCAGTATTTTCGTCTGTAAAGTGAGGAAAGGAATAATTCACAATGGCTGTAAAGGTTAAATGAGATAATGTGGAAAAACAGCTAGTGTAGAGATAGGCACATACTGATTCTCAACTGTATCCGTATATTTTCTTTTTAATTTTGGGAGAAAATTATAAAAGCAGAAACTGCATAGTGTTATTGCTAGAGCAAGACATATTTTTAATCTCACATTCAATTGCACTATCTTTTTGTGTGATTATTATATATCCTATAATGTTGTGGAAGCAGCCTTTAAGATGGCCCAGAGATCTCCACCTCCCTATACTCATGCCTGTATGTCCTTGTGTAATCCCTTTCTCTTGAGTATGGACCATACCAAATGTCTCTCATCTAATGAATGATACACAGCAAACAGGATGCAATGCAACCTTTCAATATTAGATTACAAAAACTGTGATTTACATATTGTTTGTTCTTTATCTACTTACTATCTTGCTTGTTGTAAAGAAACGCAACTGTCATGTTGTGAACTGCTGTGTGGTGAGAACTTAAACAGCAATAGATTGACAAAAGCCTCCAGTCAACAGCCAATGAGAAAATGAGGCTTGCAATCCAGAAGCATATAGGGAACCGAATCCTGCAAGGACCAAGTAAGCAAGCTAGGAAGAATTATTAGAATCAAACTCTAGAGTAACTGTAGCCCCAGCCAATAGCTTGATTGCAGCCTTGTGAGAAAACATGAGCCAAATCCAATCAAGTATACTGTGCCCAGACTCCATTTATTATCTCCTGTGAAGTAATAAATGTATATTGTTTTTAAGCCACTATACTTGGGGTAATTTGGTATGCCGCAAAAGATAACTAACACAACTCTTCTAGGTACTTTAGGAACGCAAGAAAAATTGTAGATACTAATACATTAATAAGTGTATGTGATGTCTATCATGACCTAAAATATTGTTAGGACACATTTCTAGGCAGATAGGTTCCTAAAATTCAGGTTGTTAAAATGCTTCAGTGCATGAGATTAATGAGATATTAATACTCCTATTAGAAGCAAGGTTGGGAAAATAATAGCAGACAGACAAAGGAAATTGCTTATCTTTCTCCATTTTCTTCTTCTTGCCTAGGCTATCCAAATTATTTTGATTTTGTTGCTGGTTTCTGGATTTTTCTTGGTGTTTTCTGCTTTATTGTTTTTTTTGTAACATGTTGATAAAAATGTCATCAAAGCTGATCATGTATCAAAATAGCTTTTGACCAAAACAATACTTTCTCATTCAACCCACACAGACAAATTACTTTGATTGTGCATGTGGATATGTTTTAATTTTGATGTCAGCTACCACTATAGCTCTAAATAATATACTTCTGTCTCTTGTTCTTGATTGTTAATATTTAAAAGTACCTATTTTGATGCAATTGGAAATAGAATTATTTTCTTAATTTTTTTTTAAGGAATATATTGTTAGTGTATAAAATTCAAATTATTTTTGTATGTTGATACTGTATCCAGCAACTTTTCCAAATTTATTAGTTCTAAGAAGTTTTTGGTGGAGTGATTAGAATTTTCAATATTTAATATAATGCCATCTTCAAACATAGACAATTTTACTTTTTCTTTGCAATTTGGTTGCATTTTATTTGTTTTTGTTGTCTAATTTCTCTGGCTATGACTTCCAGAAGTCTATTGAATATAAGTTGCCAAAGTTTCATCTTGGTCTTGTTCCTGAATTTAAAGGAAAACGTTCAGCAGTTTACCTTAGAATATGATGTTACCTGCTCTTCTATATATGTCCTTTATTGTGTTGAGGTACATTACTTCTAAATCAAATTGTTGAGCATTTCTTATCATGAAAGAGTGTTGAAATTTGTCAGATACTCTTCTGTTTCTATCAAGATTATTATATGTTTTGGGTCCTTCATTCTGTTAATGTAGTACATCACATTAATTGATTGGTGTGTGTTAAATCATTCTTGCATCCCAGGAATAAATCCCTAGTTGGTCATTGTGAATAATTTTTTTAATGTATTCTTAAATTTTATATGTTAGCATTTTGTTGAGATTTTTCTATGTAGGATTAACAGGGATATTGGTTTGTGGTTTATTTTTTGTAGTGTTTTTGTCTCGCTTTGGTATCAGAATAATGCTGGTCTCTTAAAATCAGTCTGGAAGCATTCCTCCCTCTTCAATTTTTGAGATGATTTTAAGAATAATTAGTATTAATTATTCTTCAAATGTTTGGTAAAATTCACCAGGAAAACCACCTGATCCTGGGCTTTACCTTATTGGGATGTTTTTGATTGCTAATTAAATTGCCTTACTCATTATTGGCCCATTTCAGTTTTCTGTTTCTTCATAATTCAGTCTTCACAAACTGTTTCTAGTAATTTATTCATTTTCTCTGGGTTATCAAATTCATTGGCATACAATTGCTTATAACAGTCACTTATTATTTATATTTTTTGAGGGATTTATCATAATGTCTCCTTTAATTTACAGTTTTCTTAATGTCAGTTATCTCTCTTTTCACTTAGACTAGCTAAAGATTTGTAAATTTTATCATTTACACAAATTATTTTAATTGTTATTTTATATTTTATTTATTTGTACTCTTTTTATAATTATTTTCTTCCGTTTGCTAATTTAGGCTTATTATGTTACTCTTCTAGTGCTTTAAGTTGTTTATTTGGGATTGTTAAACATGTGGGTCTTTATTGCTATAAATCTCCCTGTTGGATCTCTTTTTGTTGTATCCCATACGTTTTCATATGCTGTGTTTCCATTTTTGTTTGTCTTAAGATTTTACTCTGTTGGGATTCACTCAAGGTGGCTAGCAAAATATTAGGGATATATTAGGGAAAGTTATAGATTACATTCTCAAACCTTTTGGAAGGCTGAAAGGTTTTATTTGAACAGGGTGAAGGTGTTAGCATGGAGTCAAAGATTGATACAATAAAAGCTTCCCCAGTTAAGTACGTTTAAGCCACATTCCTTTGTCTCTACTCTAATTTGTTTGCTCATGTAAACTTTGTGCTGGATGGTCCTCTCAGGGGAAGGTGAAAGGGGAATTATCCATTAATGGTGTTTACTCTAGGCCCCAGAAGCTAAAGCTTTTATCATTTGTAAACCCACTCTTTTAGCCATGTCAATTATCCACAAGCATGTTGACTTAGAACCTCTGTTATTATCCCTATTCCTCATTAAATGTGAGCTGTTACAGGGAATTCTGGTTAGTTAGCTGCAATTGCCCTCTGAAAGCAGCAGATGACTATACCTATCTCACTCTGATTAGTGCCTATGAGTGAATTCATTCATCCCTCGAGTCAGGGTCTGCAGGATAGATCTCCACAGATGGTGATCAGTGTCTCAGGTAGAGTATTTGACCTGACCAAGGTCTCATTACTCTATTTACAAAACATGGAAACAACATATGTTCAGTGAATGAATGGATACATAAATTATGGTATATAAATGCAATAGAATATTAGTCATTAAAATGAAATGGAATATGATGGTATATTATTTGCCCATTCATAACAATATGGGTGAATCTAGAGAGAATTTTGTTACATGAAATATGTCAGGTAGAGAAAGACAATATGATCATACTTATATGTGAAATCTAACATATTAAGTTCATAGAAATAGAGAATAGAGTGGTGGTTGGTGGGAAGGTAAGGGAAATGAGGAGATGTGGATCAAAATGTACAAACCTTCAGTAATAAGATAAATAAGTTCTGAAACTCTGTACTACAGTGCCTATAGTCAACAATCTTGCATTATGTACTGGAAATTTGCTAATAGAGTTAATCTTAAATATTCTCACCTAGAAATAAACAAAACAAAAATGGCAACTAACTGAGGTGATAGTTGTGTTAACTGACAGCAGGGACTGTCATTTAAAAATTTACCTTAAAAAAAAACTGCCTAAATCCAAAGGGCATCAGCCTAATGGCTAAGGTTAGCATGACCATAAACCACAAATAACAACTTTGGCCAGATCCAAACTCCTCCCCAACCGTGGACATGCTAGCCCTGAGATAATCCCCCACTGGTTGGGAAGATACCAGCCTTGAGATAAACACCCTCCTGCCAGAAACATGTCATCCCAAAATAACCTCCCCTCCACCCAGAGACATTCCAATCCTGCTTTAAACTTTTCCCCCACATGCAAATATTCCAAGTTTGTGATAATCCCCTCACCCTAAAGCCAATATTCTCTTAGTCTGTAAGAGAATGTGCTCCTGACTGAAATCAACCAAAAGCCCCTCTTATGTTTATCTAAAGTAAACCTGTCTTTCACTGCCAAGCTGTGCTTCGTGTTTCTTTCCACTTTCTTTAACTAAATTGATTGCAGTAACCATTTCACTATATATGTTACATGATGATGTTCTGTACCTTAAAATTATTTTTAACATAAAGATGAAAAATAAAAAAAGTTACTATTGAATTTAGAAGATACATATTATTACATAGGATTTTTCACAGTATTGTGTCACTTAATGATAGGATTCATTCTAAGAAATGTCCTCCTGTGTGAACATCATAAATTGTGCTTATAAAAACCTGAATGATATAGCCTGCTACATACCTGCCCCATATGGTATAGACTATTGTACCTAGGTTACAAACCTGTATGGCATGCTACTGTACCAAAAACCTATAGGCAACTGTAACACAATGGTTAGTGTTTATCTAAACAGAAAAGTTACAACAAAAATACAATATAAAAGATAAAAAATAGTATAGTTACACTTGCCATAGTTGGAACTTTCGGGACTGAAATTTGCTCTGTGTGAGTCAGCAAGTGAATGGTGAGTAAAGGTGAAGGCTACATTATTATAATCTTTACAATCACTGCAAAATTAGCCTATAGTAAATTTAAATAACTACTTTTCTTTCTTCAATAATAAATTTGGCTTACTGTATCTTTTTTAAATTTTTGCAAAGTTTTGACTCAGACTTTGCAAATAAACCACAGACACATTGTACAGCTATACCATAAATCCTGAAGCTCTAATTTATAGTACATTGCCTATAATGAATATATTTTGTTTCTTTAAATCCTTATTCCATAAGCTTTTTCCTATTTTATAATATTTTACTTTATTTTTTATTTTCAAACTATTGTTTGTTTGAAAGTGAGACCAAAAGTAAAAATAAACCAAATTAGCCTGGGCAAACACAGAGTAAGAACCATCAACATCAATGTCTTCCACCCCACATCTTGCCTCACTGGAAGGTCTTCAGGGTCAAAAACATGCATGGAGCTGTCATCTCCTAGGATAAAAATGCTGAGGCTGTTTTACAGTTAACATGTTTTTGTAAGTAGAGTAGTACACTCTAAAATAATGATAAAAAGGTATAACAAATACATAAACCAATAATATAGTCATTTATTATCATTATCAAATACGATGTACAGTACATACTTGTATGCAGTATACTTGTAAATGACTAGCAGTACAGATGCATGTTTACATCAGTGCATCACAAACACCTGAGTATTTCATTGCACTACGGTGTTACAAAGATGACTTGTCAAAAGGGTGCAGGAATTTTTCAGCTCCCTTGTAATCTTATGGAATCATCATCACAAATGTGGTTTGTCATCGACTGAAACATTGTGTGGTACACAACTATACAATATCATTTTATGGTATTATTATACAATACACTAATCCAAGTATTGTTCTTCTAGTTGGCTTATTAATTATCCTTGTCAGTTAAAAATAATATCAACTCACTATTAAATAGAAAAGGACTAAACTATTTCTTATAAAACAAAAGGGAAGGCAAAGGAAATTTGCAAAGAATTAGAGTTTCACCAACAAGCAACAAACTGCACCAGCAGATTCATCTTTTATTTTAGAACATGAGAAACAGCTGTTCTAAAGAATAGAATTCATTTTACATCATTCACCTGATTATTGCTTTGCTTTTCCTCATAGTTTTTCCACTTGTTTATTTCTAAACAATAAAATTTAGTTACACATGCTTTTTAACTCTATTTAATATTGTATTTTTTGTATATTGCTTTTTTATTATTTTGATAAGCTCCATTCATGTTGCTGCAAGTAGATTTGGTTTATACATTTGTTCTCTGTATTATTTTTTTCTATGAACACTGAACAATTTATTACTTTTTTAAAGGTCATGCAGATGAGTTGTTTCAAGCTGTGGAAACACTGCTTTTATGAACATTTATATATATATATATATATATGCAGGCTAATGCATTACTTTGGGATATTACCTGGAGATTAAATTATTGAGTTATTGAGCAATTATTCAGTCATATTATGTAATGTCAAACTATAATTCACAATGGTGAATCAATTTGTACTTTCACCAGAAGTGCTTGGGAATTGACATTGTCATACATCCTCTTCAATAATTTTAAATTATCAGTATTTATTTTATTTTCTTGTTTAAAAAGTAAAATTTGCCAATCTCTATGTAGTGAAATTTTCTTGTAGTGTTAATTTTAGTTTTTCTAAATATTAGAGTCTGAACACATTTTTAATATAGTTATTATTTACATTAAGGGAGTAATAGAGGAAGTTTCTAATGTAGTAAAGGCCTACTAGTGCTTAGAGGAAGTTTCTCATATGGGAACGGCCTAGTAGTGCTTTTATGAGTCTTTTGTCAATGTAAATTCCCCTTTTCTGATTGTTTTATAAACTCTTACTTTTAACGTAGTCAAATTTATCAGTTGTTTTATTTAAGTTAGTTGTTTCTGAAACTTCCTTAAATGTATTCTTCATCAGCCCAAGATCATGCAGAGATTCCTCATTGTCTGAAAGTTTTGTAATTGCCCATTTTAGAGTAGAGTCCATTACCTATCTGAAGTTGATTTTCGAGCATGGTAAGGAGAAGGGATCAAATTTCATTTTATTAACAAATAGAGATGCTTAATTTCCCCATTACTACTTACTGAAAAAAAGAACCCTCTTTCTGTCCAATTTTGTAGACTGCCACATCTGCCTTGTGTGTATAGTACTGTTCAAACTCCACATTCTGTTCAGCTGGTTTATTTATTTATTCCATTGCCAATATCACTTTCTCTTAATTACTATGGCTTTATTATGGATATTAATATTGGGTAGATCATTCTTTCTTTTTTTATTGTGCAGGAATATCTGTTTTGTTCTCTACATTTCTATATATATTATAGAATCTCTTCTACAAATATGTATACTCATGTAAATAAAACAAAACCAAAAAAACCTTACTGCTTTCTATCAGAAATTACCCTGAGTTGATATATCATGGAGAGATAATTGACTTAAATTCAATCATGATTTATGCAATCCTCAAAATATTGTATATCTTTCATTTAGATGATATTTCATATTTAATATTCACTATCTCATGTTCTCTCAGGAGTACTGCTACATTTTTATTTTTATTTTTATTATATCTATATATAATTGCACTTTAGGTTCTGGGTTACATGTGCAGAACATGCAGAATTGTTGCATATGTACCTACTTGGCAATGTGGTTTGCTGCCTCCATCCCCCCCATCACCTATATCTGGCATTTCTCCCCATGTTATCCCTCCCCAACCTCCCTACACAAACTGTGCATCCCCTATTCCCCCCCAACAGACCCCAGTGTCTGATGCTTCCCTCCCTGTGTCCATGTGTTCTCACTGTTCAACACCCACCTATGAGTGAGAACAGGTGGGGTTTGATTTTCTGTTCTTGTGTCAGTTTGCTGAGAATGATGGTTTCCAGATTCATCCGTGTCCCTAAAAAGGACACGAACTCACTGGTTTTTATGGCCTCATCATATTCCATGGTATATATGTGCCACATTTTCCTTGTTCAGCCTATCATCGATGGGCATTTGGGTTGGTTCCAGGTCTTTGCTATTGTAAACTGTGCCACAATGAACATACATGTGCATGTGTCTTTATAATAGAATGATTAAAATCCTTTGGATATATATCCAGCAATGGGATTGCTAGGTCAAATGGAATTTCTATTTCTAGGACCTTGAGGAATTGCTGCACTGTCTTCCACAGTGGTTGAACTAATTTACACTCCCGCCAACAGTGTAAAAGTGTTCCTATTTCTTCATATCCTCTCCAGCATCTGTTGTCTCCAGATTTTTTAATGATCACCATTCTAACTGGCATGAGATTGTATCTCAATGTGGTTTTGATTTGCATATCTTTAATGACCAGTGATGATGAGCATTTTTTCATATGTTTGTTTGCCTCATGAATGTCTTCTTTACAAAACTGTCTGTTCATATCCCTCACCCACTTTTGGATGGGTTTGTTTGTGTTTTTCTTATAAATGTGCTTTAATTCTTTGTAGATTCTGGATATTAGCCCTTTGTCAGATGAGTAGATTGCAAAACCTTTTTCCCCATTCTGTTGTTTGCTGGTTCACTCTAATGATTGTTTCTTTTGCTGTACAGAAGCTCTGGAGTTTAATTAGATCCCATTTATCTATTTTGGTTTTGTTGCCAATGCTTTTCGTGTTTTAGTCATGAAGTCCTTGCCTATGCCTATGTCCTGAATGGTTTTGCCTAGGTTTTATTCTAGGTCTTTTATGGTGTTAGGTCTTATGTTTAAGTCTCTAATCCATCTGGGGTTAATTTTAGTGTAAGTTCTCAGGAAGGTGTCCAGTTTCTGCTGTCTGCACATATAGCCAGTTTTCCCAACACCATTTATTAAACAGGGAATCATTTGCCCATTGCTTGTTTTTGTAAGGTTTGTCAAAGATTAGATGGTTGTGGATGTGCGGCATTCTTCTGATGCCTCTGTTCTGTTCCATTGGTCTATATCTCTGTTTTGGTACCAGTACTATGTTGTTTTGAATATTGTAGCTTTGTAATATAGTTTGAAGTCTGGTAGCATGATGCCTCCAGCTTTGTTCTTTTTGCTTAGAATTAACTTGGCTGTGTGAGCTCTCTTTTGGTTCCATATGAAGTTTAAGGTGGTTTTTCCAGTTCTGTGAAGAGGGTCATAGATAGCTTGGTTGGGATAGCATTGAATCTATAAATTACTGTGGGCAGTATGGCCATTTTCACAATATTGATTCTTCCTAACCATGAGCATGGAATGTTTTTCCATTTGTTTGTGTCCTCTCTTATTTCCTTGAACAGTGTTTTGTAGTTCTCCTTGAAGAGGTCCTTTGCATCCTTTGTTAGTTGTATTCTTAGGTATTTTATTCTCTTTGCAGCAATTGTGAATGGCAGTTCGTTCTTGATTTGGCTCTAAGTCTGTTATTGGCGAATAGGATGTTTGTGATTTCTGCACATTGATTTTGTATCCTGAGACTTTGCTGAAGTTTCTTATCAGTTTCAGGAGATTTTGGACTGAGATGATAGGGTCTTCTAAATATATAATCATATCATCTGCAAATAGAGACAATTTGACTTTCTCCTTTCCTAATTGAATCCTCTTTATTTCTTTTTCTTGCCTGATTGCTCTGGCTAGAGCTTCCAATACTATATTGAATAGGAGTTGTGAGAGAGGGCATCCTTGTCTAGTGCCAGATTTCCAAAAGGAATGCTTCCAGTTTTTGTCCATTCAGAATGATAATGGCTGTGGATTTGTCATAAATAGCTTTTATTATTTTGAGATGCATTCTGCTGACACCGAGTTTGTTGAGATTTTTTAGCATAATGGGTTGTTGAATTTTGTCAAAGGCCTTCTCTGCATCTATTGAGATAATCGTGTAGTTTTTGTCTTTGGTGCTGTTTAAGTGGTGGATTGCTTTTATAGACTTGTGTATGTTGATCCAGGCTTTCATCCCCAGGATGAAGCCTACTTGATTGTGATGGATGAGTTTTTTGGTGTGCTGTTGCAATCGAATTGCTACATTTAATGAACTATATTATTATGTACTTGAAAATTTTAAGCTACTCTAGATGATTACACAAATAAAAATGTAAACACACATATTATGTATATTTTACATTTAATTATCAAATTTACATAGGTTAGTATACAGCAATAGGGTTAATTTTACACTTTGATTTTTACCCATCAAATCTGCTAAACTTTTATTAATTGTAATAATGTAATCCTTATTTATTTGGACTTACTCCCTTCTCTAAATCACATCTCCTGTGAAAATGACAATTTCTTGTTTATTAGGCATTATCCACCTACCCACCCCAGCATGCTTTGCTTTCTTGCATTAGTGTTTAATTTGAGTCCTCCAGAACCATATGGTGTTAAGCAATAGTGATGCATATTTATCTGCATGTATTTTTTTCTTTAGAAATTCCATTTATACCTGTATTGAATATTTTGTTGCCTGGATTGTGTGTGTGTGTGTGTGTGTGTGTGTGCACTTGCATATGTATGGACTATTAATATAATAATTTGAGAATATATGTGTAGTTTAAGTTTTCAGATCACATACATATATGTGTGAAACATATACATATACTCTAGTTATATTAAACACTTTTACTTAAGTATTCTTTTTTCTTGTTTCTAAACCTTAAATCCTTTACTGTGTCCACAAGTGCATGCTATCTTTTTGAATTGTTATTTTTGTCTTTTCCGTGATAACGTTTTCTTTACTAGTCTGCTATGCTCTTTTTCTCTAATTCCATTTTCTCCCTTGGTGTTATTATCTCTTATCTTCCTTCCTTTACTCATCCTTTGTAATCCTTCAGAATGATCATGAGTTCATTGAAGGTTTTGTATTTGTAGAATTTCTTATGCACTTTCATCTATTGGTTAGTTTGCTGTTTCCACATTTTATTTCACATATCTTTATATTTATATTTTAATAAATTATTTTGTATGGCTTGTCTATTTATCAGTTGGATTTTTCTTAATTATCTATTTGCAGTAGTTTCAGAGTCCTGAAAGTCCTGATCACACATGCAGCTTCCATAACTCTAAGGGTGTCTCTCTATGGCCTCAGGAACAGACTGGATCTTGCCAGCATAGCTCCCCTGTAAGCTTGCTGGGGAGCTGCATATCTTCTCAAACTATGGCCTGGGATGCTTCAGCCACCGTCCTATGCCTACCAGTGTAGTCACAGCCAACATACCTCAAAGGGAACAGCCAACATACCTCAAGGCAACCTTCACCCTAAGCATGGGTATTTTTGATGAAACCAATAACTGCTGCTTACTACTAAGTCCTTGACATTCTCTACATGGCTTTTCTGTTCTTCCCCTTCCCTCAGCCTGCTCTGTGTTGGTTCTGTTTGAGTTTAATGTGATTAAGCGCAACTCTAGTTCTAGCCATTTTAGGCGTGAATTACAGATTCATTATTTCAATGTGAGTCCCAACTTTAGGATTTCAGTGCTTTTTCCATTTCTCTCTGTATGGGGTTTCTGCCGCATTTTGCTTTGATAAGCCTTTTACCTCTATGACTTTCCATTGTTAATAAAAGAGGTGGCATTTTTGATTCTATTTATTTTTCTAGTCAAGTATTATCAATTCATCCATTTATTGCCTTCTTTGCTTGTTTGTTTTCAAATTCCAAGATGGAGAAAGAACATTTAAATGATGATGCTGCTTTCATATATATACCACAGGCTGTGATTTTTATAACAAAATAACAAAACCTATATATTATATTTATTTGTTACTAATATTTTATCATGCCCATACATCATTATGGAACAATATTTTTTCAAGTAATTTTAAACATTATATTGTGGATCATCACAAGTGGCTTTATTTGTGTCACCAAACATTGTCAATGTTAGCAGTATTTGGTGCATTTTCTTGTCATATTTTCATCACCTCCTTGCCCTTTGCTTTTTCTTTTTTCTTCGTTTTGCTTTGGCCAAGAAGATTTGCCCATGTCTTACTTTATCGGCCCTTCATCTACTCTCTATTATTCCTTTTTTGACACTTCATTGTATTTTCTTGGAAGAGGAATGGGTATTGGGTTGACACATTGACTGCCATAAATTCTTGAACTAGAAGATCTCTAGGCCAGGCGCAATGGCTCACGCCTATAATCCCAGCTCTTTGGGAAGCTGAGGTGGGTGGATCACTTGAGGTCAGAAGTTTGAGACCAGCCTGGCCAATACAGTGAAACCCGTCTCTACTAAAAATACAAACATTAGTCAGACATGGTGGTGCACGCTTGTAGTTCCAGCTACTCTACTTAGGAGGGTGAGGCAGCAGAATTGCTTGAACTCGGAGGAAGAGATTACACCACTACACTACAACTTTTGCTACAGAGCAAGACTCTGTCCCAAAAATAAGAAAATAAAAAAGAAAAAGAAAATGATCTCTAAAGCTCTCTCCACTCCTAGACTCATGAGTATATCTAGGTTGATCATCTTGTCACTGTAATTAGACTGAAAATACCTAATTTTTTTTTTTTTTTTTGAGGCAGAGTTTCACTCTTGTTACCCAGGCTGGAGTGCAATGGCGCAATCTCAGCTCACCACAACCTCCGCCTCCTGGGTTCAGGCAATTCTCCTGCTTCAGCCTCCTGAGTAGCTGGGATTACAGTCACGTGCCACCGTGCCCAGCTAATTTTTTGGATTTAGTAGAGACGGGGTTTCACCATGTTGACCAGGATGCTCTTGATCTCTTGACCTCGTGATCCACCCACCTCGGCCTCCCAAAGTGCTGGGATTACAGGCATGAGCCATCGCGCCCGGCCGGAAAATACCTACATTTTAATAATTGTGTGTTATATTTCTGTATCCTAAACATCTCATAACATTGGGCACAAAATAATTGAGTAAATATTTGATGCATTTGGTAATGTTCAAATTGCTCACGTTAAGACAATTAAGTATACTATGATACAGAAGTATCAATACAGAGAGCAACTCTTTTTTGTTTATCAGTGTCGATCATTTTCTGGGTTGGAGGGAGAACAAAATTTTTGAGAAACAGTAGTAATATTCAAACTTTTAAGAATGACGATGTTACTATATAAGAGGAAATATCTAGTCTCTAAATAGATGGAATACTTCTTATTTTTCATCTCCTTGCCAGTTAGTTTCACAGTTCTTCACATTTAAGTGAATTTCTTTCAGTCATCTAAATAAAATCTTGAATAGATGTGAATTCTAAGCTGATAACTGCATATAGCTTCCATTAGCACTTCAAAATGTGTCAGTATTATATATATATATATATATATATATATATATATATATATATATACACATATATATGTTCTGGAATACTTTCTTAGTGGTAGGCTGAACACTCTGGGCTATGAGGAGGAAGATGGTGTGGTCTGGGAATTTATTTTATCTTGTAAGTCTATAGAATTGAGCGGCATTTCAGTAATCCATTTCATTATTATTTAACTATTTTAAACAGTTTCTTAGAGTATTGTTGTTTAGAGTATGTGACTATAATAAAAAATAAAGGACCAATAAGACCTTATAAATAATCACATTTCAGTTGAGAAATATGAGATTTAATATCCTTAGATATGCTCTACTAAAGCCAGCAATTCATGATCCAAATACTGTTTTTTCCAAAGTCATTTAAAAATGTTTTTCATTTTGATTTTTGTTTACTATAAGAATAAAATAATATTGATATGGAAAATAATAGTAAATATAATCGCATTTTACCATTATCTTATGGCCCCTAGATGACTATTAATATTTTAATGTGTATATACTATACACAGGATAGTTACATAGTTAACACTGTATTATCTATATATATAATTTTCTATCTTATATTGAGCATAATGTAGCCAGCATTATTTTATACATAACAGTCTCATCAATATGTATGCAATGACATCACTCTATAGTCTGTTCTAACATTTTGGTAGGAGCTGATATATAATTGTAACTTGAAATATTAATATAACTTGGCCTCTAGATTTATAACATGGAACCAAGGAGAATAATCTAAGATATTTCCTGTTTGAGTTAGTTCTAATTTGCATAGATTAATCCATTGTAAAATCAATCCCTCCACTTTAGTGAGCTAGATGGTGCATGAATCTGAGTATGAAACTATAGGATAAAATCCAGAGGAGAAAATGAATATTCATAGCAATAAATCCTAAAAAACATTTTCTAAACAATATTTAACCATTTACATTTTAAGAAAACTTTGAGTCTAGAAATTGAATGTCTACTTTATTATATGCCTGAGCCTTTCTTTCAAATGATTATGATGATGCTGATATTAAAGTTTGTAAGCAATATGTGTTTACTGTAGGAGAATGAAACATAAAAGATTTGAAATAATTTGGGGGCTGGAGATGAATAAATATTTCTTTTGTGTGCATTTGTCTGAAGACTCTGTAGTACATTTTCATTTGCTGCTAATAAGATGTTAACATTATTTGATCATTACCTTGCCATTTTTTTCCTTTTTGGAGTTTTAAATGTTAAAAATAATGTCGTACATGAAAAAGAAGTGTTAGCAAATACAGTAGTCCCTCCTTATCCGTGGTTTTGCTTTATATGATTTCATTTACTTATGGTGAACTGTGGTCCAAAAATACTGAAAAGAAAATTATGGGAATAAAACATTCTTAAGTTTTAAATTGCACTTCATTCTGAGTAGCACAATGAAATCTCATGCCTTCCTGCTTTGTCCCACCTGGGATGTGAATCATCCTTTTGGCCAGTTCATCCATGCTGTATGCACACTCCTCCTCATTAGTCACTTAGTAGGTGTCTTGGATATCAAATGGAAAAAAGTTAGTAGTGTGCAGAAGCTTTTCTAGCTCAGTGTAATTTCATTTGTCTATTTTTACTTTTGTTGTCTATTCTCTTGAGGTCTTACAGAAAATAAGGTTTGCCCAGACTGATGTTCTATAGGGTTCCTCAATGTTTTTTTTTCTAGAAGTTTTATAGTTTCAGACTTCATTTGTTAATCTATTTTTATTTGATTCTTATATATAGTGTACAATGGGGATCTAGTTTCATTCTTCTGCATATGGATAGCCGCTTCCCTCAGCACTATTTATTGAATAGACTACCCTTTTTCCAGTGGAACAACAAATAAAGTGAAGACAGACTACAGAATGGGAGAAGATACTTGGAAATTATCCATATGACAAAGGATTAATAAGCAGAATGTATGTAGGATTCAAACAGCTCATCTGCAAAAACAAGTCATTTTATTAAAAATTGGTGAAAGACCTAAATAAACATTTCTCAAAAGAAGATATACAAATGGCCAATGCTCAACATTGCTAATTATCTGTGAAACACAAATAAAAGTCACAATGAAACATCATCTCATTCCAGTTAGAAGGGCTACTATAAAAGAGACAAAAAATAACAAATGTTTGTGGAGAAAGGAGAATGCCCTACAATATTAATGGAAATATAAAATAGTATAGCCATTGTGGAAAACAGTACAGAGTTTCCTCAAAAAACTACAACTAGAACTTCCATAGAATCCATCAATTCCGCTACTGGATATATATACATATACATATACATATACATATGCATATACACATACACATACATAGATATGTATATGTATGTGTATATATATGTGTGTATGTATATATATATATGTATGTGTATATATATGTGTGTATGTATATATATATATATATGTGTATATATATATAAAATCCATGTATATACATGGATCCATGGATCCATGGACATATATATATATATATATATATATATATATATATATATATATATGTCTCTGAAAGAAAAGAACTCAGCATATCAAACAGATGTCTGCACTACAATGTTTACTGTAGGACTATTCATAATAGCCAAGATATGGAATCAACCTAAGCATCCATCGATGGATGAATGGATAAAGAAAACGTCCTATATGCACACAAGGGATTATTCAGCCACAATAAGAATGAAATCCTGTAATTTGCAGCAATATGAATAGAGCTGGAGGTCATCGTTAAGTGAAATAGGCCAGGTACAGAAAGATAAACATCACATGTTCTCATTCACATGTGGGAGAAAAAAAAAATGGATCTTATGGAGGTAGAGACTATGGTGGTTACCATAGTCTGTGAAGGGAAGCGGGGATCAGGGTATGATGGGAAGTTGGTTAAACTATACAAAAATACAGTAACAGGACTAAGTTCTAGTATTTGATATTATAGTAGATAGATTATAGCTAAAATAATTTGTTGTATACTTCAAAATAGCTAGAAGAGAGGAATTATAATGTTTCCAACACAAAGATAAATGTTTGAGGTTCTGGATCTCCTGTTTACACTTATTTGATCATTGTGCATTGTATTCATATATCAAAATATTACATACACCCCCAAAATATGTACAACTGTGATGTATCAATCAAAAACACAAAATTAAAAAAAATAGTAAACCCCCTATATGTAGGGTTTAGTACTATTCTCAGTTTCAGTCATGCACTGGGGGCCCTGAAATGTATTCCTCTCAGATTTGGGATAACTACTGTACTTAGCAAATAATTACTATCTATTTACCTATTCACTGAGCCTGGTGCACAGTTACCTTAGTTTACCTGTGGACTCCAATATTCAGCTAGGTTGAAGTGTCTACAATTTATATTCCTGTCAATGCTGAAAAAAGATAGCAGCCACTGTAGCTCTCAGAGGCCAGTACTCTCAAGACCAGACTGTGTCATTCCTTCTTGTTCCCAACTTGTCTACTGTCATGCCTCCAGAGGAAGAATTCTTGTCTCTACAGCCTTTGGGAAGTGATCTTTGCTTTGGGCTCTCTGGATTTGCTGTCACCCTGACCTTCCCTGGAGATTTGTGCAGTGCACCTGGAATTCCCACTTCCCTGACCTCTGTATCCTCCCTCATCTAAGTGGAGGCACCTCTATTAATAAGTCCTCTGGAATCTACTCTTATGCTAACCATCATCATAAAAGATTTGGGAAAATATAAATTTCCACTTGCATTGATACATATTAGCAGTCCAAACAAATTTTCTTTTCCTTATTATTATTATTTTTGGCGAGCAGCTGGTGAGTTGTTTTCTTTCTTACTGTGATAACACGTAAGGGCACCTGAAATCACACAGCCACAACTCATTGCCTTGTACAGATTATGTCATGGCTTGCCAAGAATAATTCTCCCAGCTACAATTCGCCAGCTGAAATGCATCTACTAATCCCTTTCCTGATTACTTACAACTCTCAGCTGGGCCCTGACATCCCTATTGGACTTTGATTTGGTACCACGGAGCTTTTTTAATGTGGCTCATAATGAATACCTCTTATTTTTTCTCAAAGTGCTCTTTAATGTCACACTATCATGATCTCCCTGACAAGGTGACAGTGGAGAAAGGAGGTCACTCTGGATGCACTCCAATGCCCCACAGAGCCTGACAAACTCTTCTTTAATATCATCCCCCACCTGGCCTAGCCCAAGGGAAGCACAAAGGGAACATCACACACCATCTTACCTGGACACATCTGTAATAATGAAAATTGTCAGTAACATTCTGTGGACACTTGAGAGTAGGAACTTCCAGAAGGTACCTCATCTCTGAGATTGGAGTTTTTTTGTTTTTTGTTTTCTCTCTCTGGTGCCATGAGCCTTGAGAACACAGCATCTTGTCCTTGAAACATTTCAAGCACATCCCAGCTTTGCTTCAGAAAAACTAAAAACTAGATTGGGATGACTCCACATAGTTCTTTCCACTTTGAGACTTGTGGATTAAAAATGGGTGCTGGGATTCTGAAAGAAAGTGATCATTACACTTGTCTGAAGACAGGCACGTGTGCATATATACTCCAGGTGTGATTGTTAACCTTGATATCTTGGCCCTTTCCCAAATTGAATAATTGCATTCTGCCAAGCCAAGTTCCCCATACACTTTTAATTTAGGATTTATCTTTTCTTCTCTTTTTAAAATCTTCTCCAGAATTTATTCATGTCATCCAGGTACAGTGGTCTGCACCTGTAGTCCCAGCTACTTGGAAGGCTGAGACAGGAGGATTGTTTCGTCCCCAGAGTTCAAAGCCAGCCTGGACAACACAGTGAGAGCCCACCTCTTAAAAATATTTTAAAAAGCAAGGCTGACATTACAGGGCTGCTCCAAGGCATCCCCAAAAGTGATTGGTTAGAAAGTCAACATTCTAAGATACAGTTTCTTCTTAAACAATAGTATTGGTACTTTGAGAAAATCAATTATTCTGCAAAGTTTATCTAAGTAATATTTGCCTATTGATATCTGACGTGTATTATACCAAAAAGAATCAAAGAATTTTGAGAACAAAATAAGAGCATCTTTAACATGAAGGAAAATTGGATAATTTGCATATAATGTAGAGTAACATCAGAAGGACCAGCCCCATAATATAAGTGCACAGCTGAAGTGCAAAACCTTCCAGCCAAATGCATTTTGCAGGTCACAGTTTGCTGGACAAATGAAAGCTGTTCATTTGTGTCTGTCACATGCTTATTGAGGTCTAATAATCATAAAGCTGTAGGAGGTCTTGTAATAATGTACTCTTTCCCTTGTGCTAATGTTTGCTTCAGGGGTTTGGATTACCTGGAGATTGGCTAGATTAGCTTCATACTTCCCTTCCTTCCCAGTTTTCTTCCACTATAAATTCTTTCTTAATAGTAATGACATTTATAATAAGAATAATGATAATAACAATAATAATTAAACCAGTTTGGCAGTTATTATACTCCAGGAACTGAGCTAAAAATGCTAAATACATTCTGTTATTTGAATTACACAGAAACTGTGTTTAATACTCATTGTTGTTCTGATTGTATAGATAGGTAAACTGAGGTTGAAGAGGATAAGTACTTTTTCAAGGTCACAGAATTTCTAGGTGAGAGATCAAGGTTCTAGAATACAACTTTTTGACCCCAAAACCTGTGCTCATAACTACTGTGCTTCTTGATTTTCTTTCATAGCTAGAAATATGGTTAGATCTTAGCATAATTAAACAAACAGGAAAAACAAAAACAACCAAAACAATGCATTATCTGTCTACGGTGGGCTGGAGAGTTTGCATTGGGTTGAAATGTTTGATTTAAACTACTATAGGGCCTTTTTGAAAAATATCTCATTTTAAAACTATAAAAATTAGATGTATTTTTTTTAGAGGGAGTTTTGCTCTTGTTTCCCAGCCTGGAGTGCAATGGCATGATCTTGACTCACTGCAACCTCCTCCTCCAGGTTCAAGTGATTCTCCTGCTTCAGCCTCCCGAGTAGCTGGGATTACAGGCATCCACCACCATGGTGAGCTAATTTTTGTATTTTTAGTAGAGACGGGGGTTTCACCATGTTAATCATATTGGTTTAGAACTGCTGACCTCAGGTGATCCTCTTGCCTCAGCATTTTCATTATTTATTATTTATATAAGTACATATTATTTATTATTTATGAAAGTATGTACATGATCATTTTCTCAACATTCTTTAATGTTGAGAATGTTCCTTAACCTTCTTTAACTAAAAAGTTTTATGACAATCCTTTGAGACAATTAACTGTAATCAGAAGGTGTAACTCATATCTAATGTGAAACAAATAGGATGGAAAGGCACGTAGATGATCACCTCAGGAGATGTGACGAGTTTCCTACTTCCCTAGTCTTGAAGCAGAAAATTACAAGACAGCTACAGCTTGGCATACCTTACATTTCATTGACCTTTGTAATAAATTAATAAAATGTGTATTGAATTATCCATTAAGAGGAGTTTTAAAATTCATTATCTTTGTGTGGTGGCAGGAGCTGCCACAGGATATAGCTGAAGAGGTGGTACAGCCACCTAAAAAGCTCAGCTTTTTAAGTCTCTAACAGAGACACTCGCCCAGTTTTGCTCTTTGTAGTAAGCTACACCGCATAAACCACCAATAGAATGACAGTAGCCTTTGCAGGCAGAAGATCACAGCACCAACAAAGAACTGAGTCAGGAAGACTATTGTGGAAAACTGGCTTTCTGACCAGAACCCTCTCTCCCTTAGGCCATACTTGCTTTCTCTGAAAGAACTGATGCTTTACTGGAGCTTCTCAATGCCACCAGTGATATGCAGACAGTTTTCAATATAAATGGGTCTACATCCATGGATTCAATCAGCCATCGATGGAACATATTCTAAATAAAACTAAAAAGAATGTTTGCATCTGTAGTGAACATGGGCAGAGTTTTTTTCCTTGACATTATTCCCTTAATATAACTACTACTTACATGGCATTCACATCTTACTAGATATTATAAGCGATCTATCTTTACGTGTGGAGAAAATGCACAGATTATATGCAAATACAGTACCATTTTATATGAGAGACTTCAGAATTTACAGATTTTGGTATCTGTGTGGGTCCTGGAGACAATTATCCCTGGACGCGGAGGGATGAGTCTATTTGATTACAGTCAGCCGGTTAAAGCAGGTCTTTCTTACATGCCTGCTCTGTATTAGGTTTTGGGTTAATGACACACAACAACCATGAAAATTTGTAACTCTTGTCCTTCACAGACAGAAAGCGTGACATTTTAAAAGACTATATGACCCACCCAAGGTCATACAGCACAGGCTGCACCTCTTCTATTATGTCATCTTATCTCTAGCTAATCACAAAGTAACATCAATAAATTGATGTTATTTTACTTCACAATGTGAGAAAGTAGCATTGGTCAAGAATTGCATGTCTTAAAATTATATTCACGATTACACATGCACATAACCTCATTTAAACCTGCAGAGAAATAGCATTATTATCACTCTATGGATGCAGAAAATAAGATGGAGAAAAATCAAACCTCCTGGAGGAACCACCTAGCTTATACATGTCAGCAAAAGATGTGAACCAAGCATTGCTGATTTGCAAGGCCTGTGTTCACTATACTAAATTCCCAAGGGAAGTCACTTCAGAAATGCTGGTTTATTGTCTTTATAAAATAGCCTTCATTGTCCTCAAGGAACAATGTTCTACTGAACATATTGATAACTAACAATGGCAGAATTTCTCAAACAAAACAGTTACTAAATTGTTGCTCTAGAAAGATACTCTAAAAAAGGAAGCTTAGGCTGGGTACAGTAGCTCAAGCCTGTAATCCCAGCACTTTGGGAGGCCGAGGAGGGAGGATCACAAGGTCAAGAACTTGAGACCATCCTTACTAATGCAGTGAAACCCCATCTCTACTAAAAATACAAAAATTAGCTGGGCATGGTGGCAGGCACCTGTAGTCTCAGCTACTAGGGAGGCTGAGGCAGGAAAATTGCTTGAACCCAGGAGGCAGAGGTTGCAGTGAGCAAAGATCATGTCACTGCACTCTAGCCTGGGTGACAGAGCGAGATTCTGTCTCAAAAAAAAAATTAAAATTAAAAAAAATTAAAAACGGAAGTTTAAAGCAATTGGTTAAACTTCCCTCTGTAATTTCAAAGTAAAACTAAGATTTAATTGTTCATCCAAAAGGATTCCTGGTAGAATAATTTCCTAATATTTCATGTCAATATCTTGGATTTCAGTATCTCTCAACTTGGCAAGGATTGTCAGCTACTGCTCTGGTTCAAAAAATGAGATTATTTTTCTTTTTTTTGAGATAATTTTCAATGTTACATGGTATTCATTCTGAAAAATTGTATATATTTCCTAAGGCTCCATGAGAAGGTGCAGCAAGATTCAGATGCTGAGAATGAATCGCGTGTGCTGACATCGGTTCTCTCAGAACTGGAAACACACAGGGCAAGAAGACATTGCCGCACAGCATTTGCAGTTATTTGCTTTATTCAGAACGCTGCCTGTGGCTGTGAGGGACTCCACAAACATTTACCGAGCAGCATTTCTATGTCAGACACTTGATATACGTTGTGAAACAAATGAAGAGGATGCAGTCCAGTCCCAAAGACATTTATATAACATGAAACATCAGCTTTCTACATACTCATCCCAGGCTAGGAGGAGAGCATCTCCATGCACAGAGGCACATGGGGCTTCCCAGGCTTTGCCTAGAAGAATGAGGTTTCTTCACAAAGTCCAGACACAGCCAAGGTCCTCAAGGAACAGGTTTAAATTTTCAACAGTGATAAAGACTATTAAATTTATCAAGTCCAGGAAGCCTCCATTTATACATTTCTAATTCCATGGAACTCACTGCTCCTGAGAATGCCTCCTAGAAATTTTTTCTCTTAAAATGTGACTGCAAAGAATCATAGAAAACACTGGCATACAGGCATAAGTTTGAGTTCCAGCTGTGCGGCTACTTACATGTTGTATAATCATAAACTAACAAAACTCTCTGAACCTTGGGGTTCCCACCTGAGCAACGAGTAGGTATTACTCACCTCACAGAATTATTATGAGAACATAAAAAAATGAAGTATATCATAACATCTTTGCAGAGGGCAGATTCACTAGTTAATACTTTCTTTCAAAAGAGGCTTCTAAATGAGTGACAGCAACCTGGAGAACATTTTATCTCTTCCAAATCTGAGATACTATCGTTAATAAAACACAAGCTTTTCTAGAGCTTTATATTTACTGGAGCTAAATCCAGATGTCTTCAGTAAAAGCTAATTTTTCTCCCCCTTTTTAAAGTGAAAATAAATGTCCTTGTCATATTTATCCATTGATCTTGGTCCAAAATACAAGCCATTATTCATTTTATCAGGCAGTCTGTCAAATACGTAAAAATAGTTTCAGATTTAGTCACTCGAGTACCCCATCTTAGAAAATCTTTCTTTATTCATAGGTAAGATAAGTAAACATCTGTCCAACTTCCTGGAATCTGGAATTAAACTTTCTATTTATAAATTAAGCCATTCATTTTATGTTCGTGGTGTTCACACTTCTTCAGCAAGAACATCAGTTTTTCCACATTGAAATAGAAAAATAAATGTGAATATTTTTAAGAGAAAAAAATGGTTTGCCGTTCAGACCAAAAAGTGAATGATTGCTACCAGATTCTTCTGTCCAAAGGTTCGGAGAATGGCGGCTTTTGTGCACAGTGAGAAAGTTGAATGCAGGAGGGTTTCTGATCACAACATGCTAAGAATGACATGAGAATTAGCTGGAGCTTAAACTTCCTCTTAAAAGAAACTTAGCTAACTTGGTAGTTTCAGCAAAGGCTAGTTTTGCTCACCAGGAGTTTGAAAATGAGCATCTGAAAAGCATGAAACAGATATTGAAACAATTTCAACACTAAAAAGTCCCTGAGAGGTCACTCTGTTCAGTGAGCTTCAATTTCAGCTGATAATCTGAACCACTTAGGAATCTTTTAAGAATGCCTACTCTGGAGTCCCATCATAAACCTTCTTGAACTTTGCCCAAGAATATTTATGTATCAATCACGATTGTCATTTTGAAACAGTTGAAACTAACCCAGGCTAACTTTAGCAGAAGGAAGTGTATTGAAAGGATAATGGGACGTTCTTAGATCCTAAGAAATGCTAAAAAAGCAAGCTTCAGAAGCCTGCAGTGACCCAGAACGGAGAGGACCACAGTGAATGCACCTCACAGCTAACCACTGCTCCTAAGCTCCCAGTGCCTGCACATAGTAGGCATAGCTGCTGCTGAAGGCCCTGGAAACTTCATGAATTCTCCCCTGCCTGCTTCTTTGTGCCAATAATTCAAGATTCGAGAATTAGGTGGATGCATCTGGTTTATGGCTGAGATTAGATCCTGTGTCCATTCCCTAGTAGTAGCAAGAGAAGCTTAGAAAAAGTGGTTATCTGTTCTCTGAGGCTGTAGAAAGAGGTTGGTTCTTACAGCAGAATTTTGTAGTGGATTTAGGTTGAAATATAAAGACCTCAAGTTATCTCAAATAATAAGTGTGAATGTAGGATCCAGGTTTAGTGCAACAATGGTCTCTCATTCATTCTGTTCTGCTCATTCTTTTAGCTTATCACCTACCTCCTGCTCAGAATATAACTGTGCTGCTTCAAGCAACATCTTCCCACCCAATATCAATTTCAAGGCAAGGAGAAAAGATATCAGTGGGTTCTCCCTTCACGGTTTCCAATTTGTTCTGAGATGGAAATATGTCTCAGAATGCATTAATCTCACATCTCATTGCCACAGCTGATTTATATGCCATTTCCTAGGTAAATTACTGGCCAATGGCAATGAAGTGACTGTGGCAGCAATGGATCTGTAGCGTTTTTGTCTGCCTTTCCTGAGACAGTGTTCCAATGTCTGAGAAACATCCAGTCTGACCTAGCCGAGACAAAGCCAGACAGATGACTGATTGGGAGGCACTGAATGACAACTGTCAGGGTCAGAAATTACTTAAACATAGGAAGACACTCAGAAATTGAACAGGCAAATAAATACCCAATTGCCAGGATGCTATGTAATTGGGTATTTTTTATTTATTTTTCTAAAATCCCATGGGTGATTCTTTTGTAACTAGGGTTTCTCTGTTGCTTGGTATGTTGGTTTTGCGAGAAGAGACCCTCATTTTCTATAAGAGAAGGTCTGTGTAGGGACTGGACATATTCCAAGGACATACAAAAGTATTAGGAAAATTATGCAGTACTTTTGACCTTTGGACTAGCGTAGTCTCCACCTCATGATAACAGCACTTAGTATTTCCTGAACACCTTCTTGACATTGTACTAAGCACTTTGCATGCATTATCTTGAATTTTTTATGACCACTCTATGATGGACACATTGTGATCACCTGTGAAAACTATGGAAGAGGAGTTCAACTAAGCAAGACTGAAGAATTGGGAAGAGATGGAGCTAAATTTTCATCATCTTTCTTTTGTGCTTCAGTCAATTTCTGCTACAGAACACCAGCAATTTTAAGAAAATATAGTTCTTTGCGCAGAGTAACATTCTTTGTGTCTCATAGGATAATTAATGAACTGACTTCAAAAAAAGCATTTTTTTATATTGTGGACATTGCTGACATGACCCTTAGATTATGCTCAGCTCTGGAGTGCATATTTTCTGTGGATACCTGAGTCCTCATCCCCATGGAATTAAGGACATTGTTTTCCTGTAGTTCTTGCACTGACAACCTGTCCAGTTAACCATGCTTGAAGGTCCTTGACTGCAGGCGAAATTAGCATATTTTTTTTAAAAAAACAGAAGCAACCATTGTAATTTTCAAAAATAATGAACAATCTTATCTTTCAGAAGAACAACAAATAGTATAAAGGAAGAAATGGAGAAAGCTAGAGAATGGGCTATGACATGCCTGTAAAACAACAATAACAACAACAAGAGATTGAATTGCCTTCGAAGAGAAAGAAAAAACTTTCCCTTTACAAAGTTGTTAAGGACGTCATCCTTTCAGCTTCGCTTTCAACATTATGTGTTTTTCCCACCCTGCTTTTTTAACACCATCCCATTAACCCACTCATGCCTATTGTTCCATTATTGGAAAACTAAGTATATGGGAGTTATTTATATCCTACTGCTCAAGGTCATTGCCAAGGTCTGAGTTTTCACTTAGGCAAAAATTCAAAAAAATTTCAACCTCCAGCACAAGTGGGTTAATTGATTTTGAGTTATTTTCTTTTTTCTCTGTTAGGAGCAAAGAATGAAGTGCTAACGTACTGCTGTCATTTCTCTCGTGTTTTGTGTGACGGCTTTGACTCTGTCATCATCACTACAACTCTGTGAGCAGTTCTGAGATAAGGGATGTGGTGAGTTTGTCTTGTGGTCCAAAAAATCAACCACCTGACATTCAAAGAATGGCCACGTTTTAGGCTTTGATGCCTGTCCATGGAGACATGATCCAAAGCAATCAGAGGAATTAGTCAAACAAATTACCTGAGCTGCTTGTTTAAGTCCCAATGAAGAATCACTTACTCTGAGTAATAATGGAAGGGCAATTCTCTTTTCCCAAAGACTGCAGGTAATTCTAAATCTGGACACATTTAGGTACCACTGTGATAATGAGCCATTCTTTTGGAGAGAATCATGTGTGATTTTTTGTTTTCCATTTTGAGGGCTAGATGACAAAAGAGAAATACCTGCTCTAGGAAATAAGAGGGTTATAAAATTTTCACTGATTTCTAAAAATTGTGTAACAAACTGACTTGTTTGTTTCTTAAGAAATGTAGAGAAGCCAAATAAAATCCAGGGAGAGATTTGTTGCTCTTAAAAATAATCATTTAATAAGGATTCGTTGTATGGATTTCTTTTGTGCATCTACCAGAATTTCTCCTAGGTGTAGGATTGTTTACCTTCAACCATGTTAAATATTGTGAAGAGGATTAAAGTGTCAGAAACACAATTAAAATTCTAAAAGTGATTTATGTTGAGTTTTCATTGTTTTGAAATTTTATCAACACATAGTGAAGTCAGAGTTCTAATTTTGCCAATATGAAAAGTGTCAAGTGATGTCTCATTGTGATTTTGATTTACATTCCTCTGACTACTGCTGATATAGATAATTTTTTATTGGTTATCGTGATTTAGACGTTCTCATTGTGAACAAATTACAAATAATGTTTTGCCTCTTTGTATTGTTTTTTCTATTGATTAAATATAAAGTTAATACTAATTTATTTTTGTCATATATTTTGCAAGCAACTTCTTTCTGTCTTTGGTGTCTTTAGATGTCTTATGCAGTTGTTTATGCCAAGGAATTTTTAAAGCTTAATATGCTCAGGTTCTTGAGTCCTTTCCTTTCAGATGTATGCTTTTCATGTCTTTTGCTTAAGAAATACTTTGCTATGCTCACAATATAAATATTTAATTCTCCACTTTTTTTTCAAAGTTCAAACATTATTTCTTATGTAGATAGTTAATTAACTAGAATTGATTGTTCATTATAATGCAGGGTAGAAATCTTAATTCATATTTATATGTATTTATAAGAAACTTTCCCAAACACATTTTGAAGTTTTTACTTTTAATAACTGGTTTATAGTGCCATCTCAGTAATACACTAAATTCTTACATGTTGATGGATCTAGCTCTGAGTTAATCTTGTCTTCTAATTCCTTTCCAGCCCCTGTGGAAAACAGTGTACTTGTCCACGAGTGATGGCTCACGCCTGTAATCCCAACACTTTGGGAGGCCAGGGCGGGTGGATCACTTAAGGTCAGGAGTTAGAGGCCAGCCTGGCCAAAATGGTGACACTCCCTCTCGACTAAAAATATAAAAATTAGGCTGGGTGCAGTGGCTTATGCCTGTAATCCCATCACTTTGGGAGGCCGAGGCTGTAGGTCATGAGGTCAAGAGATTGACACCATTCTGGCCAATATGGTGAAACTGTGTCTCTACCGAAAATTCAAAAATCGGCTGGGTGTGATGCTATGTGCCTGTAGTCCCAGCTAATCTGGAGGTTGACACAGGAGAATCCCTTGAACCTGGGAGGTGGAGATTGCAGTGAGCCGAGATCATGCCACTGCACTCCAGGCTTGGCTACAGAGTGAGACTCTGTCTCGAAACAAAACAAAACAAAACAAAACGCACATGAATTTGGGATCAGCATGTCAAATTTTCTGATTAAATCCTGGTAAGGATTGGATTGAAATTATATTATATTCATAGAATACTTAAAAGAAAAGTGTTCTTTATAATTTTATTTCTTCATTATTACAGCAGATTGCACATATATACTTAGAACATTTTTTATGACTTGAAAAAAAAATGTAACACTTTCATTCCATAATGACCTTGGCTAATCCTTTGCTAAATTTCTTCCTAGGTAAATTATAGCTAGAGGGTCATAGAATATATTATCTAACCTGATAAACTTTTGGAATACTAGATCAGATGTGATGTGACACGAAGTATACAATGATTCTGTCTCAGGTGAATCAGAATTTATGATTATCCAACCTTCATATTTGTTTGCATAGTCCATGAGATGTTTGTTTATTCAGTTTTCAAAACTGTTATTGATTACATGTAAAATGCTACATTTTTCGTTGATTTCGGACTAAACAAGTACTATTATTTTAATAGTTTGTAGCTTTCTGTGTAGAAAGTAATAAATATCGCCATAAATACTATGTTTATTTTTAATCCTAATCATTGTGTGCCTGTGTCTGAGTATCATAGTGATTTGCTTCCATTGACAGCACAACACTAACCAGAGGCAGGGAATGTAGTATCTTTTCCTTGCTAATGACTTCCCAAGAAATACTTTTAAAGTTCTATCACATAAAGTGTATTCGTTGATATTTTTGTAAGCATTTGTTATTGAGATTAGGAAGCTTCTTTTTACTCTTTGTTTTCTAAAAGGTCATCAATGTTAAATAATTTTATTAAGTATATTTCAGCAACTGTGGTTATAAATCTATTGTTTTATTTTTAATTGTAATCAGTATTGACAATTATAATGTCCTACAATTTAAAAGAATGTTTCCAATCTTAATTATTAATTGCTCATTATTTATTTTACATGAAATAAATTGTATTTTGCATAAAAACATACAAAAAATTTAAATTTTTGTGTAATGTCTTATTTTTGTCTGATTTTTCTATAGGTTTCTCAATTCCTAATAGTGAATATTTTCACTGTTTTTCTTCATAAATATCAATATAAGTTTATTTATTTTAGTATTATTTGACATTTCCCGCGAGTTTCTAGAAAGTAAACATTATTTCTTTGGATTCTCTTCAACTAATTTCTCTAAATTACTTTATTCGGGACATTTATTTGTGTTTACACTTCTAACATTGTTGGATAAAACCTGACTTAGTACTTTTTAATGAGTTTATTTGTTAATTGTGTGTTTTCAAAGATAAATTCCCCCAACTATTTCTTTATAAGTATTTTATACTTTTGAAATGTAGTGCCTTCATTAGCATTTGTTTTTAAATATATTAAACATTTCTGTCACAATAGTGTATATTTTCAAATGGTTATTTTAAATAAATTGATATATTTAAGAATTTTTAAAATTCAATTGTTTCCACTAGGCTTTTAATAAGAAATGGGACTATCATGTTCTGATTTTTTCTTAGAAAAATAGAGGCAATAATGTAATTCTTGTAGTCACCTACATGTTTCTCAATAAAAAATTTTAACTACCATTTATTGTCTTCATAAATATTTGAAATTATCTCCTGACTTCTATTTAGAGTTTGAGGATGCAGTTCCCTCCCTCTCTTCCCTAGCACACATGCTCCCGGTCCCGAGAAGATTCCAACTCACTTTTCTCTTAATTTTTTCTTGAATAATGTCATGACTGATCATAAACCATCATATGATTACGTTTATTACATAATTTTAATGAGCTGTAATCAATAACTGACATTATTTTTATTTACTCAGTTAAATATTTTATGTCATCACCACTATTATAGTCCTGAAGGCAGGCTTTCCTGGAAAACTGCTGAACACATTGGGAAAACTTGAAAGCATTCCTGCCGCTCACCTGATTTAAACCATCCCGATTGCAACTCTTTTCTCTAGGCCCGTATCAGATTACTCTTAGGATTTCCTTTTACACCTTAACATGGCACATTTCTAAACTGTTTCCTCAGATGGGATACCATTTCTAAATTCTATATCCTTATTTTGTTTATTTCCCCATTTTATTGTAACCCACCTCTCACAAGTTCCTGAAAGAGTGTACGCAGAATGTAACCTTTTTGGAGACTTGTGGTAAAAATGTCTCCACACTTTATTGAGAATTTTGTTTGGTGTTGAGCTCTATACTGGTTTTCTTCAAGTGTTTGCAGGTTGTTCCACTGTCTAATAGCTTCCTGTGCTATTGAGAAGGTCATATCCACTCTGATATTAATTTTTAAATGATCGTTTTTAAATCTAAACGTTTCTAATACTTGTTCTTATTACCAGTTGCCTGAAATTTACTATGGTGAGTTTTGTAGTACCTTTTTCTTTTTTGCTTATATTTATTACGCTTGAAATGTAGTGAACTGTTTTCAATCTCAAACCTCAAACTTCAGTTTTTAAAAAACATTAATTTATTCTCACCGTGTTTTCTATATTCTCGCTCTTTTTTTCTCTCTTTCATTGATACAATTAGGAAATTGGACTTCCTATACCAACCCTCTGAATATCTTATTATTTTTTTCTATCCTCTATTTTAATATTTCTTGTTTTATTTCTTGGAAGGTTTCATAAGTTGATCACAAGCCCTTTCTACAAATTTCCTTTTACCGTAATTTAATTTCACAGGTACACTTTAAACTCATGATTATTTCTTATTTTCACATTCCCATGTTATTGTTGGCCACCATACCATTTCGTTTCTTTCTGAGCAGGTTAATAATACATCTTTGGTTGGTTATAACTTCCTACATTGTTCTTCATTTCTAATAAGCCTTTTTTTTGTAATTTGCTGCTGCTGTTTTGGACTCTGTATTTTATATTAGAGGTATGTTTAAGTGAGAAGTAATTTTTAGTTGTCTGTTAATATTCAAAATTGAACTACTAAAATTATAGTGGAATCACTGAGCATGTGGAGATAGGGAGACTTGCCAAGTGGAGGATTTTCCTACTGGGGGATTTCACGTGAGTCTTGCTTCTCACTGGAGGTGATTATCTCTATTTTCTAATTATGCTGCTTGGTTTCCCCAGAAAGGGGATGCTCTGAGGTGGGCGATTGTGGGTTTTAGGTGAATCTCTGTTGCAGTTTGCTAGAGGCAGTGAGACAAAGAAGACTGAAGATATCTCGCATTCAGTTTTCGTACTTTGTTTAATTTTCCTCTTCTCTTGGTGTTGATTTTCTCTGCTTCAATCCGTTTAGTTAGAAAACTCTTATTTTATGCTAGAGAAGTAGTCACCTGGTGGCAGGGTGGGTAAAGTGACACTGAGAATCGATCTGCCTATTTTATACATTTTCAACCAATTTTTCTATTTTAGCCCCATCATTGCCTCCCTCCTCTTACCAAGGGAAACAATAGTTTTGATTTCTAAGCTTTTACTGATATTCCAGAATGAATCATCCCACTTTTTCTTTTCAATTATACCTCTCCAGGCTTAAATTGCAGCATGCTATGTTCTAGAAATTCAGTTGTTCTATCATAAATCCATGTCACCACATCATGATTTTACTAACATTTTATGTCTGTAGTTGTCTTCTCCCTCATTGCTTTACAATTGATGAGCTCATATCTTTTTAAATATAAGTAATTTGGGGAGATAACTTTAAGTTCACAGAAAAATTTAGTGGAAGGTGCAGAGAGTTCCAATACACCCCTTTCCCCACAGAGATAGTCTCCATTAAACATTCCTCACCAAAGTGGGACATTTGTTACAACTGATGAACCTACATTTGATATGGGAGGGGGAAGGGAAAGTGCCGGGTAGAAAAGAGCGAGGTCCCTAATGAGGGTTCCACCTTTAGGTCTGTGCCCATGGACCTAGGTGAGGACAGGCACTACTGGATATAGAGAGGAACACACAGATAGAAGAACACACAGATACCAACAGGCCAAGGTAGATAACAATGCGGGTGCTGGGGGGAGTCGGAGGATAGCCAGGCCACTGAGCAGCTGAAGACCATCTTCCTACTCCTTCCCCTTTCTGGCTCCCCATCCATCTGCTGAGAGCCACCTTCACCACTCAGTAAAACCTTGCACTCATTCTCTAAGCCCATGTGTGATCTGATTTTTCTGGTACACCAAGGCAAGACCCTGGGATACAGAAGGCTATCTGTCCTTGTTATAAGGTGGAGAGTCTAATTGAGCTGATAAACACAAGCCACCTGCAGAAGGCTAAACTGAAAGAGCGTGCTGTAACATGTGCCCACTGGGGCTTTGCAAGCTGTAAGCACACAATCCTAGATGTTGCTGTGGGGTTGGAGCCCATCTTACCCATGACCTGCCTGTCTTCTTGTTCCCCCTTGGAGTTTGAACTGTGGGGCACTGACATATCATTGTATGATGTCGTGTTTCATATCACATGAAATGTTTCAGATTGACATATCATGATCACCCAAAGGCCATAGTTTGCATGAGGGTTCACTCAAGATTGTACATTCTATGGGTTGGAACAAAAGTGTAATGGCATGTATCCACTGGCAGAGCATTATACCCAAATTTTTACTGCCTTAAAATTTTTCTACGCTTTGACTATTTATCTCTCCCTCCCACAATTCTTGATAATTATGGATCTTTTTACCTTTCTCATGGTTTTTCTTTTTCCAGAATGTTGTACAGCTGAAATCATACTGTATGTAGACTTTTCAGATTGGCTTCTTTCACTTAACAATATGTATTTATTTTTTAATTTGTTTTCATGGCTTGATTGCTGATTTTGTTTTAAGCACAGAAATTGTTTTCATTTTCTGGATGGCCACAATGTATTCATTTACCTAATGATTATTATTTTGGCTGGGTCCACATTTTGGCTATTATAAATAAAAGTGCTATAAACATCCTTGTGTAGATTTATGTATGGATATACATTTTTAATTTATTTAGGTAATACCAAGAAACATATTTGTCAGCTTTGTGAGAGACTGCCAAACTGTCTTCCATAGTGGATGTAGCAATTTGCATTTCCGCCTGCAATGAATGCGAATTGCTGTTGCTTGCCTTTTCATTCTCTTGATAATGTCTTTCACAGAACAAGAGTGTTTGATTTTTACAAAGTCCAGCTTATCAGTCCTTTTATTCATGATCTGTGCTTTTGGTGTTCTACTTAAAATGTCATCACCATAGCCAATGTCATCTAAGTTTTCTCCTTTGTTGTCTTCTATGGGTTTATATAGTGTCGCATTTCACATCTAGGAATATAAACCAGTTTGAGTTCATTTGTGAAAAGGGTGTAAGATCTGTGTTTGGTGGATCTGTCTCATGTCAATTTCCAGTTATTCCAGCACCATTTGTTTAAAAGACTTTATTCATTGTATTGCTTTTTTTCCTTTGTCAATGACATATTGATCTGATTGATGTGAGTCTATTTCTTGGGATCTCTCTTCTGTTTCGTTAATCTATTTATCTTTCACCAACACCACACCATCTTGATAAAGTTAGCTTTATAATAAGTTGTAGAGTTGGGTAGTGTCCATACTTCACTACACTCTTATCTTTTAATATTGAGTTGGCTATTCCAGACTCTTTTACCTGTCTGTACACTTAAGAAAAAGTTTGTCTGTTCTAGAAAATAACTTGCTGGGATCGACTGGAATTACAGTGAATCTATAGGTCAAATTGGGAATAACTGACATCTTAACAATACTGTATTTCTACCCATGAACATAACAAAAATCTTTCCATTTATTTGGTTCTACTTTGATATGTTTCACTAGTGTTCTTTTTGTTATTGTTGTTGTTGTTGTTGAGATGGAGTTTCGCTCTTGTTACCCAGGTTGGAGTGCAATGGCATGATCTCGGCTCACAGCAACCTCCGCCTCCTGGGTTCAAGCAATTCTCCTCCCTCAGCCTTCCGAGTAGCTGGGACTACAGGAGTGCACCATCATGCCCAGCTAATTTTTGTATTTTTAGTAGAGATGGGGTTTCACCTTGTTGACCAGGATGGTCTCGATTTCTTGACCTCATGATCCACCCGCCTTGGCCTCTCAAAATGCTGGGATTATAGGCTTGAGCCACCGCACCTGGCCTCATTAGTGTTCTTAAGCTTTCCTCATATAGATCTTGTACATATTTATATTCTCTGTTAGGCTTAGTTTTATACCTAAGTATTGCATTATCTGGTTCTTAATTTAAATGATAATGTGTTTTCTTTTCAAATTTTACTAGTTCATCATTGGTATATAGGAAAACAGTCATCTTTTGTATATGAACCTTGTATCCTGCAACTGTGCTGTAGTTACTTTTAGTTCCAGAAGATTTTTTGTTGGGTTTGGTTTTGTTTTGTCAACTCATTTGGATTTTCTGTATATATAATTACGTCATCTGTGAACAAGAACAGAGTTCTTTCCTTCTGCCAAATCTGTATGTCTTTTATTTCTTCTTGTTCTTATTGCATTAGCTGTGACTTCCAGTATGGTATTTAAAGAGTGATAGTGGAGCATGTCATCACATTGCTTCTGATCTTTGTGGGAAAACTCCTAGTTTCTTCCCATTAACTATGCTGTTAGTTTGATTCTTTGGCAAGTCACTCATATGTTAAATGGATGTGTTGGTGTACTATATCATTCTCCTGACCTGGCCTTCTGGGGTTGTATGATTCCACAATATCTGTGAAAGATTGAATGTACCTCTAAAGAATTACGTTACTTTTTTGCAAGAACACCTGTTAAAAGCAAACACTGCACCATGATCATCTCTATCAGACCTATTACGATTGGATTAACTGTTGACATTTTGTTTTCTTTTTCTGTGTTTGGAGTCTCTCTCTGAACAGATGGTTTGATCATTAAATAGTCCTCTACTAACGATGGCTACATGGTGGTCTTGCTAATGAGTGCCCTAACAAGAATTCATACACTAACCCTGCCAGCGTCTATCTCTCACAGCCCAAAATAATTAACTTAGAATTATACATTGTGGAACTTAGATCTAGGTAAATGCATTTTGTTGATTCATTTCATAAACAACGTTATGTTATCTTCTTGAATTATGTAGCTTTAGCAGTATATCTGTTTATGAACACAAAGCCCTTTGGGTCATATTGAATAAATAAGGAAACTATAAAAGATTTCTTAATAAATGTGCACTAATTATAACTCTCCTTATAAGACCCCCACACAAAATATGGCATACGTAATTTTCTTCTACCTCTTTTCTGTCCTCTACTAAGTTATATTTAAATTCACCATGGAAAATGGAGAAAATTGATTCTTTTTTTGAGATCAAAGACATTTTCTGATGAATCCTGGCATCTCAATGTAATGATGATAAATGCTACTAATTTAGCTTCTACGTCTTATTAGTGGCAACTTTCTAAAGAAACACCTCAGTTTTGGAAGTATTTGTTTAGATCAAAAGATACAACTAACCTTGTAAGGTCTTTGCATTGTGAATTGTTTTTAAGCCATTTATTTCTATTTATCTTTCCTCTTTCCTCATATATATACCTTTGCTATATTCAGATGGTAAACGTTATATGTTTTCTGAAACCGGCACTTCTAAAGCAATGATCCAAATGGCTTATACTTTCAATTGACCTCTCAAGTACATTCAACTCAATCTAAACAACAATCACATGCATGCACTTTTGAAGGAAACTTTCTCCATTAAGGCTAGTGCTGAGACCGTGTCACTAACCTTGAGAAATCTTGAAGTAGAAGACCCAGTGAAGCCATGCCCCGATAAATGACCCCAGAAGCAACTGCGACAGAATAAACGTGTGTAGTTTTAAGCCACCACATCATTGATCAGAAAAGGTTTAGATACTGCAAATTGTATGTACACTTGGATTTTACTCTGGAGTTCCTACGAAGTTTTGCTTGGCTCTTGTTTTTGCTCTCTGTTATGAAAGTTATTTGTTAAGGCAAGTGTTTAAAAAAACCTTTGCTATCTTCATTAAATTATTGGGTGGAAGGGAGAAGGAAGAATATAAATTGCTTTCCAGGATGAAGTGGGAGTGAGAAGGTAGGTTGAAAGGACTTCAGCAGAATTTACTTTGCCCGAAGGCACACAATTAAACAACCATGATTCTTTCTGGACAGTCTCTGCTTCCAGTGAAACTAGTATAGCCTCAGGAGAAGTTCAGTGTCCATGAAGGATTGCTTCTGGGAGTAGTGTCTGCCTCTTTCTTAATTTATCTTCTATAACATTGAGCCTTTCAAAAACAGAAGTTGCTTTTCATACATTTTGTCTGTTTAATAGCCAGCACAGTGCCTGGCACAAAGTAGATTTGAGTAAATCTTGATTAGATTTAGTTCAATTGACTTATTTAATTAGATCAGAGGAGTATCTGTAAATGCTTAATAATTGGCCTCCAGTGACCAGACAATGAATTATTTGGGCACATAATTTTTTAATCAAACACTTGCTGAAATCGGCGCTTGCCAAGTGTTTTCAGTACATGTTTTTTAGTAATTCATAATATTTCTCAAAATAAACCACCCTGAATCTTACAGGGTTTATTCTTCCATTCTTAGTTCTCCAGTGGGAGGAGCTGGATGCAGCTACAGATCAAAAGAAGTAACACCCAAGGGTGTTACAGGTCAAGCTTTGTATAAACATAGCTTGTCTGTGTTCCTCCAGGCCCTTCACCGGTTAACATTTCTTGGCCACTGATTCTACAACCCTCAGAAAATAAGACACACTTGCAGGGGAAAGGGACCTAGGCTGTGGAGTCAGGTATATGTGGGCTCAAGACAAGTCTGCTTTTATGGGTGTTGCAATGCTGGAAAATTCACTTGAATATGTAAACGTCATCCTCTTCATTTTTAAACAGCAGCATTAATAATCAACAGAGAGGGTTATTATGATAAACATACAAATAAAATAATAGCAAGAAAGAAATATCCTATGGTTGTCAGACGTCTAAATATCACCACTGCCTCTATATTCCCAACCTGTTAGGATTTATAACCACATATAAATACTGTTGGGCAGCTTGATTTTAGCTACAGAATGTGGAAAGGATAAAAGAATAGTTACTTCTGTGGTTAGGTTACACAATATTATAATTTCTACCTTACTATTAAATGTTCCCACTCACTAGATTTGATAGAGTAGGCTATCATGTTGGAGAGACCCACAGGAACTAAGGGTGGCTTCCAACAAACAGCAAGCAGACAACGGAGGCCCACAGTCCCACATTCTGCAGGCAACTGAATCTTGCCTACAACCACATGAATGAGTTTAAGAGCTAATCCTTCCCCAGGTAAGCCTTGTGCTGAGACCACAGCCCTGACTGATACCTCAACTGTAGCCTTTGAGAGAACTTGAAGTTGAAAACTGAGGTAAGCCCAGATAAGTGACCCCAGAAAAAAAAATGTGAGATAATAAATGTGTGTAATTTTACACACATTTGGTTGGTTACAGGGCAATAGATAACATACATAATTTATCTTTTAAAATTTATCTTTTACTTTTTACTTTATAAAAAGTAAAATTTATTTTAAAATTTGTCTTTTACTTTTTAAAAAGTAAAAATATTTTCTATACACAGCAGTTTTTCCCATCACAGGATCTGAGGCCTAAGAGGAAAAAAATGATTTCATGGGCCAGGCCCACGGCCTTTCTGCTTTGTGAAGTCTCAGGATATGGTGCCCTGCATTCTAGACATGGCAAAAAGGGGTGAAGGTGCAGCTCAGGCTGTTGCTTCAGAGGGTGCAAGCCCAAAACCTTGACAGCTATCATGTGGTGTTGGACCTGTGGATGTTTAGAAAACAAGAATTGAGGTTTGGCAACCTCCACCTAGATTTAACAGGATATACGGAAATGCCTAGAGGTCCAGGCAGAAGTCTGCTGCAGAGGTGGGACCCTCATGGAGAACCTCTGCTAGGGCAGTGTGAAAGGGAAATGTAGGATTGCACCCCCACAGAGTCCCCATTGGGGCACTGCCTAGTGGAGTTGTGAGAAGAGGGCCGCCATCCTCCAGACCCCACAACAGTAGATCTGCTGACATCTTGCACCACTGTGCACCTGGAAAAGCTGAAGACACTCAACACCAACCCATGAAAGCAGCTGGGAGGGGGACCTTACCCTGCATAGCCATAGGAGTGGCTGTCTAAGGCCATGGAAGCCCACCCTTTGCATCAGCATGACCTGGATGTGAGACATGGGGTCAAAGGTGATCATTTTGGACCTTTAAGGTTTAATGACTGTCCTATTGGGTTTTGGACTTGCAAGGGGTCTGTAGCCCCTTTGTTTTGGACAATTTCCCCCATTTAGAATGGATGTATTTATCCTGTGCCTGTACCCCCATTGTATCTAGGAAGTAACTAACCTGCTTTTGATTTCACAGGCTCATACACTGGGCACAGCCACTGTGCCCAGCCTTATGTTTGCCTTGTCTCAGATGAGACTTTGGACATGGACTTTTGGTTTAATGTTTGAATAAATTAAGACTTTGGTGGACTGTTGGAAGGGCATGATTGTGTTTTGAAACGTGAGAACATGAGATTTGAGAGGGGCCAGGGCAGAGTGATATGGTAATCCCCATGTGTCAAGGGTGGGACGAGGTAGAGGCAATTGAACCGTGGAAGTGGATTCCCCTATGCTGTTCTTGTGATAATGAGTGAGTCTCACAAGATCTGATGGTTTTATAAGCTTCTGATATTTCCCTGCTGGCACTTCTCTCTCCTGCCACCTTGTGTAGAAGCATGTGTTTGATTTCCCTTCCACCATGACTGTAAGTTTCCTGAGGCCTCTCAAGCCATGCAAAATTGTGAGTCCATTAAACCTCTTTCCTTTATAAATTACCCAGCCTGGTGTATGTCCCTATAGCAGCATGAGAACAAACTAATACATTTCAATTCCTAGTACAGTTTCATCTCCATTTTCTTACCTTCAACAAGTTACTTTATTTATCAATGCCTCAGTTTACTCACCTACACATGTGACATAATCATTCCTACCTTATAGTTTTAAAGTGAGAACTCTGTAAGTTAAGAAAAAAATTACAACTAGTAAATTCCCTGACCAGGCGTGGTGGCTTATGGCTGTAATCCCAGAACTTTGGGAGGCTGAGGCAGGTGTATCACCTGAGGTACAAGTGTTCAAGACTCAGCCTGGTGAAAATAGCAAAACTCTGTCTCTACTAAAATACAAAAATTAGGCAGGAATGGTGGTGGGTGCCTGTAATCCCAGCTACTCAGGAGGCTGAGGCAGGACAATTGCTTGAACCCAGGAGGTAGAAGTTGCAATGAGCTGAGATTGTTCCAGTACACTTCAGTCTGGGTGACAGAGTGAGACTCTGTCTTAAAAAACAAAAAAATCCCCAAGTACTTGGCTAAAGTCTTTATTTAAGTCTTAAGTTTAGTAATTAAAACTATAATTATTACTCTAATTTTATTGATAAAATAACTAAGGATTAGATAAATCAAATAACTCACCCAAAGTCATAGAATTCATAAGCAATGGAGCTTAGATTTGAGCTTCTAAAGTCCTCTTAGGAAGCATGTTGATCCACTTTTAGTAATTAAAGCTAATTGAAAATAAATTAAAATATATTGGAATAGAGAACTGAGAATTGATCCTGTCATAGAGTAGTATGCAATGTATGCTAGGTAGTAATTATTTAGTTCTTATCTAAGATTGTTAAGATCCATTGTGAGATACAAATCATTCAATGCTCACCTTTATTCTCAGTCTCAGACATAATAATCTTTGTGCCTCTAATTTCTTTATTTGTTCCATAAAAGATCAAAGAATAGGCAGATGCAAATGAGAACATTTCACTCTTGCTTTTTCCTATTCTCTATCCCGTTTTTTCTTTCCTGTCTTCTTGCTTTTTTAATTAGTAAATTTAGAAAATGTTTATTGGACCCTACTATGTGACAGGTATGATGCTAATTCCTGAGAATACAGTCCAGGTTAGTTTGAGTTATAGACAATTACAACACATCAGTGGTTTAAAGCCATGAGAGTCTATTTCAGGTGCATATTACAGGTCCATCTCAGGTGAGCAGGAAGGACTATGGTCCCCGCCTCACCCATATAATGGAGATCAATCCCTGTGCTCCTGTGATTACTGAGGCAAGAAAAAGAGAACATGGCAAGTATGCACTGGCTGTTAGCACTCTGACTGAAAGAGGCAGGTGTCACTGTTACTCACTTTGCCTCAACCAGGAAAGCCCCATGACCACACCTAACTTTAAAGGGGCAGAAAAGTGCAATTCTGTCATTACCTGGCTGTCAGATCTGCACGGGGAACAGCATGGACACTTTGTGAGACAGCTTCATTTATGTGCCTCTGACCTCATTTCTAGTAAATTCTAGAAGGCAGAATACTTCACCACTGCCTCATTTCTAATGCATTACTGTATCTTTTCATCATTTTTCATATCCTCATTTATTCATTCAATCATTTACTGAATATATAGTAAATGTTTGTCACTGGAGATATGGCAGCTGATAAAATGAAAATTAAAAAAAAAAGAAAGAAAATAGGCACCCTCATGGAATTTATGTTGTTAGGGAGGAAAAATAAATAAAATATATAGTATGTCAGAGTGATGACGACTTTATTCTGAGAAAAATAAAATAGAAACCTGGGGAAGAGAATGATGATCTGTGGGAAGAGACTTTATTTTTAACACGATAATTAGGGCCAGTTTTGCTGAGAAAGTGAAGTTATGCAAAGACTTGAAAGAAATGAGGGACTGAACCTGAGCCCTGTTACCTGGGGGAAGATCATTCTGTTGAGGAGCAGCAAACTCAAATGCCCTGAGGCAAAGCACACCCAGTGTTAACCCACTTCCAGCAGAGCTTGGAAAGATGCAGTGATACCGGCCAAGAAATAGAGGGATAGTTTGACCCAGGAAGCTCACTAGGAGCCCAGATGTTACCAGGGGAACTGGTTTTATCAGTACTTTGGGGTGCTCTTGGTAGCCGTTAACCAGAAAAATAACATGGTATTACTTATCTTTACTTTAAAAAATATTTTTGGCCAGGTTGCATTTTGGCTCATACCTGTAACCCCAGCAGTTTGGGAGGCCGAGGCGGGCAGATCACCTGAGGTCAAGAGTTTGAGACCAGCCTGGCCAATGTGATGAAACCCCATCTCTACTAAAAATACAAAAATCAGCCAGGTGTGGTGGTCGGCACTGGTAATACCAGCTACTTGGGAGGCTGATGTGGAATCAATTGAACCTGGGAAGTGGAGGTTGCAGTGAGCCGAGATTGCACCCCTGCACTCCAGTCTGGGCAAAAGAGCAAGACTCTCATCTCCAAAAAAAAAAAAAGATTGTAGAGATGGGTTCTCACTATGTTAGCCCAGGGTGGTCTTGAACTCCTGGCTTCAAGTCATTCTCTCATTTTGGCCTTCCAAGATGCTAGGATCACAGGCATGAACCACCATGTCCAGTCTTATGTTTTAAAATAGATTCTCTCTCATGGAAGGGCTAGATAGCATGAGGCAATGGTGGAAGCAGGAAGACCAGCAGCTATTTAGTGGCTGATTTCAGAAGACTGTGCTGATAACCCAGTAAAGAGGTTATGGTGGTTCCGGGAAGTAGCATCAGATGTAATGGGAACTAGTCAGTTCTGAATATATTTTGAAGGAGGGATGTAGTATAATATAAAAGATGTATCATGGCCAAAAGATTAACGGTGGCGATAAGGCCCATCAAGCATTTTGCAGAGCTGACACTATGTGATACTTAGCAATTTAATGAAAACTGGTTTGGAGATTTCCAACTCTGGCCTGAAGATTTGAGGGACAAAGCCATCTCAGCATAGATGTAACTTTCATGAACTCAGGAGGCAGAGGTTGCAGTGAGCCGAGAACATTCCATTGCACTCCAGCTTGGGCAACAAAAGCAAGACTCCTTCTCAAAAAAAAAAAAAGTATAACTTAAACTCCCTTCAAGAAGCAAACATGTAGTAACTACCTCCAGAATAATACAGACATAAGATCTTTTAATGATTGCCATTCTAACTGGTGTGAGATGGTATCTCAATGTGGTTTTGATTTGCATCTCTCTAATGACCAGTGATGATGAGCATTTTTTCATATGTTTCTTGGCCTCATGTATGTCTTCTTTTGAAAAGTGTCTGTTCATATCCTTTGCCCATTTTTGAATGGGAAAGAATGAAGAATCACCCAAACTCTGAGAGTAGCTTCCCAGTCAGTTGGTCATCTGTCTCCAGCTTGTAACTCATGCCACTAGTCTACTCCTGCTCTCAGTCTCATAAGAATGCTGCCAGAATAAACTGGTTGAGCATCAGATTGTGTCTAAAACTCATCTTGCATGCAAATTGAATGAGAAGGGAGAAATGGACCATGTAGAAACTAGTCGACTAAGACTACCTCAAATCATGGAACATGACAAGGAGTCAGCAGGATTCCTAACAAATCAGATGTGGAACACAGTAGAAACACAAGTCGATAATAACTAACATCTTTGGCCTTAGTATCTTTAGCAATTAATTTGCCCATTGCTACGTAGAAACCACTATAGGCAGAGTTTATTTGAAGGGAAATCCAGTAATTCCTTTTTGGACATGTTTGTTTTAAGATGTCTACAAGACACCGTGGTGAAATGCCCAGTGAGCAACTTTGATACAAATGTTCCAAATGGGGAGAGAGATCTGGGTTGAAGATAGCTGCATGGAGACAGCCCTTTCACATTTTGATAGTGGTTTATGAGTGTGATTGCTCACAGTGAATGAGGAGTCACTGAATCCCATGATACCCAAACCTTAGAGAGCAGAACAAAGCAATAGAAGCAGCAAAGGCTGCTCGGAAGGAGTAGTCAATGGATTAATAGGAAAAGCAGGGAAATATGTCCTGGAGGTCAAGGAAACACAGCGTTTCAAAGAGGAGAGAATGATCCAGTTATTGGATGCAACAGATAGACCCAGGAAGGTGAAATCTAAGGTGTGACAATTACTATTCTCTAATAAAAAAATAAAAAAAGTTCTCTCTGATAACTTTTATCTAATGAATGTTAGTGAAATGGTGGACCAAGTCTGATTATGGAAGTGTGAGGAGAAAATGAGAAGAGAGGGATCAGATACAGCAAGACAGGTCCAGCTCTGCATCAGTCTGGGGTGGAGTTGTGTCCATCTTAAAAGAACTCTGTGTCCAGGACCGGGGATGGACATAGATGGTGATTGAGTGGGTGCTCTCCTCCTGGTCTTACAGCAGTAATTATAACCATGACCTCTGGTCACATTATTTCTCCAAACCACGGACCCTCGTGCCTAAAATCCCACCATTTTATTCCCTTGGCGTATTTTATTTAATTTCCTTTTTTTCCTCTTTCTAATACCAAGCATCTTCTTTTTTAACAGTGTTTGTTTGGGGAGTGGCATAATAACCTACTACTTCTTGTATTAAAATAAAGCAGAGGACTGGGAGCTGGGATACCTGTGTGGTCCTCCATAAATCTCTGTCTCTCCCTTAGATATACTGTCCACTTGCAAAACTAAAAGAACCAATGATCTCTATTAGCCTTTCAAGCTGAGGGAACTGATGTGGGCTTGGATTTTTGATGGAGAGGGAAAAGGAACGGTTTTGATTCGGCATGACTGCCTGGAAAGGTGAAAATGGGTTCACTTCATTTCATCCTGCAGCTTACCAACCTCCAGAATGTCTGCCTATGTTATAATTATAAAGATTAGCAAGAATTTTTTTCTGTCTTAATGGTACCCCCCCCAACTAGTGTGTGGGTGATGATGGGTCACTTTCTGGAGATAACAATATGAGATGCCTGGTCTTGGAGTACTGTGAAAAAAAGTGATAAGATGAAGGGGCACTTGAGGATGTAGAAGGTTCACTAGCACACACCCTAACTCAAGAAAAGGGCTACATGCTGTACATCCAGGCCCATATTTTCATGCCTTAGAAGAGATAGTTCAAAGGACAATCTTTGGGCTATTACTATAAAAAGCACATTCTGCAGTCCACAATCAAATAGTCCTTGTATTTCTCATTAAAAGTTGGTGGTAAGGTTTAATCACATTCACCAGTGAAAATTCCTATTTTACTTTTCACATATATTCTGAAAACAACACATTGAAGATCTCATCAGCTTGCCAATGAAAACATCCCTTTCCCAAGTACATAATCATTAACTTGATTAATGGACCTGGCTCCGCACAATGAGCTGTATTAGCACTGCAATTTTACTGCCTTGGCTGGATCTGGATTTTTAAACCATGAGTCCCAGCGACTCTCATTTCATCAATTTACAGGGAACTGCTCATTTCAGGAATCTGAAACAAAACCCTTAACAAGGGCAGTTCGCTTCACACGCAATCCACGTGTTCCTTCTCCATGGCTTTGTTGAGTCAGGTTTTCACTAGAGACAGTTTTAGGGCAAAATCTTTTACTTCCAAAAACCATACTGAGAGGCAAACAAAGTGATTCAATATGTTAGAACAGAGGTAAATTTCTTTATTTCGAATGTATGGAAAATGATTGTGCCCTTTTGAAGACGTTAGGCTAAAAGCAAACAACTTCTATCACAGAGAGTCCATTGAAGTGGCTTTGTTTCACTTTTTCATTTTTAACTTTGCACAAAATTTTAGTTTTGGGTGACATCAATTTTAGCTGATTTTGCTTTGTGTATGAATTTGAGATAAACAAAAGCACCAGTTCCCAGCTAATACTCCGCTTGCAAAGTAATGTGGAAGTGACCTGTTTTATTTTCTCTTTCTTTTTTTTTTTTTTTTTTGAGACGGAGTTTCGCTCTTGTTACCCAGGCTGGAGTGCAATGGCGTGATCTCGGCTCACCGCAACCTCCGCCTCCCGGGTTCAGGCAGTTCTCCTGCCTCAGACTCCTGAGCAGCTGTCTTTTCTTTCTTTATGTGTGTGTAGAGTACAAATGTTGAATCCCTGAATCTAAATTATACTCTGCATATCAGTTGCTTCCTCTGAAAGTGGGGATGATAATAATATTAATAAATGAGATAATGCACATAAAGTACTTGGAACAATGGGTGACACAGAGAGATTGCTCAAATTTTGTTGTTGTCATTACTATTATTAGTGCTATTATTTTTGATTTTTGCATTTTTTGCCTTTAAGAAGAAACAAGACAGAGATGAATTCATTTGTTTATTTTAATATCTGGAGTTTTGAGGATAAAACAGTGAAACTACATAAACATCAACCACCTCTAATATATGCTTCAGAAATACAATGAGCAGGGCTTGGTAGGCTTTGAAAAATGAGGAATTAAAACAAAAGAGTTGAGAAATATATCAAGTTTTCAATTCTTGTACCATTGGCCTCTGTGAGGGGATTTGATAGAACAAACAGTTGTTTAGCATAAATAAATTGAAGTTTTCATACCTAGTTCACAAGTAAAACTATGTTTTACATCTTATTTTGTCTAGGAGCAACTTAAAACATTTACTTTTAAAAGCTATGTTGTGACTTGTGAAAGTCAGTGGTTATTCACTCTACACCCTAGTCAAAAGAAAACAGAAGCCAAACCAAAATAAACATGAACAAAAACAAAAGCAGTATTCAAAAGCAAAAGTAGAATATAAGAAGTCAAGAATAGGGTAATCAAACTGAGTTGTAAATGTTCTTAGAAAGTCAGAACCATGTTTTTCACATAGTTGGAAGAAATAATTATTTCTGAATTCTAATTTTATAAATGCATATTGACTTACTTGCAAAATACATAAAATTGTGCATAAAGAAAATATATTTTAAAAATGTCAATCACTATTATCAATTTGAATATACTTCTCAAATAATTTTTGCATAGTTATACAATTAACTGTAATTGCCTAGCATAAACGAAGCCTACTCTGTTTCATTTACATTGCGTTTTCATGGTGTTGTATGGTCTTCAGCCACACCTCTTCCCAGTGGATTATAATATACCTCTGAGTGAGTATGCCATCATTTTGCTTAGTAGCCATGTAAGATATTTAAGCATTTTTCCCACAATTTTTAATATTAAGTTATAATAAAAATTATTTTATTTGTCTATTAAATATTTGGCAGACCGAAATAGAACTGAGTAGTGAAAAAAATATAGATTAACAAGATCACTTTTTAAATTAAATCAGAGAACTTTCGAGAAATACAGAAATTGAGTAGCTGTACTTTGACTTTCACTTGTGAAAGGTGACCCTGCTCACCTCCAGGTCCATCAGAAACCACCACAGACTCTATAGAATGTAATATATCATAACCATCTCATCACCATCCTCCTATCAGCCAAAACTGTGACAGATCACATCAAGTCACACTACAGCCAAGGACATCTATAAACAGATCTGTGACACATTTAAAATTAAGGTGTAGTGATAGATCAAGCTAATTCATAAAGCAGACATTGATGTGTGTTTGTCATTTTATTTTGGCAGATGAAATTCTTTGATACATAAGCATGCCACTGCTGGGCTATTGCACGGATCAGGGCTCTGTTATTTGTCTACCCATCCTTTAAAGCTGGCTCTAGAGACTCCTCTGTAGAGTTGACAGAGACCAGCCTACACTTGAGAGATTTCCTACTTAAAACAACAACAACAACTCAGTGGTGTGATTGTCTCCATATATCTTTTATTTATTTATTATTTAAACCAATATTGTATTTCTTACTTTACAAAATCAATTCAGCATTCTAAAGTTTGTTATAAGACATTGTTTTCCTTTTCCTTTTGTACCTGGATACAAAAAAGTATCAAAGGTAAAATTTCATTTATCATACATATATCTTGGATTCGACTCAGTGCTCAAATAGTGAAAAGAGGAAGACATGTACCCTAGGGAAGTTATTTTATGTCAGGTGTGTGAATACACTACAGATAATACTTATGACAGAAAAAATTACTTATTTCAATTTGGTGATATTTAGGAAATGAATTCTCTAGTTGCAATTATTTTCTGGTTCAGCCCTTAACTTTTCCATCTTTTGTCCAGTGACAAGGAATCTCTCCAGCCAAATGAATCTTTCATGGGGCTTATGTGTGAAGGAAAATGACCAGGTCCTTAACTGAGTTTGTAGAATGTTCTATATATACTATGTAATAGAATATATTACAACAGATTATTTTAATTTTTTTCTTCTTCACCATTAGATGAAATTATAATTAAGTCTGTTTTACAGGTTCAACTGAAAAGATTAAAACTCAAAGTTGTGTAAATTATCTTGTCCACAGTGGTAGAAGTAATTCTATAAACCTGTTTATTGGTTATTCAATGAAAATTATTAAGGTAAACACTGATATTTACTTGTGCAGTGCCACTTGAACAGGATAATATTGTACCTTCCTAGTAAGTAGTAGCAATTGCTCCTTATATCTGATACATCATGGTGGCCTAGGTGTGAATCATAGAAGTAACCACTCAAACTAGTCAACTAGTGAAGGCAGAGAAAGAAGACTTCACCACTTGCTAGGACGCATGAGTGAGTATTCTTAAGGTAACAAAAATTCAAGATAAGGAGATGAAGTATTACTCTGTTTCTAAGACTACTATTAAGAACATGAGATGTTCTTCTCATAGCATGCATTAATTGTTTTTAATAAATTATTTCATAAATTATGAACAATTATTTAGTTGCCCAAAAAGCACATGTCCAAAACTTGGTTCTACCATTGGCTTATTGATTCATTTTAGATCAGTCAACTTATGACTTTAGGCCTCAGTTTCCTCATTTATAACATTCTGAGATTGGGAAAGATGAGAATTTCTAACACTGGCAAAATGCTGTTTCTATTCCTGCAGGGGACAGAAGACCACATATAACTTTCACCTTCAATCAAGAAGCTATCTGAATAAAGGGTGGAAGGTAGGGGGCTGGAGATAGTGTCATAGGCCCCTACTACATATGAGGTAGAGTGCTAGGCAGTTTACACAGAGGGCTAAAATTGATCTTGCCAAAACTCTATGAAGTCAGTATTGTTATATACATTTGATAGAGAAGATATTGTTAGAAATCACGGTTGGGTCAGAATTTTTTAACTATATAAAATAAAAGAAAATACTGAAAGACAAATGAGAATTTTGGGATGACAGGAGAATAGCAATTAACTTATCTTCAGAAGATGATATTTTTGCTTTATTTTACTTTGTTTCTGTTTTTGTTAGTGAACCTAAGAAAGTCTAGGCTACAAACACAAAAACTTTTTGAAGTCCCTCACTAGAGGCTAGAAAATAAAAATAGCTGAGAATATAACATGGTAATAAGGATCAAGAAATTGGTTCTCATTCTCAATATCTTTGTTCATTCAGCTCCACACTCAGAATGCTTCCTTGGAACTAAAAATATCACTCTAGGCAGTCATGGCTCATTCTACCTAGTAAAGCTTCTTTAAATTAATCTTACTGAGATTCAATTAAAAATGGAGTCTTAGTCCTTTTCCAGCATTGTGTTTTTGCACTAGTCTTTTCTGAAACTAATGAGGTCTTTTATTTTGATTACATCATGCATATACCCTACTTGACTTTTTTCGAGGGAGGAACGATCAGTTTCCTGCTACCTACTGCTTTGCAAATAATCTCTATTCAATTCTGGGTTCATGTTTATTAAACAATATACCAATTTTTTCACATGTGGAGATTTAACTGCCATTCTTAAAAGGAAAAGTAACTGATATGATTAGCAAAATATTAACCACATTTTTAAGGTTGCAAAATATTTCACTGCCCAATAATTTTCACTATTATACAATACTCAATTCTATAATCTAATGGTGAACTTAAAATACCCTTCAATGTGAAATGAAATTTAAGCACTAGTTAGAAAGTTAAAACTACTTAAGGAAAAAAATTAGCCCCTTTTGGTTATGTAGTCTGAAGTGAGTGTTTAGAGAGCATTTACTCTGATATATAAAGTAGCATAGCTATTTATGGCAAAGGTTTCCAGAATGTCAGTCTCTGAAGTGGTTGGCAGAGTCAAAGGTGAAATGTGCCACAAAAAAATCCTAGAAGGCTACTTCTCAGATTTAAATCACAAAATTATTATTTGATCCTCAAATTTGAACTTGGAAGATATGTTGGAAGACAGAGTAGAGATGTAAGCCATGACTATGGTAGGAGGAACATTATTGGACAAGCAAAGAAGCTTAAGCTTTTGATAAAAGCACTAGAAAGTTTTAAAATAATTTGCATGTTAAAAAAAAACATTGGAGAGTCCATTTGTTCATTCATTCTATCATCTAGCTCCTCGTAAATGGTGACTTCTTCCCCATTGATATGTTTTGGCTCTGCGATCCCATCCAAATTTCATCTTGAATTGTAGTCCCCATGTGTCGAGGGAGGGATGTTGTGAAAGTGATTGGATGATGGGGGTGATTTCTCCCATCCTGTTCTTGTGATACTGAGAGAGTTCTCATGAGATCTGATGATTTAAAACTGACAGGTGTCCTTGCATGCTGTCTCTCACTGCCACTATGTGAGACATGCCTTGCTTCCCCTTTGCCTTCTGCCAAGATTGTAAGTTTCCTGAAACCTCCCCAGTCATTCATAACTGTGAGTAACTTAAATGTCTTTTCTTCATAAGTTACCCAGACTCGGGTAGTATTTTTATAGTAATGTGAGAATGAACTAATATATGTATTATGTATAATACTGATGGAACCCACTACTCATACCATGCAATAGAAGCAGTGCATGCAGAGATATCTCCTTTGTTTGATCAAACAGACCCACCATACTAGAGCTTTGACTGTCAATATAAAGACACAAACACATGGTGCATTTAGGATTCACAGACAGTGTATTACTAGTCTCTAATATTGGTGGCAGCTAGCCCATAAAGGCATCAGTGATGACATAATGGCTAGACTGTTTCTCCTGAAATAAATTATGGCATTGCCTGCATCTTGACCCACAGAGAAGCTCTGAGTTTCATCCATCTTTCTATTTTCCTCCCTTTCTTCAGTCTCTTCCAATAATTGGATAAGGAATGTATCCAACACTTATCATCAGTTATTATGTTGTTTAAGCTAGCCATTCATTAAACCAAAAACAATGGGTAATTAGACTTTGAGCAGGAGACTGACCAGGTTTGCGTTTAAGAAAGTTTTTCTTTGTGAAGTTGAACTGTGATAGACTGACACTGAGTCAAGGGTAGGACACCATCACACAAGCAGCAGCATTCGAGAAGGAGGAAGGATGGTTTCTTATGTTATTATATAATTGTTTTTCCCCCACATAAGCTGTTTTAGATCTTAAACTAGGAAATGTTCTTTGTAGCCTATGATAAACCTTATCTGGTCAAAGGTGTGGCACACAATATAATATATTGCACATCTGGGCAATCACTTAAGCTTTTTTGACAGGTCTATTGATTCACTAGTTTATGGAGAACTCATAGTATTGATACTCATTTTGTGAAGCTATGACCCAAAATGTATAAGAATGAAGATGTCTGTATGATTTCAAGGACTTCAGTTTAGCTTTCCATTTGAAAGAGTGTTTGCTTGTGTGTGTGTGTGTGTGTGTGTGTGTGTGTGTGTGTGTGCAGGCATATATGATGTTGTGATATAAAAGATTATGAAAATAGATTTTAACAATTTAAGAGAGTACCAAATTTTATTTTCTTTAGAAGCAAGAAAGACCACAATGTCTGGTAATTTTCCTATGAAGAATATCCTTAGGTAATATTCTTTCATGAATACAATGGAAAAATCTTTGTATACTAAAGAAAATGCATTTTTTATGCCTTCTGTATAAATGCTGAGTGAATGGATTGTTGCTATAAACTACAATCTTGATTGTCTTTCTTTCCCCTTGTAACACACAAAGAATTAAAAAATGTAAGTGAGACACTCTTCCATGGACATATACAGGCTTATGCACTGCATCTCATAACTGGCTATAATTGTTCCTGAAATAAATCATATCTATATTAGTTCATTCTCACATTGCTAATTAAAGACATACCTGAGATTGGGTAAATTAGAAAGGAAAGAAGTTTAATTGACTCACAGTTCCAGATGTCTGGAAAGCCCCAGGAAACTTACAATCATGGCATAAGGGAAAGCAAACACGTCTTTCTTCACATGGTGGCAAGAAGAAGTATGGAGCAAAAGGGGAAAAAGTCCCTTATAAAACCGTAATATCGAGACCATCCTGACCAACTTGGTGAAACTCCATCTCTACTAAAAAAAAAAAATTAGCCAAGTGTGGTGGCACACACCCATAGTCCCAGCTACTTGAGAGTCTGAGGCAGGGGGATCTCTTGAACTCAGGAGGCAGAGGTTGCAGTGAGCTGAGATTGCACCACTGCAGTCTAGTCTGGCGACAGTACAAGATTAGTCTCAAAACAATCAAACAAACAAACAAACAAAAACATAAGATCTCTTGAGAACTCACTCACTATCATGAGAACAGCATGGAGGTAACTTCCCCCAGGATTTAATTACCTCCCCCTGGGTCCCTTCCATGACACATGGAGATTACAGGAACTGCAGTTCAGGATGAGATTTGGGTGGGGACACAGCTAAACCATCTCAATATCCTAATCTACATTCCTGATAATGGCATTACTAAAGAAAAAAAAATTATGTACTTATCTGTTCATTGTTTAGTTTTGTATGAAAATAATGTATTTTTCTGACATTCAAATGAAACAGAATTGTTAACAATAAAATACAATAGTACATGTATCCTCATGTCCATGCCCCTATTCTTCTGTCCAAAGTCACCTGAATGCAGATGTCTGTTACTGATTTAATTATTTTTACTTCCTCTGCTGCCATTTCTATAGTAATTTGGAGAGTTATATGACAAAGTCCCTACACCTTCATTTTAATTTTCTTAGTTTTTAAGTCAACCACAAAAAATGTCAGTATCTTAACTGTTTCTAGTGAGAAAATATTTGTAATTCATCTGAAACCTGGTCTCACTATACCAGAATTTTCTGAGTTTAAATTTGAGACTCTCTGCTACTTACTCTTTACATTGGTGTAGCACACATTCTGAGAACATGTCCCTCATACGGGCCTGTGATGCCCAAGAAGCTGCACATTCTCTACCCCCACACATCATGCACTGTCTTACTTTAATGGCTCCAAGTCTACTTTTCTCCCAGTTTGATCAGAATCATCTTTAATTCACTAAGTATCCTGTCCACCCCGGGCCCAAATTAGCTCCATCCCTTCCATGACACCTCATCTGTCTATTCAGAACTCTCCTTTTTCTTACTCTTTTTACAGTAATATTAATAACAATCACATTTACTATCACAGTGACTTTGAAGTATCCAAATATAACAGACACCATATTTGTATTACTGATTTTATTCTTCACTTGTCATTCAGTCTTGTGCTGGACTTCTGTGACTTAATGCATAGATGAGCAAACAGACATAGAGAGATTTCAAAATACTCTTTGGGCTACATAGCTCTGTGATTCTAGGGCTTAGATTACAGGACAAATTAATGGGCTCCAGGTCTACAGCTGTTACCTTCAATATCCTGTGCTCATAGTAATTTTCCTCAGCACTGTGCCTATTCCACTACACCGAATTTATTGAAGAATTCATACTCTGACTTCTGAGAAACTGCTTCCTTCTCAACTTCTCATGTGTGCTTTCCAACCACTGCCTTGAGGACAGTGTATCCAACCCAATGATTAACATAAAGTAGGGAGCTCGAGAAATATCTATTGAATCAATATATATGCACACTATGGAGGGCTCTCTGTGGTTCAAACGCAAGTTTAAGATTATGTTGATTTCAGACTAAAGGCTGGGGAAAATTCAAAATTTTAATATGCATTACAATTTTACAGAGGTCAAATAAGGCTGTTTGTTTAATTGGTTTTTATGTAGCTCATGAATTTTTCTGGAAGTATAATAAAAACAGTTCAACTTGTAATAAAGTTGGTGATTGTCTAAATCTAGCACCTAGAGTCTTCTAAAGCCTATTCTCAGAATTTTATCTGGAGTGCTTTTCTTTGTCTGTGACTTCCAGTCTCAGAAGACTGCTTTTTTATCTTATATTTTTAGCTTAGCTTGTTAAAACTAGAGATGTTTTACTTTTAAGAAGAAAAAAAATTCCACAAGTTCCACATGTTCTATAAATATTATTCATTTGGGCTTTAAGATGTTTGCATCGTTTTGGGATCTAAAAATGGAAGAAAGAAAGCTCTTTTACAACACAAACACACGGGAGCTGAAGTAGATTTCACCAGAGAAAGCTTTGTGATTAGTGCAGTGTATACAATTATAAACTGAATTGTTAAATCAAAACACATCCCAATCATCCTAGCATGTCACTTTTAATAGGCAATACATCCCCCAAGAAGGCAGGTTCTCTGCTAACAATATTGAACCGAATCATCAAAATTCAAAGACGGGTCTATAAAATGTGAAATTCCATCAGCAAAGTGCACAGTGGGCTGTAATGTGTAGATTAATGGGCAGCCTGTCAAGTATTTTAATGTATGCCTCAATCACTGAAACACATGTGATGATTAGTAAAGTATTTGGCCTGAGAAGTAAAAGATATAAAATAAATTAAAGTCATGACACCTTCTGAATTAATAAAGCATTTGGTTAGGTTGTATTGATAAACACCAGCACAGATTTTAAAAATCCCCATAACTAGATACGTTGCCCCCCAGGCATGCGGAGAACCCACACTGGCCTCTCCTATTGCATACTGCTAAGTGAGAACCTCTAATGAAAGCACAGCTGTCAACTCCCTAAAGAATCTCAGAATATGAACATTCACCCATTTGATCAGAATCATCGTTAATTCACTAAGTATCCTGTCCACTCAAGGTCCAAGGATTTAATTCTTGAATATAAACCAACATCTGTAATTGATATGCCTCATATTTTTGAGTTCTGACTACCAAATGAGATTTCCTTTTCCTAAACCTATTCAGGACCACTTTCACCCCAAAAGTAGTTTTCAGTATTTTCTTTGAAACATGACTTTGGATGGATATATGGAAGCTGTAAAATACACACCAAAGCAGAAGTGCTGAAATAAATAAATTTGCTTTCACTTGGGTTATTGGTATACACTCTGGGAGTGGGGGAGGGAAATGTTGACGGTTTCTCCAGACATAGTCAACAGAGTATTCAGTACAATTAAGTCCAGAGTTTGCACTGATTCAACTTGTTCTTTAGTGGTGGTCTTGGGAAGTTCAGCTGCCGTTATTATTTGGTTATAGCCTTTAATGATCAATGCCAAGTTTGATCAGCAGGGACACTCCTACTTGGAGAAGCAAAGGAAAATCTTAGTTGTTAAATGCTGTCCCTTGGAGGTAGACATCCCCAGAAGGAAAAGCATGTAAATATTGTAGAGGGATTGCTTCTTATTGATGGCTTGCTTTTCAAGACTTGGCACCCATTCCAAAGGTCCATTCCATAAACACCAGCAATGGAAACACATATGAGGTATTTTTGCATGGAAAATAAAAAGCAAACTTATGAATATTGCTCTTGAGGACCTCACAGTTTGAGACTTGACAATCAAATGACACTTATAATACAACCTGGCAAATACTTTAAAAGGGTGAGAGCTGGCTGCTCTGGAAGTAAGTGACTGAATCAGAATGGTGCATGGACATCAGGGAAACTTTCCACCAGAAATCAGTACAAAAATCTTGTCTTGGACTAGAACAATGAAGTTGTTCTTCATCCCTGGATGAAGACATGGAATGAACAGTGTTCTCAAATGGAGTAGAGGGTATTTGGCTTGGATAGGGAAAGACACTCAGGGTGAGGACTGAGAAAAAGTTTTCAGAACATCGGTTTTTAATTATTAAAAGTTGGATTAACATTTTTCCAAGAAAAAAAGATGAGAAATCTATCAGGAGATAAATAGTTCTTTGTGTAACAGCTATCAAAAAATAAACCTGTTTCCAAAGGCAAGGAGCTCCCTGTCAACAAAGTTGTTCAGATGTTGAGTGATGACTTGGGAAAGTTGTTGAAGAGTTTTAACCTTTGCAGTCTATATCCCTAGGGAATTAGTAGGATGTTTCAAACACGAGAAAAAGTTCACTGAAAGTCATTCTTAGAGCAGTTAAAAGCCACAGATTACTCATTACTACTCACAATTCTCTTTCACTATAGAATTTTCAGTATCCTTTGCAAGATACATGTAAACATCTTGTCACAGGTTTAAAAGGCTTGTCAGATATGTAAACACCTTGTTCTTGGCCCAGAGTGTGCAACAAATGTTTACATTGCTGTTCCTACCTCTCCTTCCTTTTAATATATTTGCCTGCATTATGGAAGTCAGTGAATTATTTTATTTGGCCAATGGTTTAGGCATACAAGCTTCTGGATTATGAACAAGACAGCTTCCATAGCCATAGCATCAAATAACACTGTGGTGTTTAGTGTGCGTATGTGTTTTCTTATTGAAACACGGATAAATGAGCACTGACAAAATGTTGGTAAATGTAGAGAGAATAATGCATGCAACATATTATTCTTTTTAGACCCAGTTATGTTATCTTCCTCCACATTTTAGTGTAGAATGACACTGTTTCTATATTGTTGATACATTGCTTTTTTAAAAATGTTACACTATAGAATGAGTATCTTCCCTAAAGGGGATCTTGATCCAGAATCCCAGAGAGTGTTCTTGGATCTCATACAGGAAAGAATTTATGGAGAGTCACAGAGTGCGGTGAGAAGAGAGAGTTTATTGAAAGCTACTCAGTTACAAAGAAAGGCATCCTCAGGAAGCATGCGGATGAAAGAATGCACTGTCTTTGTTTTGTTCTTACATAGGGGTCTTGCTTACATAAAGGTTAAACCAAGCTATGAATATATGAGGGTGAGCAGATGGCATGGCAAAATTTATTATTATATTCATTTGTTCATTTTATTTTCATATTTTATTTTATTGTTGGATATCTTTTTTTTAACTTTAAGTTCTGGGATACATGTGCAGAACATGCAGGTTTATTACACAGGTATACATGTACCATGGTGGATTGCTGCATCCATCAATCCATCATCTAGGTTTTAAGCCCCTCATGCATTAGGTATTTATCATAATGATCTCCCTCCCCCTGACTCCCACCATCCGATAGGCCCCGGTGTGTGATGTTCCCCCCGCCGTGTCCTTGTATTCTCATTCTTCAACTCCCACTTATGAGTGAGAACATGCGGTGTTTGGTTTTCTGTTCCTGTGTTAATTTGCTGAGAATGATGCCATTATTCTATTTATTTAAAGAAAATTATGATTGATATTTTCATATGTGAGTACATCAAGGCATAACCATAATTTTTTTGAAAGCATATATTGTTAAGGGTATTGTGATATCTGGACTTTCTGTTGTTTCTGAGTGTGTCTTTGAAGGCATTACCAAGCTGCTTCCTTAGCTGTAAACATCATCGGACCATGAGTTATGACTGGCAAAGAACGTGCCTTGCTAGTTCTAAGATGGAGTTGATTTCACAATGGTCTCACCCTGCTCTCCTAGGCTCCTGCTTCCCTATCACCTGTAAATAAGCATTCTTGAAAATGCCCTTTTAAAAGGTGTGAAACAGTTTATCCCACATTTGTTCCATAATTTGTTCTATCAAGCCCCATTGTTAAATATTTGACCTTTTAGCCACAATGTAATCAAAGTTGTATTTCACAGTACACTTTTAGCTCAACCATTTAAAAATGTTTTTGTATCCCTTGTATTTTTTTACTTAAATATGTAGAAGTATTAACTATCTTTTATTATTGAGCAAAATATTAGGATAACAAGAAAATAAATTCAATTTTCTTTCCCAGAATTAACAATTCAAAATTGTTCAAAGTCAATGACAGGTACACATAACCTAGAGGGTGTGAAAAATAGACCCCTATTCATTTATATTAATTTCAGAGTCTTTCACAGTTTCTTTTTTTCCTGCTGATGGAACTTCAGATAATGGTCAGTGATTTTGATCTTAAGAATGCTATAATGGGTTGGGCGTGGTGGCTCACATCTGTAATCCCAGCACTTTGGGAGGCCAAGGCAGGTGGATCATCTGATGTCATGTGTTCAAGATCAGCCTGGCCAAAATGGTGAAACCCCTTCTCTACTAAAAATACAAAAATTAGCTGGGTGTGGCGGTGGGTGCCTATAATCTTAGGTGCTCAGGAGGCTGAGGCAGGAGAATTGCTCGAACCCGGGAGGTGGAGGTTTCAGTGAGATGAGATTATGCTATGCACCACTGCACTCCAGCTTGGGTGACAGAATGAGACTCCATCTCTTCATCTTCAAAAAAAAAAAAAAAGCTACAATATGCTACAATGAACATCATTTTCTTATACAAATTTATTTTTGTAAGATACCTGGAATTATTAGGTGAATGTGTGTTAATTTGTTTTGTTGTTTTAGAAACTGCCAAATTGCTTTCAAAAGTGTTACTTCAATGTATATTATCATTTTATATTTATATCATATTATATTTATGCATGTACAAATACTTGACTTATTCTTTTACTTTTTATTTAAGCTGGTCATTGTTTGGATTCTTATTGCTTTAATTACTAATGAAGTTGGACATCTTTTTACACATTTACTGGTTAGTAATATTTTATTTTTAAATTAATAATACATTTTTTACATATTTTTAATTATTATTGATATATGAAAATTTTAAGATATATTTTAGATGTTAGCTATTGCCTTTTATATAAATTAAAATATTTTACTTCAATTTGTCAGTTGTGTTTTTAAACTAAATTTTGTTTAGAATATAGTTTCTATTATGTGCTGAAATATATTTACATTTTATCATTTTAACCATTTGTATGTGTACAATTCAGTGACACTGAAACATTCACAGTGTTGTGTAACCATCACCATTATCTCTATCCAAACCTTGTCATTGCCCACAAAATAAAATATGACCTATTAAATAATACCTCTCCATTTTCAATTTCCCCCATGCCCTGATAACCTCTATTCTACTTTTGGTCTCTGAATTTGCCTACTCTAGGTACCTTATATGAGTGGAATCAATATGTAAGGATAAATATCCTTACATATCTGGCTTATTTCACTTAGCATTTAAGGTTTATCCATGCTGTAACATATCAATATTTTGTTTCTTTTTATTTATAACATTTTAAAGTAATATCCTATTGTCTGTATATGCCACGGTTTATTTACCCATTTGTTAATGAACACCTGGGATGTTTTCTCCTTTTAATTATTGCGAATAATGCTACTCTGAATATTGCCATAAAATTAACTCTTCAAGACCCTGCTTTCAGTTACTTTAGAGATGTACCTAGGAGTGACACTGCTGGATCGTAAGGTAGTTTCCACGTATAACGTTTTCAGGAAGTGACAAACTGTTTTTTTTCCACAGCAGTTGCACTGTTTTACATCCCTACCATCAATGTATACGATACAGTTTCTCCACATTCTTACCAAAACCCTTTTTCTTTTCTTTTTTTTTTTTTTTGTAACAGTCATTCTAGAGGGTATAGAGTGTTATCTCACTGAAATTTTGATTTGTATTTTCCTGATGACAAGTGCTGTTGAACATCTTTTCACATGTTTATTGGCTACTGGTATATCTTCTCTGGAGAAATGTTAATTCCAATTCTTTGCCCATTTTTGACCTGGGTTGTTTCTTTGCTTTTGAGTTGTAGTTCTTTAAATATTTCAGATATAAAACTCTTACAGTATAAATACATAACCTGTAAATATTTTCTCCAAGCGTGTAGCTTGTCTTTTCAGTCTCGATAACATTATTAATGCTCAAAAGTTCTTATTTTTGATGAAGTCTAATTTACCTATTTTATTTTATTGTTGCCTGTAATTTTGGTGTCACAACCATAAAATCATTGCCAAAACGAATGGATTGTGTTTGTTTGGTTTGGTTGGCTTTTGTTTGTTTGTTTTTTCTTTCTAAGGCAGGGTCATGCTCTGTCTCCCAGGTTGGAGTGCAGTGGCAGGATGACAGCTCCCTGCAACCTTCACCTCCCCATCTCAAATTTTCCTGCCGCCTCAGCCTCCTGAGTAGCTGGGGCCACAGGAATGTGCTACCACACCCAGCTAACATTTTTTTTTCATTGTTTCTTTTTTTCTTTATAACTTTTTTGTAGAGGTGAGGACTTACTGTGTTGTTGAGTTGGTCTCAAACTGCTGGCTTCAATTAATCCTCCTCCCTCAACCTCCAAAAGGAGTGAGCCACTATGCTCATTCCCAATACCAGGTTATAGAGGTTTTTTCCTCACTGTTTATTTCTAGAAGTGCTGTAATTTTTGCTCTTAAGATTATGTATTTGATACATTTTGAGTTAGCTTTAATATATGGTGTGAAGAGAAAGTCCAAGCTCATTATTTTGTATGTACATATCCAGTTTTCCCAGCATCATTTATTGAAAATAATGCCTTGTCTTTCTTGAATAATCTTGAATCTCTTGTCGAAAATCAGTTGACTATATATGTAAGGAGTTATTTCTGAGTGCCTTATTGTATACATTGGTCTATATGTATGTCCTTATGTCACTACCATACCTTTTAATTATTATAGGTTTTGAGTAGCTTTGAAGCAGGAAAGTGTACGCCCTCAACTTTGTGCTTTTTCAACAACATTTTATCTTCCAAACCCGTATGAAATTGAAGATCAGTTTTTCTAATTCTGTGAAAAAATATGCTGAAATTTTAATAGAAATAGCATTGAATCTATAGGTCACTTAGGACAATATAGATATCTAAATAATTTAAGTCTTCCTATACATGAAAACAATGTCTTCCTATGTACTTGTTTTTTAATTATTTATTATTTTTCATCACTCAATTTGGTTTTTCTTTTTTTTTTTAGACGGAGTTTCACTCTTGTTACCCAGGCTGGAGTGCCATGGCACATTCTTGGCTCACCACCACCTCTGCCTCCTGGGTTCAGGCAATTCTCCTGCCTCAGCCTCCTGAGTAGCTGGGATTACAAGCACACGCCACCATGCCTAGCTAATTTTTTGTATTTGTAGTAGAGATGGGGTTTCACCATGTTGACCAGGGTGGTCTTGATCTCTTGACCTTGTGAACCACCCGCCTCGGCCTCCCAAAGTGCTGGGACTACAGGCGTGAGCCACCACGCCTGGTCGTCAATTTGTTTTTTAGGTGTGGGAAGTCACATGTATTTTTTTCCTTTTATGGTCATTTCCACATTTTGCATTATCCTCAAGACATGCTTCTTTATCCATTCTTTATAATAATATGGTCTATATTTAATAATTTCTTATAATTATTAAAAATTTTTAAAAATAACAAATACATGGATCAGACTTTCGATTTCTTTCCAAACCCACACCAGTTGGCTCCCACAATATATTGAGTTGTGTATCTCATATTTACTATTCGGAAATGCCATATTTAACACGTTACATTGCTGTATATTTGTAGTTTGATTTCTGGGCCCACTAGTATAATTTCAACCAACTTTCTAATTGTGAGGGAATGTTACACTGTTCTAACACCTCTGATTTAATAGTAGGTTAACATTTCTGGAACAGCAAATCACATTGTTCTTTATTAATCCTGCCTCCCAATCTCTTGTCTTTACCTGTCTTTCAGATGCCCTTTGGGTTCAGTTAGATTTCTTTAGGAATTCTGATTTTTTTGTCAGTGAAATTTTATTGTTTCTTTATTATTTTTGGAGAAATAACATTCTTCTATGATGACTTTTCATTTAGAAATATTAAAAATTTATTTATAAATTGGGGTGTCAAGTGTTTATGCCTTAAGTGTTTTTTTAAAAATATGTTGGCTTGGACAAATTAGTGGTTTACACAAATTTTGTTTCATTTTTCTCCTCTATTTATAGTTTATTTGTTCATCCTCTGTTCCCCTCTCCATGACTCCTCCCTTCCCTCCTTCCTTTCCTCTTTTTTACCCCTCCTTCCTTCATTCCTTTCTTTGTTCCTTCCCTCCCCCTTTCTTATTGTTCTACATGAAGTGTTTTTTGTTAATATATTATTTGGTCAGCTATGTTAAATTTCACTGAAAATGAAAAATATACTTTTAAGATTAAATAAATAAAAAGAAGTAGATTTGTAGGTGTAAATAGTTTAACATTTCAATGGTTGTCTATTTGTAAGGAATGCTAGAATCAGGGTCTTGAACATGTTTATCAAAATCTAGTTACTTGTATTCTCATTTTGTCATTTTTCTTACTCATTGTTGTCCCATTTTCAGGTAGCCTCTTTACCTTAATGGTCATACAATGCCAGCATATCCTGAGTCTCCATCCTTCCATGTTAAAATTCCATAAATTAGGAGAAATAATTTTTCTCCCTAGAATTCCTGGGAAAAGTATTATTCTTTAACTGATTGATTGAACTTAAATTACTGATTCATACTGAAGCAAATGCATTCTCTAGGAGAATGTGATGGGGAAATTGCCTTAGGCTTACATCAGTAGCTTCATTTCAAAGACTGGATGAAGTTAAGAAAGTACTCATGCCAGTTAGAATGGCGATCATTAAAATATCTGGAGACAACAGATGCTGGAGAGGATGTGGAGAAATCGGAACACTTTTACACTGTTGGTGGGAGTGTAACTTAGTTCAACCATTGTGGAAGACAGTGTGGCGATTCCTCAAGGCCTTAGAAATAGAAATTCCATTTGACCCAGCAATCCCATTACTGGGTATATATCCAAAGGACTATTAATCATTCTACTATAAGGACACATGCACACGAATGTTCATTGCAGCACTGTTTACAATAGCAAAGACCTGGAACAAATCCAAATGCCCATCCATGATAGATTGGACTGGGAAAATGTGGTACATATACACCATGGAATATTATGCAGCAATCAAAAATGATGAGTTCGTGTCCTTTGTAGGGACATGGATGAATCTGGAAAACATCACTCTCAGCAAACTGACACAAGAACAGAAAATGAAATACTGCATATTCTCACTCATAGGCGGGTGATGAACAATGAGAACACATGGACACAGGGAAGGGAGTACTACACACTGGGGTCTACTTGGGGGAATAGGGGAGGGACAGCGGGTGGGGGAGCTGGGGAGGGATAGCCTGGGGAGAAATGCCAAATGTGGGTGAAGGGGAGGAAGTCAGCAAAACACATTGCCACATGTGCACCTATGCAACTATCTTGCATGTTCTGCACATGTACCTCAAAACCTAAAATGCAATTTAAAAACCTACAAATAAATCTCTGAACTCTAAAGCCCCAAATGATTCATAAACCCTTTTCTAGAAATTTAAAAAAAAATTGTAAAGAAAAAAAAAGAAAAATAAAATATACAAATAAATCTCCAAACTATAAAGCCCCGAATGATTCATAGACCCTTTTCTAGAAAATAAAAAAAATTGTAAAGAAAAAAAAAAAGAAAGTACAATAACCTAAGCACCTTGTACTGAGAGCAATACAGAGGTGTTTCCTCCTGTAATATTCAGGATGGCAGACAGAAAAATACAAAGGGATAATGAGTAGTCAAAGAGCATTTGTCTAGAAAATTTGTCTTTAAAAAAATATTGTTTCTTCTTTAAAAATGTTGTATCTGTCCAGATACACTGTCTGCTAGTTCATAGGGACTAGCAGAAAAAAATGTTTTATCTGTTCATATCTCATATCTGAAAGAGTGTACCACTTGACCACATGCCACATGTCCAGTTCATTTATCAGAGTTTATTTATTAACTGCTGTTAAACAGTAACACAGAGGGCTAAGGAACTACACCTAGGTCTATTCATTTTCCTAACGGTTCCACAATATACCAGTTTTACTACTCCCATTTGGATTCTCTCATGTTATCCCTATCATTTTTGTTAATATGTTCTTTTCTTTGTCTCCATCACCTCACATAGTTCCTTTTATGGCAGTGAAAACACTTAAAAGCTACTCTCAGCAAATTTATTGTATACAATACATTATTATTAACTATAGCTACCATACAGTACCTTATATTTTTAAAATGTATTCTTATATCTGAAATATTATACCCAGTGACTAACATCTTCCCATTTTCAACACCTCAAGCACTCTCCAACCATCATTGTTCTGTTTGTCTAATTAGCTTTCTCATATAAATGATATCATGCAATATTTTTCTTTGTGTGCCTGGCTTATTTCATTTAGCACAATGTCTTCTAGATTCTTTTATGATGTTGTAAATGGCAGGATGTTCTTTTTTACAGCTGAATCACCATCCACTGGACATACGTACAGACCATAACGTTTTATCCACTTATCCATTAATGGATATTTAGGTTATTTCTGTATCTTGGCTGTTGCAAGTATTGCTTCTTTTAATATGAGAGTAAGGATATCACATTGAGGTATTGACTTCATTGCCTTTGGATACATACACAGAAGTTGAATTATTGAGTCATATGGTAGTTTTATTTTCATTTTTGGTTAGTAGCCCCCAAACTACTTTTCATAATGACTGTACAATTTACAATTCCAACAAAAATGTAAAAGCTTTACCTTTTCTCCACATCCTCCTCAACTCTTGCTTTTTCATCTTTTTGATAGTAGCAGTGCTAATAAATGTAGTATTTCAATACAGTTTCAATTTGTAATCTGATGATTAGTGATGTTGAGCATCTTTTTATATACCTGTTGCCCACTTGTATATCTTCTTTAGCAAAATGTAGTTGAGATCCTTTGCCCATTTTAATCTCAGGTTATTTGTGTGTGAGTTTGTGTGTGTGTTTGTGTGCATGTGTGTGTTTGCTATTGAGTTGTAGGAATTCCTCATATATTTTAGACCGCATCGAATATGTTGTCTGCAAATATTTTTCCTGTTATATAGGTAGGTAATCTTTTAATTGTATTAAGGCTTTGTATTTCAATTTAGAATATTCAATTTAAAAGTAGAAAACTGGGGGTATAATTTCTAAACATATAGAAAGAAAATTGTCTAGTAAAATAATCCATTCATAGAACATTAAAAAGAAAAAAATATATCAAAGAAGATGTCAAGCATGTAGAAAGCATAGGGTACAATCACATATTTAAATCCAAGTATATTAGCATTACATTTATTTATTTATTTATTTATTTATTTATTTACTTACTTATTAGTTTTTGAGATGAAATCTTGCTCTGTCATCCAGGCTGGAGTGCAATGGCATGATCTCAGCTCACTGAAAACTCTGCCTCCTGGGTTCAATCGATTCTTGTGCCTCAGCCTCTCGAGTAGCTGGGATTACAGGAGCCTGACACCATGCCTGTAAAATTTTTTTGTATTTTTAGTAGAGATGGGGTTTCACTATGTTGGCCAGGCTGGTCTCGAACTCCTGATCTCAAGTGTCCAGCCACCTCAACCTCCCAAAGTGCTGGGATTATGGACGTGAGACACTGCGCCTGGCCAAGCATTACATTTAATATAAACCGATTAAATACTGTAATTAAAAGTCAAATGTTTTGAGATTAGCTTTATAAACCATGTTGGTAACAAATGCATCTAAATATAAATTTATGAAAATAGTAAAAATATAAAAACAAAAAGGATATACTATATAAACAATGTTATATCTATCTTAGAGCAAAGGAATTTTGAGGTAAAAAGGTTTAACAGAGATAAAGCAGTTTACTCCATAAAAACGAAATGCTTCAGCTATCAAAAGGGATAACAATTCTAAACATGCCCACCCTTGCTAACATTACTCTCAAATAGATAAGAACATTTAAAGCATTCTGAAATTATTTCTCTAAAATAGATTTCCTTGAGAAGCATATTTGAGTAGAAAGATGCAGTTTGTTGAGGAGATGAGTTGAAGAGACCTGGGAGAAGTGGGGAAGTGACACAAGGAAGTGATGAATCCAACAGTGTGTTTAAGTTCCTACCTTGGACTTCCGAGGCACTCTCCAAGGAATTTCAACTCAGTTCAGGTCACAATTATTCTGTCTACCTGAAGGGAAGGAAACTAGGATGCTTATCTTCTATAATGGGCTAAAGGCTTCTTCTAGGGGTTCAAAGATGCTGGTTCTTGCAGCTCACTCCTCATGCAGACAAAGAGAACCTCACTCAGAGTTTCCAGTGTGCTCTATGGAGCCCGCAGCATCAATAGGCATGTGCAGTGCTCAGGGCACCTGCATGGGCAACATCATTCACAATATAGTCAGAGGTTTTGAACAAACCACTCTCAGTAAGTAATGAAACAAATGGATGAAAAAGAACCTATGAGGAACCAGGAGTAAAATGGGACAAAACATTTTTAATAGACATTTAAAAGACTATGAGAAGATGCCATGAATAAAATCATGTAACTATTTAAATATTTGTATAAAATTGGTGTAAAATGATAGAAAAAACATGGTCTTATTTTTACTAAAAAATGGTACTTAAAAATTTCTTTACATTTCCAGTTCCAGAAGATATTAGCACTGCATTGTTAGCAGATATTTAAGCAAACAATAATACATCTTAACGCATTTGTATAAGGTATCCAAACCTGCTGAACAGGATATTTTAACAAAGCCAAATTACAAACGTATCTCACTCACCTATTCATAAAACAAAAATGTCCTAAAGAAAATATTAACAAAATAAATTCAACAGTAGACAATAATAATTTAATATGCTCAAGATAAGTTTAAAACAAAATATTCTTTCATTCAATATCATTAATGTAATATACTGTGTATTAATATAATACAGGTAAATTCAAATAATGTTCCTAACATATGAACACGTTATTATATTATTAATAAAATTTAATATACATTCATTAAAGAAAAAACAGTGAACTTAAGATGGAAGGAGATTTTTATCTGAAAATATAACTTTAAGCACTTACCTTTTATCTAGAGCATATATTATTATTGAAAAAAATGTTGTGACTTTTTCTGTTTAATTGGGAATAAAAACAAAAGGCTAATTTTCACCACTTCTGTTCAATATTGAACAAGAGGTTCTACATTGTGAATTAAATCAGAAAAAAAGCCATAGAAGAAGGTTTAGAAAAAAACACAAAAATATTTGTGTTTTTAGATTATATTTTTATGTGTAAAAAAAAGAGATTCTCTCTTCTTTTTCTTTTTCAAATGGAATCTCACTCTATTGCCCAGGGCGGAGTGCAGTGGCACAATTTAGGTTCACTGCAGCCTCTGCCTTCAAGGTTCAAGCAATTCTCTGGACTCAGCCTTGCTAGTAGCTGGGACTACAGGTTTGCACCACCACACCTGGCTAATTTTTTGCATTTTTAGTATAGACGGGTTTTCACCATGTTGGCCAGGATGGTCTTGATCTCCTGACCTTGTGATCCACCCGTCTTGGCCTCCCAAAAAGCTGGGATTACCGGCATGAGCCACTGCGCCTGGCTGTTTTTTTTTTTTTTTTTTTTTAATCAGGGGTTTCACTCTATCACCTAGGCTGGGGTGCAGTGGTGCACATGGTTCACTCCAGCATCCAACCTCCTGGGCCCAGATGATTCTTCAACCCCTGCCTACTGGGTACTTGGGACCACAGGCATGCACCATCACTCTCAGCCAAAATATTTTTTAAAATTTTTATAGAGATGGGGTCTTTCTGTGTTTCCCAGACTTGTCTCGAACCCTTGGGCTCAAGTGATCCTCTCATCTCAGCCTCTCAAAGTGCTGACATTACAGTAATGAGCCACAGTGAACAGTTCAAAATTTTTCTTTTTACTTAAATTATCAGCATAAAGAAAATATTTTAACAAGTTTCACTTAAACAATGAAAATAAAAAGAATCATTTTAGAATTATAGTCCCAATAAATAGAAAAGATAATACATAGAGTTTATATCCTACATGGCAAAAATTATTGCTCACCAATTTTAACAAGATGAAAACTCAGTCAACCAGAAGAGTGACCTCAAAGTAAGAAAATAAAGAGTAGACAAAACAGAATTATTCTCAGAATATATAGAGTATCTAAAAATGATAGATAATATAATTGGAAATTTATAATACATTAGTATTTTAAAATAAGCTAAGTCTATATGTTCAAAGGAAAATTTAATAATAGTTTTACTATATCTGGAAAAAATAAGCTTTGCAGGAGAAAATATATGGAATATAGGTTTTTCAGTTATCATAACTGTACTGTAAAAGTGTAGACACTTGTTTGATAAGAAGTTCACCTATTACATATTGTAGATTTATTATTAGCAAAATATAAAGCTATATGTTAACAGTTAAAGAGAAGATGATGAATACAAGCCAAATTGAAAATCATAATAGAGTTGCAAAACTTCTAGACCAGAATCTACATGAGGCAAAGAAATAAAGTCATTAACAACCTGAGAAAAGTAAGCAAAAGAAAACAAAATGCATAAATCAACACCCTAATATAAAACATTACAAAATTAAAGTAATGGAGGCATAAGACATGTAGAAAGTTAAAAAATAAATGTAAATGAACAAAATTATTCTGTCAAAAGACAAAGATCGTGAGGCTAATTTAAAAATAAATCCATATATTTGTCCTGACAAAAAGAGACCAAATAAAAATATAAAATAATGGGATCAACTAAAATACATAAGTAAAATGCGCTTCTCTCTACCCTTCTCAGTAAAATACATAAAAATGTCAGTTTTAAAGGAAATGTTGATTAATTAAAAAATTAATGTCAAAACTGTAAATAACACAATAAGGAATATTATCAAATGATATTCATCCTGATCTGTGAAAACATATTTGAATTAATACTGGAGAAAAAAGTCAAATAATTTAGCCAGCAGGCATTAAGAAGACTAACACAGATGAAAACTTTACAAAAGCTTAAGTCATAAAAGCAGATGTGTTGATATTGTTTTAATAGAAATTACCAAAAGGTAGAGAAATAAATAAACGAAGGGAATTTTCTAACAATGAAAATGGCTGCTAAAAAAAAATGAAAAGCCCCCAAATTTTACAGCACGTAGAGTGCTAAAAGATATATATGAGAAGTGGAAACATCACATTGATAAAATTTTAAAATAACTATAAAAAAGTGAAAAGTCAAATAGGGTATAATTCTCCCCAATATCTGATGCACAATATGCATTTAGTTGACACTATTTTACTATTCACTTAAACATAGTTGAGATGACCTTTTAAAAAGTTCCTTAACTATCTTCCACAATGATTGAACTAATTTACACTCCCATCAACAGAGTAAAAGCATTTCTATTTCTCCACAGCCACACCAGCATCTGTTGCTTCCTGACTTTTTAATAATCACCATTCTAACTGGCATGAAATGAAATCTGTTGACCCAGCAATTTCATTACTGGATATACACCCAAAAGATTATAAATCCTTCTACTGTAAAGACACACAAACAGTTATGTTTATTGCCGCATCATTTATAATAGCAAATACTTGGAACCAACCCAGATACACATCAATAATCAACTGGATAAAGTGGTGGCACATATATACCTTGGAATACTATGCAGCCATAAAAAAGAATAAGTTCACATCCTTGGCAGGAACATGGATGAAGATGAAAATCATCATTCTCAGCCAACTATTGCAGGAACAGAAAACTAAATAGCACATGTTCTCACTTATAAGTGAACACAGAGAGGGGAACATCAAACACTGGGGCCTGTTGGGGGGTGTGGGGCAAGAGGAGGGAGAGTGTTAGGACAAATATCTAATGCATGATGGGTTGATAGGTGCAGCAAATCACCCTGGCAAATATATACCTACATAACCCGTTCTGCATATGTATCCCAGAACTTAAGTTCTTATTTTAATTAAAGTAAAATTTTTAAAAAATAAAAATTTCCTTAATTAACTAAATACAATACTAAAATTTACTTTTTTATTTCTTAAAAAATAACACTTCAAAAATATTGTTAGTGCAACAATGTGCTATGACATAGGGCCTCAGCAACTTAAAGCACAAATTTATATCCTGACAATTTCCTAAAGCAATAGCTCCATTCCATTGAAAAAAACAACCAGGAGTAAATGTCAAAATAAATAAATGGTAAGTAAAGGTGAGCAAAGAACTCTGTAAGTTTGCAAAATAGCAAAATAAGAAAAAAAAGTTTATGACAGTCTTAAACTAAAATTATCGATTATACCAGCAAGACAGGGATTAAGAGAGTGGCCAAAGAATAAGATACTTGTCTGCTTAAGAAGATAAAATCATTGCTACATTAGTTTGACAGAGAAAATTGATACAATATGATTTGGCTCTGTGTCCCCAACCAAATCTCATGTTGAACTGTAATCCCTAATGTTGGCCCACCAGGGACCTGGTGGGAGTTGACTGGATTATGGTAGTGGATTTCCCCCTTACTGTTCTAGTGAGTTCTCGTGAAATCTGGTTGCTTGGAAATGTGTAGTAATTCCTCCTTTGCTCTCTCTCCTGCTCTGCCATGGTAAGACATGCTTGCTTTCCCTTTGCTTTCTGCCATGATTGCAAGATTACTGAGGCTCCCTGCCATACTTCCCATACAGCCTGCAGAAGTCTGAGTCAATTAAACCTCTTTCCTTCATGAATTACCCAGTGTCAGGTAGTTCTTTATAGCAGTGTGAGAACAGACCAATACAGGATATGATTCTAATTAGTGGAATAGAGGTAATCACAAAAAGAGTACAAAATAGAATTATAAATGTAACCAGCAAAAGAGAATTCTATGTATAGAAAAGCAGAGAAAGACAAAAAAATGTTAGGAATGAAAAGGAAAATAATATAGCAATAGTTGTTCACAAAAGGCACACAGGCACAAACACACGAGATTTGAAATATGGATGACAAAAGGGAATAAAGAAATATCAGACAACTGTGAAGCAGATGAAAGGAGTGATAACAAATTTAATATGTGACAACATAAGGGGAAAGAATAATGTTATATATTTCAAATTCTAAAAGGGCATCAACAAGTTATAGTCAGAAACATAGATTGTGTCTAACTTTATAAATTTATTAAATGTCAACTAACAACTAAAGAGCTATGAGGAGAAATAGAAATATCAAATTCCAAATGCAACTTTATAATTAGATAAATATCACTTTTCAATACAAAATACATTTAAGTTCATTAGCTCAAGAAGACAAAAATACAAGAAGACATCTTGGAGAGATCCAAGATGGCTAACTGCTAACAGCTCGGGATTGTAGCTCCCAGTGAAAACGCAGAGAACGAGAGGATGCCACACTTTCAGACGAATTTTTGTTGCTCATGGACCAAAAGATTCCCAGTGGATGAGTCCCATGGGTCACCAGCACGACTCTTGTGGTCGGCGCAGTGTTTTGCCGGTGCCTCGGCACAGCAGCTCTTGGTGCAGAGTAAATGGGACTGGTTCCCCTTCTGACTGACATTTGGAGCTCTGGGAAGGCAGAGTCACTTATTACGGACTCAAGAAGGAAGCCAGACCAGAGATTCCTGGGCAGAAGATCACCATCAGTCTTAATGCCACTGTTTTGACTGGCTCAGTGGGTTGCTCAGATTCCGGCGCTGGGAATCAATAAATTGGACGTCCACTCAGAAACATAATTAGAAAGGTGGTAATTGTAAAGACAACCAATGGATAAATTTATAACAAAGGGAAGAAACCAGCCTAAAAAGGCTGAGAATACCCAAAATCAGAACTCCTCTCCCTCTACAGGGGATACAGTTCCTCATCAGCAATAGAACAGGCCTGATGGAGAAAGACTGTGTTCCATTAACAGAAGTAGGCTTCAGAAGGTGGATGATAAGAAACTTCTGGGAGTTAAAAGAACTTATTCTAACCCAATGTAAAGAAAGTAAGAACTTTGAAAAAAGGTTTGACAAAATGCTAACAAGAATAGACAACATAGAGAGGAATATAAATGAATTAATGGAGTTGAAAAACACAACACGAGAACTTAGCAAAATATGCACAAGTTTGAATAGCCGAATTGATCAA
>CM052653.1:113831690-113861821 GCA_028533165.1 Leontopithecus rosalia | reverse complement strand
CTGGTTTCTTCCCTTTATTATGAATTTATCCATCTGTTGTCTTTACAATTACCGCCTTTCTAATTAGGTTTCTGAGTGGATGCCCAGTTTATTGATTCCCAGTGCTGGAATCCGAGCAACCCACTGCGCCGGCCAAAACAGCAGTGATAAGGCTGATGGTGCTCCTCTGCCTGGGAATCTCCAGTCTGGCTTCCTTCTTGAGTCCTATCAAGTGGCTCTGCCTTCCCGGAGCTCCAAGCATTAGTCAGTAGGGGAACCAAGCCTGTCCACTCTACACGAAGAGCTGCCACACCGAGACGCCAGCAAAACCACTGCGCCAGCCACAAGAGTCTCGCTGGCGACCGGTGGGGCTCCTCCACTGGGAATCTTCTGGTCCGTGAGTGACGAAAATTTGTCTGAAAGTGTGGCGTCCTCTCGTTCTCTGGACTTTCACTGGGAGCTACAATCCCGAGCTATCAGCGATCAGCTATCTTGGATCTCAAGTCCAAGATGGACTTTATTGGGACTTTATTTGGGCTCTTTATTTTTTAATCCAACCAGCCACTCTGTCTTTCTATTAAAGAGCTTAATCCATATACATTCAACGTTATTATTGATGAATAAGATCTTGTTCTTCCCAGTTTGTTATTTGTTTTCTGGTTGTTTTGTAGCTTGTTATTTTTTTTTTTTATTCTTGTCTTCTTTTTGAAGGTTATTTTCTATAGAGGTATGTTTTAATTTCTTATTTCTCATTTTTTGTATATCTGTTGTAGACTTTTTGATTTGAGGTTACCATGGGGCTTTTGAATTACAATTTATATGCCATTATTTTAAAGTGATAACAACTTATCATTGATGGCATAAACAAACTTAAAAAATGAACAAAGAGAAAACTAATAAAAACTATACATTTCAACTTTTCCCTTTGCTTTTTAACTTTTTTTTTTGTTGTTTCTATGTATCTTCTTGTTGCTATGTCTTGAAGAGTTGTTTTCATTATTTTAAAGTTTCATGTTTTAATCTTTCTACTTAAGATATGAGGAGCTTACACACCACAAATACAATGTTATATTTTCTGCCTATTTGTGTGCTTAAAATCACTAGTAAGATTTTTAACTTAGATTATTTTTTATTTCTTGTCACCATTATTTTCTTTCAGACTGAGCAACTCCCTTTAGCATTTCTTGTAGAACAGACTTGGTAATGATAAAATCGGTCAACTTTTGTTTATCTGAAAAAGTCTTTATTTCTCCTTCATGTTTAAAGTTTATTTCTCATGTATATACTATCCTAAGATAAATGGTTTTTATTTCATTTATTTTTATTTTTTTTCCTTCAGCACTTTACATATGGTATAGAACTCTCTCTTGGCCAGTAGGATTTACAGTGAGATGTCTCCTGCTGGACATATTGGAACTCCTTTGTATGTTATTTATTTATTTTTTAAGCTTTTAGGATCTTTTCCTTATCCTTGACCTTTTAGAGTTTGATTATTACATGTCTTGAAGTAGGCTTCTTGGCATTAAATCTTCTTGATGTTCAATAATTTTTTCTTTTACTTGAACACTGACACCTTTCTCTAGATTTGGAGTTCCCTGATATTATCCTTTTGCACATATTTAGTACCCTGGTCTTTGTCTCTACCTCCTCTTTCAGATCAATAACTCAGACTTGCCCTTTTGAGGATATTTCTTAGATCCTATAGGAATATTTCATTTCTTTTCATTCTTTTCTGCTTGGTCTTCTCTGACCATATATTTTGAAATAGCCTGTCTTCAAGTTCACCAGTACTTTCTTATGTTTAGTTAATTCTGCTATTATGAGACTCTGATGCTAGAGAGAATGGATAGAGAATTTTTCAGCTCCAATTCTGCTTGATTTTTAAAAATTATTTTAATCTTTTTTAGGTATATCTAATATGAGTCTTCTTTACTCTCCACTCTCCGCAACCAGCAGAAAGAAGTCTGTCCTGGAGAGGTGAGATGTACCAACTGGGATTGGGGAAGGTGTGACACAAGTGCCCCATTGGCTGGCATAGATGTTGTCTCACTAGACTGCAGGCACCCCAAGTCCACTGGCTCTGAGCCCAGCACAATAGCAGGTCTTGACCAGAAATTGCAGTCCTTGTGGATTAGATTGCCTTTCTAGTTTATTTAGAACACCAGAGCACTTTAGCCTGTGGTAGTGGGGCTAGAGAGAACACAGCCACCTACTGCTGGGGTGAACCATTCCCTTCTGGCTAGGCCTAGTGTAAATGCTTCCTCCACAGGCACCAGCTGAATTCTGCCCTGTGTTGTTTTTTGCTGTTACAGGGCAGCATTCAGTTCCAATGCAAAGTTCCACAGCCATCATGTTCACCTTCCCTCAAGGGCAGAGATTCCTTGCCCCAAGTAGCTGCTGGTAGGGCAATTCAAGACTATGTTTCCTTCCTACTTCAGTGCCTCTTTTCTTACTATGATATTAAAACCAGCTACTATAATCATCACTTGATTTTTGATTCTTAGGAAGGTGCACATTTGTGTGGAGAGCTGTTCAATTTGGTGTTCCTGCAGGAAGGGAAAATTATCACGACTGAGTTCCATTTGGCTTTCTTACTCCACCTCTTTTTAGGATTGTTTTACGTACACAAACATGTTTCCCTCAAATAATTTGTTTTATAACTTCATTTCCAACATTTACAATTTATTTATTCTTCTTATCTTGACAGAATGGCTGGTACTCTGGTACATAGTTGAAAAGATGCCCTGAGAAGACAAAATTGCCTTGTCCTTGGTCATATGGAGAAGTCATTCAGTATTTCACTACTATCATGTTAGCGCTACATTTTTCATGTATTTTTTTTAACTGAGAATGTTTCCTTCTATTTCTTGTTAATATTTTTTAAGAATAAGAAATGTATTTTATATCCATCAGATATATTTTATCTATTAAAATAAGCATATCACTGTTCTTTAGTATCTTAATGTGATTAATTAGTTTGTTTGACTTTAGAATTCATAATCGTCAGGTGTTCCTGGGACAGGCCTTACTTGGTCATTATGTATTTGTTCTTTCTAGATATAGGAGGAATTAATTTGATTACAGTTTGTTGAATATTTTTTTACTCATAATTATTTTTTGCAATTTCCCCTCAAGTTTTGGTATTAGTGTTATTTAAACTAAAACAAATGATTGTTTTCTTTTATTTGTGTTTAACAATTGTTGTAAATATTGATATTATTGTGTTTGACAGAATTCATTGGTTAATTCAGAATTAACCATTGTTCTTTCCTCAAGTACACAAATTTCTGTGTATTTTGTCAGTGTTTGGCAGAATTAACCAGTGAGCCATCTGGGTGTGGTGTTTTCTATAAGTTTTAATTACCGATTAAGTTTATTGACAGATAATTTTAAATTATTTCCTTATTTGCTTTAGTATATTGTCCTTTAGAATAAATTTTGTTTTGCTTAGTTGTGAATTGTATTGCTATTGAGTTGTTAATAATAATCCCTTACTGCCTTTATTGTGCTTAGCATTTGTGATGCTGCTTGCCTTTTCATTCCTGCTGTTAGCAATTTGCGCTCTCTCTTTCTCTCTCTCTCTCTCTCACACACACACACACACACACACACACTTTTTCATTCTAGGGCTTTTTTTTTTACTTAATGAGCCATTTTTACTATTGTTGACCTACTCTAAGTTTTCTTGCTTATTACATCGATGTCTGTTTTTAGTCTTATTTTATTCATTTGCCTTTTAAGGGGTTTAATTTGCTCTTTTTTTTTCTAACTTCTGAAATTGGAAGTTTAGTCACTGACATTAAACCAAGGCAATGACCTTGGGAGAAAAAGAAAATATAGATCTTAACCAGTGTAGTTCCTTTCAGTGATGAACACCCTCTTATTCCCACCGGCCAATGATTACTTTCCAAGCTGTTCAAGCTGTTCCATCTAGCACTATGCTTGGAATTGTCATCAGCATAGGGTTTCCTCTTGTGTAGGTTACTGTGACATTACTCAGGATGTAGTTGACAAATTCTTACAACTTGGCAAACATAGCTGACCTATAATTTTAGGTTTTTTTGTGTTGTATAATTCTTATGTAAAATTACACTCTTTCATAAAATTAAGGAATTTTACTTCTTTCCACCCAAGTCTCTGGGATAATTATCTAAGTTAGAAATTAAAGGCTTATGTAATTTACTCAAAATCTATTTGGGTTTGGTGCTGGGTAATGTGTTTATAGATGAATATTTTGGTAATGAGTTATCATTTTTGAATGACTACAGTCGTATTCAATGTCTCACACAGGGTATCTTACCACCTACAACTGAGGACATGGGCATTACTGTCTAAAAATTATGACAGAAGTTCTTAATATTTAGGTATTGGGAAATAAAAAAAAAACTTCATCAACATAGTTCAAAATTGTAAGTAGGATTACACTTAATGAGTTTAAATAATATATTAGTGTTTGATGAATATAACCAAAGATCTATGAGAAGCTATTTCCTGTGATTTCTCAGTCTGGTGCAATAAATTTTGATGTCTGATCTTCCACCAATAATTAATCTCTGACCTTCATACATCACTTAAATGTCCTAGAGCACAGGTCAGGGCTGAGTGAAACTGAAGCTAGTTCCAGTGCAGCTGTTCACCTTCTTGGTTACTAAAGATAAAAGATCACTGTTTCATGCTATCTACAAATAGTTGCAGAAATGATTTAAACAATAAAACAAACTATTTATTGCATCAAGGTTTCAAAGGAGATATTTTATTTGGCATTTAAAAAATACTTTTATTATGATAGATCAAGAATACTTGGCACTATCCTCATCTAAAAAGATATTGACATAATGAAGGGCAAAGGTGTGATATAGTAGGAGGAAATAAGGAAATCCTCCTTTTTAGAGGTTCTGCCTACAAAGACACCTAAATATCATATAGTGACGTTGCCAAATCATTTTGTTCTTCCCTAACATGCAGATTTCCAGAAATTATATAAATACTAGAGTTGGCCCATATATAGTTATGTGTGTCTATAGCAGAACCCATGACACTGTAAAAGTTTTAAAATCTTAAATGGAAATCAAAATAGTATCCATAAGAACCATCTTTTACAATAAATAATAAGATACTGAAATGAGATTTCTAAAGTGCACAAAAGACTGGAAACCCTCTATGACAAAGAAAAGATGGGCGGACTTGCCTTCTCACTAAACAGACACAGTACAACATCTACAAACACTGAAGATATACAAAGATGAATGTGCCTAGAGTTCTGTCATTCTGTAGAAGGTTTGTGAGGCATACCAATTTCTATCTCTATAAAAATGGAGTCCAGACCAATGTGAATATTTTTCCGGAAGCAGTTAATCTCATGACTACCCGAACAGACATTATTATTATTTTTTCTCTTTCGGTTATCTGTCTCTCCACACAGTGAGCCCAGCAGAATCAATCTTCAAGAAGAATCAGTAGTCAGCATATTCACCATATTTTATTTGGATAATTAGACCTTAGCCTTGTGTACTCTTATTTCATGAAGCTTTTCCAATGACTAGTGATTGTAATAATTGTATATATAATAGAAATTATAGGAGCTACTTAATTTGTATTCAACTCTTCAATGTCTGATAATTTGAATTCACTGTCATGATATTATTTGATGATGTAGTTACACATTGCATAATTTAACAGACTATTCATAAAAGTCTTATATGGACTCTTGAAAAGTATTAATAAAATTGTCAAGTATTGAGAATGCATTGACAATCCATTCATTCATTAACAAGAATTAACCCAGCCTGTTGCCACACTCTGTGCTGTCTGTCCCATCAGTCTCCACACTCCTTGAAATTTCCCTTTCTACTCTCATTCCTTGTGTGACAAAGTTCTACATATATCTTATCTTCCAACACTAACACAGTTCCTCCTCCACTTATTTTCTGTTATATGCATATTTTATATTTTTAAAATAGTTTTTACAGTTTTACTTTGGCACAACCTTTCTTTCTAATCACTAACTCTTCAGTGAATTGTACCGTATTTCCTAGGCCCCAATGCCAAACAGGACTGCTGGATACTACACATGTTCTCATGAGTCTTGAATGATTACTATCAGTATCTAAATATTATTTGTTCAGATATCTTGAAATGTTCAATGTCTTTGGAAGATAATGAACAATTTACATAATATACCTTAGAAAAATATGTTTATTCTTAATTAAGAAGTAAACTGAAATGAAACTGCCAAGATTTATTATAAATAAACCCATTAAGAATGAGAACTGGTTGTACTTTATTTCTTCTTCGTCTAATGTTAAGATAGTTTCATGTCACAAAATCTCCCAGTCTTAAATAATTTAGTATAGTATAATCATAGCTGAACTTTCATTGAACTGCTTCATCAGGCAAGGTAAATCTAAGGATTTTGTTATTTAGTGTTTGGAAGATGAATGGGTGAGTGAATGAGAGAATGAAATTATTTTATTAATAACACTCACTATTTTCTTTTCTACAACTGTACCTTACTCTTATCTTCTAATTTATTGTGAAATATCCAAAACAATATATAACTTAACTCTTAATGGACATTCTGAATGCAAGAGCAGAAACAGAAATTGGATTCCAATTTTTTTCAAGTCAGACTATAAGACTATTATATGAGAAATTACTCACCATAATGTCAGAGACTGGAGCTCCATGTTAATCAAATGATGGCATAACTCAGCTCTTCATGATCACTGTATGAGACGCATGTGGTCCAAAATCAAAATAAAATAAATGGGGCAGAGTGCATGTGACTTTGGAAGTTGCAATGTATTCTTTGTGAAACTAGCTTCTGCCCTCACTCCTGGCACAACCCTGGTCTCTCTCTGGCAATCCCAATTTCTTTTGACTTTGTCTACTGCAGTACACCTTCTTTTGCTCACCCAGTAAAGGCCTTATGCCACACAATTATTGCTGCTTTCCTTCGAAGGTCCACCTAACCTTACAAACACTGCTTTTGTACTACTGAATACAACAGTAGCTTTCGGTATATTATTATACAGAAGACAGTATGATCTCCATGTTATACATATTGATAGAGGTAAATTAATTTGCCCAATGTCAATCAGCTATTGCACTTGATAGATCCATTTTTTACTCAAAATCTTGTGATTTTTTTTCAAAGGATTAGTTTCTCTATATTTTGAGCTTATAAAGAGTAAGAAAGAACAATACTTGGATAAGCTAGGACATTTGCATTTTAAATTATGGGCCTATGGGGAATCACAGGTGCCTCTCAGAAAATGCACTCTACAGAGGTGAAGAGATATTTTTAGGTAAGTACAGAATAATTTTTTATCAATACTATTAGAGTGTGTATTTATCTGGCTACTTTACCTACACAGGCTTTGTGCTTATGAAGCTTTGGATTTCAGCTTTTCCGGGTCTGCAACATCCATCTGGCTTCATGTCAAACCTTGTAAAGCTCATATCAATTTCCTTTTTCCCATTAGCATCACTTCCATAGTTTGACCTTAGTACAAGACAGCACACCCTCCCTCTAGTACACACAAGAGACCTGGCGCTGCAGAGCCCACTCCTTGTACCCTGAGTCTGGTAGCCTGTCTACCAGATTGTCCCCTGAGGAGAGGATTTGGGTATGGTACAGAGGAATTTATAATTTCCTTCTTTATAAGAACAACTGTGACCCTCTCAAGAATATCCTTCACATATATCTGTTTATGTAAGAGAGTTAGAAATGCTTTGCAAAAGTGACACCGCAGACATAAAATCAACTGGATGGAGTAGGAGACACAGATTTATTTCTACATGGTTATTAATCTGGCTCTTCTGTTCATTGCATGCCCTCTCTTTTCTCCAATAAAGACCTGGTATCTAAAAACATTAATTCGATCCTGGGACTCTTCAATGTAAACCACCTCCTAAAATGTAATCCTAAAAATGAAAACCTTCTTGAAAAAAAACAAAACAGAATATATTAATCTTAACACTCCCTCTTCCTAGAGAGAAGAGAGAGGTTCTCCCAAGGTAGCTGGCATGAAATGAACTGCCACACTACTGGAAAATCTTTACCCAAAATGGCAGACAGAGTTAGCCTGACTTTGTCTCTATTGTGCTGCTTAATGACCTTGGAAATAGAAAAACTTTCCTGGGAATTGGCGGCTACTGAAAAAGATCAACGTTTGTCATTAAAAAGGAAAGGAGAGAGTGAGCTTATTTCATCCATCTCCTGTTTGATTTCTGTCCTTCGATCTGGCCATTATGCCCACATTTTCAAAGGTCAGAGAGTTTAGCTGCATTTTATCCTCAGTAGGTGGGAGGCATCACTTTTAAAAGGTACCATTTTCAGGACATGAACAAAACAGTTCTAGAGAGGATGATTAGAAAGTCAAACCTCGAAGGTTTGATTTACTCACTAAAAAGCAGAGAGATAATAGTTATGTAACAGGAACAAAACAATCATGCAATGAGAATAGCATGATTTTTTAAGTGCCTAGTAATTATCATATTTTTGAGACTTAATAGAAGTCAGCATGAATTCCTAACGATTTATGTGGTCCTCTTCTGTGATGTATTTTCACTGTCTATGCCAGGAGATACTAGTTAATTAACATTTTTATTTATGTTTTTATTATTTATTCTTTTTCATGGAGAAAATCAAGAATTTGTTGGTGGTAAGTTTAGCGAACAAATTAGAAATATTTAATCATTTAAGAAAACATGTTTAATAAATCATGCATTTTTATGAACAAGGATCTTGAATAGTAAGCATTAATTCAAGGCCCAATAATCAATTTCCAACAGTCTTAATTCAAGCCAATTGTACTTATTCTCATAGAATAAAGCTGCCCATAAAGTAACTGGAAAAGAATTTAAATGGAGATGACTTTTCTAGGATCACAAAACAATAATATGATTGTGTACTCATGTACCTTGAAGAAGTAAACCTTATCACATTTTTCTATTTTGAAGTCCATTGTATCTCTATTTATTATTCATCAAATACTTTTTGTATTCCAAAGCCATGAGTCACAATTGTATGATGAACTATTTTCCTAATGTCCAAGGTTACCATATGATAGCTAATATCTATGTAACTCTTATTTGTCAGACACGTTGCTACAGTGATGTGTGAATTGTATTAATTAGTACAAAAATCTTATTAGGTTCTAATATTGTCTCTATTTATAGTGGAAGAAAGGGAGGAGCATAGAAGTTTATACACTTGTTCAAGATCACCTAACTAATATGAAATTGAGGGGTTGCAGTCTGCCACAAATGTATTTTATCCACTTCAGATCCCACATATAATCACTACTACCTCCACCATTTAAAAAGAAATTTCTTCCTTTCTTCAAGGAGTTCAGTTTAATATAGAAAAAAATATATTTCCTTAGGATAACAGTACTTATATCTAAAGGATGAAAGCCATTAAGAAGTTTTATTGACAATTTGTATTATACAAAAGACAATCTGGGAAAAGCATAGAGAAGTAATGAGGCAATGAGTCTGGACATAAGGAGGTCAGGCAAAGGCATCACCTAAGACGTGAAGGAGAAGGATGACAAAGCCTGAACCATCTTAGTAACAGCAAATTAGAAGACACGGGGTTGCCTCTGCGAAATCTTTAGAGAAAAGTTATCCAGAACAGTTGACTGAATGAACTCAAGAATACAAAAGAGGCAAAAATCAAGAGAGGAGACATCGCTATGAATGAGACATTTGTTTCAAATCGTTTTTCCAATATGATTTGAAAAGAGTTTTGCTAGTATAGTCATCAAATAGTCTACTGTAAGATTAACACCTGTAGTACAAAAAACAAATTGTAGGTGAAATTGAGCAATTACCATAAATTTTCTGATTATTCCTTAGAACAATGGTTTGATATATAGCTCACATATTTGTTGTAAGAAGTAAATCATACAACATTTGTAAAGAGTTCAGCAGATAATTCAGCAGAGAAAATGAAGTTGCTAAATTAGTTTCCTTTCCTTTCACAGTCATGGCCACAATTAGTTCTTATCTAAGAGCAGTAATTTTAATAAATTGGAGCTTCTTTTTTTGTTGATGAAAAAAATTTTGAAACTAGACATTGTTCCAGTTTTGCAAATATAAAAATGAGTGAGATTCAATTCGTTTCCTTAGCACACGTAAAGTAGGAAAAGGTAGGCATGGCAGTCCAGAACAGTGCAGTTTACTGAACTCTGTGACAGGCATTGTGTAGGTTAATATTATTCAGATCAGATTGTTCCTAATTACTGATAAGGAAGGACTAACTACTGTTATTGTGTTTTTGTTTTATCTCTGTCTTGCAGCTCCTTTATCTCTCTTTTCCTCTCTTGCCATGTTTTTTTCTTTTGTGGTTTGTTGATTTTTTTGTAGGAACATCCGTTGAATCCTTATTCATTTTCTGTTATGAATTTTATAGAGCCATTGTCTTAGTGGTTTCCATTGGGCTTTCATAAAACATGCCATATTCAAAACAATCTATTCTAAGGTGATAACAGCTTTAATCATATACGAAAACTCTAAACTTTTACTTCTCCAAACACACGTTATAGTTGCTAATGCCACAAATTATGGTTCTTTTTCTTTCTGAGATGCAGTTTCTTTCTTTTACCCAGGCTAGAGTGCAATGGCACTATCTCAGCTCACTGCAACCTCTGCCTCCCGGGTTCAAGCGATTCTCCTGCCTCAGCCTCTGAGTAGCTGAAATTACAGGCATGTGCCACCACACCTGGGTAATTTTGTATTTTTAGGAGAGATGGGGTTTCTCCATGTCGGTCAGGCTGGCCTGGAACTCTGGAGCTCAGGTGACCTGCCCACCTTGGCCTCCCAAAGTGCTGGAATTACAGGTAGGAGCCACCGCACCTGGCCAGATTATGTGTTTTTATACTGGGTATGCATTAAAATATTTTAGATGGTTAATTTTATACTTTCATCTTTTAAATTCCTTAAGAGAATTAAAAGTGATTTATACACCACCATTACAGCACTAGTATAGTATTCTGTGTTTCATCTACATATTTAACCTTTAACAGTGAGGTTTATGGTTTCATATTACTCTATTGTGTGTTTTATTTCAAGTTAAAAGGCTTTCTTTAGCATTTCTTGCATTTGTTTTTCTGTCAATACTTTGAATATCATCCAACCACTGCAAGGTTTCTCTTGGGAAATCCACTAATATTCTGATGGAATTTTCCTTAAATGTGACAGCTCACTTTCTACTTCTTTTATTTTTCTTTGACTTTTGACAATTTTAATGCATTTTGGTTTGCACTATTTTTTATTTATTTGAGAAGTTTATGTTTTGCAATTTAGATAATCATTTCCTTCTCCAGATTTGATAACTTTTAAGCTATGATTTTTTAAATGTTTGCCTCTTTTTCTCTTTCTCTTCTTTTTGGGACTCTGATCACACATATATTGATAAACTTGATGGTGCCCCTTAAGACCCATAAGCTTTTAAAATTCATTTTCATTTTTATTTAAAAATTTTTTTACTTTTTGCGATCTGACTTTAAGTTCACTGGTTAAATCTTCTGCTTGATCAAGTCTGCTGTTGATCACTTTTAGTGACTTTTATATATATCTTATTTTGGTTCAGATTTAATTCCACTTGCAAAATACTTCTCCATAATATCCCTTGGTCTAAAAAGTATTTCTCCTTCCATGTATTTATTTATTTGATTAAATCATTTGATTTTGTGACAAGCAAGACATATCTTTGGTGTAAAGATATCTTTGGCCACACCACCCTACATGTGTTTTTCTCCTCTTTTACCAGTGGCATATGTTATTATTTACAATTTTAATATTTTAGGATGCAAACACTGTTCTACTTTGAATGACTTACTCATGTATGTGTAATAAAAGAAGTCAGCTTTGAAAAGTATCAGATTTGAGTCCTCACCACAGGACTCACTCAGAACCAGAACATATTTTGAGAATATATATCAAGATAATTCAAGTGAATAGACTCTGATAGAATTAGCATGTTATTTGACTTATTGCCTTTGGTGAGCAGGCAAAAGAGGCTGGGGGACAAGACATATTTCTGTATTCTTGAACGTTACTGAAGAGATGATACACTGCAGATTGAAATGAGGCTATCTACATTAGTGTACTCACATTGGGATAGTTCACACATATATAATGTTGTAGGTTTAGCTATTTTTTGAAATATACATTGATTTCTATGAATCCCTTTCAGGATGAAGTATACTCTTATTCATGGCCTGGCCGCTGCCTCCATTTTGAATTTTTCTATAAATCTATCCTTTTCTCTAACCACATTGACACATTTTTATATTCTTGAACTTGTTATGATGATTATCCATGTTCCTAGATATATTATTCACTGTATTTTAGTATCTTTTTCCTTAAATACTAAATGCATTTCATATAAAGGACTTTCTTTTATTTTTTCCACTGGGGACACAATCCCCTTAATCCCATTGGGAATACCATAATGGAAATTAATTTCATCCTTTATTATTTTAAAGCATATGGCTGAGTTCATATTCTAGGATGGCAATATGTGGAGCTCTGCAAACCCATTTTCTAGAAAAGCCAAACTGGTCAAAACTTAAACAACGATTTAAAATCTCTGAAAATTGTTCTAAGTGCATACAATGACTAAATGAAAATTTATTTAACATTGATTACATTTTGGTAAGAACAGAAAGAATCCATAGCATTTGAACCACAGCATGCTTCATTTCCCAAACTTCCCCAACCAGCTCATCTTGACAGAAATTCTATAGCAAGCAAGTATAAATAAGACAGGGCTCTTTATCTCTCTCTTCACAATGCAAATAAAGCTTACTGAGTCTCAGAGGGAGCTGGAAGGGGCAAGATGCCATCAATTTTCATCCCTAAGAATCTTTGGATACTGATTCCAGCTTCTCCCACCAGCTCAATCATAGGTCAGATGTTTCACGTAAGGAAAGATGAACAAGAAGTTCAGAAGCTATAGACCTACCTAGGTTAGTAGAGAGTTTTTGGGGAAAAAAAGCCTTTTAGGATAAATAAAACTGAGAAATCTCATTTCTAGTAGGCCTGATTTGTAGGAAATACTAAAGGCTATTCTGTAGGCTGAAAACAAGTAAGTCCAGGTGGAAATGCAAACATACACATACACACACACTAACACTTGCACACAAACACAAAGAGTACCAGTAAAAGTAATTAATAAAGTATAAGACACTGCATAAATGCATACCTTTTCCTTTTTCATATGGATTTAAGAATAATTTGTATGATCAAATTATTTTTGAAAAGAGTGTGAAGACCATGCAAAGAGGAAATAACAGTCTTGTCAACTAATGGTACTGGGAAAACTGAATATGCATATGCAAAAAATGAAGTTGGACCTTTACTTTATTCCACATATAAAATTAACTAAAATGGATAGAATACCTACATCTAAGAGCTAAACTATTAAACGCTTAGAAGAAGAGGGAGAAACCTGTGAAGTTAGATTGGGTAATTTTCTTGGATATGACACAAAAGGACAGGCAAGAAAGTAAAAACAGATAAACTGAACTACATAAAAATTTTAAAAACAACTCTGAATTAAAATATGCAATCAAAAGCAATATATGGAAAGGAAGAAAACATTTGTAAATGAGATACATCACAAAGGGTTACTATTCAGAATATTTAAAGAACTCAGACAACACAATAATTTTCCAATAAAAATGGGCAAAAAGCGTGAATAGACATTTCTCCAAAAATGTATTCACATGGCCAATAAGCACATGAACAGATTTTAAAATCACTAATTATCATGGAAACTCAAATCAAAACCATGTTGGGATGCCACCTTACACATACTAGGATAGATACTATGGAAAAACAGAAGGACAAGAACACTGGGGCCCTTATTCACCCTTGTTGTAAATGTAAAACGGTGTGGATATTTTTTTTTATAAAATCAAAATAAAGTTACTAAACCGTCTGGAGATTGTTTGGACAACATATCAATGTATATACACTACTGAACTGTACATTTAAAAATGGTTGAGATGGGAGTGACATAAGCAAGATAGTGAAATAGAACTTTTCAGCAGTTTTCTCTTTGCAAAAAACATTAATTTGAGCACTTATTCATGCACAAAAAAATACCTTCACATGAACTAAGGAAGCCAGACAGATTAGAGCACTTGGGTCTAGCACAGAACTATGAAAAGATGCATTGGAGAGGGTGGAAAGAATACCTTTATATTATCCAAACCACACCTCTTCTAACCCCCAGCAGCAGGACATGGAGAAAGATACCCTCATAGAGGAAAGGGAAAAGTGAACACTGAACGTCATCTTGGACCACAATAGCAGGTCAGCGCAAGTAAATCCTACTGCTACTCAGGCCCTCACAGCCCGACTTTAGGCTGGTAGCTGTGGACTGAGCTTCAGACTCAACCGAATGCCAGGTGAGCCCCTGAGGCTCAGGTTTTTGCCTGACCCAGCATCAGGCTGGTCCTTGCAGCCCTAGTAACCAAGTCCACCCTTATACACCCAGCCTTTAGGCCTGATTTAATTGCCAAGCCAGCTTCCATAGCCCCAGGCTGCATGCCGGCCCCATAGACGTACTATTCATGCCTTCCCCAATAACGAGCCAGACCTTCAGCCTTAGGTATCAGGACACAGCTTCCAGTCCCACTCCAGTTCCATTCTGGCCACCATGGCTTCAGGCACTAGGCTGGCACCTGCGGGCCTAGCCTTCTGGACAGCATTTGTGAACACAGACTTCAGGCTTGCTCAGAGCCAGGACAGTCTCCATGATCTTGGGCTCCAGGCCAATTCCCCTAGCATCAGAATGCAGGCTTACCCTGGTGGACCTAGCCCTCAGGTTTACCCTAGAACCAAGCGGCCCTGTGGATCCAGGCCCATGCTAAGTCTTTACAGACTTAGCCTAAAGGGCTATACCCACATTCTCAACCTCCAGGCAAGCTTCTGTGGACTCAGGCTCTAGACCCAATCCTATAGACCTGGGTTTGAGGCCTGCTCACCAGCTGACCCAGACATGGGCCAGTGTGCCTACGGAATCAAGCAGCAAGATAGCCTGTGGTCTATGGCAGACAGACTATCCAGAGCTATTAGACAGTAAAAAGAAACAGAAGACATCCAAATAGGAAAGGAAGTCAAACTGTCTCTATTTGCAGATAACATAATCTTGTATATATAAACCTTAAAGTCTCCATGGTTAGAACTAATAAATAAATTTGGTGAATTTGCTAGATACAATATCAACACACTAATTTTAGTAATAATAATAATTAAAGTGATGTTTTATGGTAACAGTGCCAATATATCTAAATGTTATAATAATTATGGACTTACTTTTCACCTAAACTTTAAGCTTCATTATAATGAAAAAATGCTGAGAAAATTATCAGGAAAAATAGATAATCTGAAAAGTAAAGTCAGAGTCATAAGTGCCTCACTTTCAGTAATGAGTACAGCAACTATGCAAAAGATTAACAATAGAAGACTTGAATATACTATACACAAACTAGACAGAACAAATATATATTTATATATGTGTATATGTATGTATGTATTTGTGTATATATATAGGCGTGTGTGTATGTTTGTGTATAGAATGCTCCACTCAACAACAGCAGAATACCCATTCTTCTTGAGCTCACCAGACATTTCCCAGCTTAGCTCATAAGTTAGACCATCCTATATGCCTCAACAAGTGCCAAATGGTTGAAAGTTTGTGTTCTGATTACAATAGTGTAAATGTAGATAGTTATATTAAAAATTTGAAAACTCATAAATATGTGGAAATTAACACACTACTATATAAACAATGAAATAAAAGCAAATCTTAGGATGATCCTCTGAGATAAATGAAAATAAAGACATAACTGACTAGAACTTACATGATGCAGCTAACGCACTGCTTAGAGGCAAACTTATAATTGAACTTGCTTACAATTAAAAAAACAAGAAAGATTGCAAATCAACAACCAGATGCTTGATCACACTTGAAAATTGAGAGTAAACTCAATTCAAAGCAAAGAGAAAAAAGAAAATAAGAATTAGAGCTGAAATAAAAGCAGAGACAGTAAAAAAAAAAGATGAAATAAAACCTAAAGGTTGTTCTTCCAAAAGATAAACAAAATTGAAAAATATCTAGCTCCAAGGACACACAAAAAAAGTTGAAAGTCTTAAATTACTAAAATTAGAAATGAAAGAGGGACATTACTACCAACCTCACAGATATAAGGTTGTATGCTAATGTACTAGATAAATCAAATTGGAAAAGTTTTAGAACAAAAAAAATATAAAATCTCCCTAAGAATAGAAAGTCTTAAAATATTTATAATAGGTAAAAAAAGAGTACATCAGTAAAAAATAAAACATAACTCTTCTCAAAGTAAAATCCATGACCATATGGCTAAAATTGATCAATTCTGGGCCAGGCATGGTGGCTCATTCCTGTAATTCCAGCACTTCAGGAGGTCATGGGCAGCAAATTGCTTGAGCCCAGGAGCTCAAGACCAACCTGTGTGACATGGTGAAATCCCATCTCTACTAAAAACACAAAAATTAGCCAGGCATGGTGTCATACACCATTGTGATTTGCTGCACCCATCAACCCATCATCTACATTAGGTATTTCTTCTAATGCTATCCCTCCTCTAGCCCCTAACCCACATCAGGCCCCAGTGTATGATGTTTCCCTCCCTGGGTCCATGTGTTCTCATTGTTCAACACCCACTTATGAGTGAGAAAATGTGGTGTTTGGTTTTCCATTCTTGTGTTAATTTGCTGAGAATGATGGTTTCCAGATTCATTTATGTCTCTGCAAAGGACATGAACTCATTTGTTTTTATGGCTGCATAGTATTCCATGGTGTATATGTGCCACATTTTCTTTATCCAGTCTACACTGGGGCATCTGAGTTGGTTCTAAGTCTTTGCTATTGTGAACAGTGCCATAATAAACATATGTGTGTGTGTGCCTTTGTAGTAAAATAATTTATAATCCTTTGGATATATACCAAGTAATGGGATTGCTGGGTCAAATGGAATTTCGATTTCTGGATCCTTGAGGAATGTCCACGCTGTCTTCCACAATGGTTGAACTAATTTACACTACCACCAACAGTGTAAAGTGCTCCTATTTCTCCACACCCTCTCCAGCATCTGTCGTTTCCTGATTTTTTAATGATCGCCATTCTAACTGGCGTGAAGTGGTATCTCATTGTGGTCTTGATTTTCATTTCTGTAATGACCAGTGATGATGAACTTTTTCTCATACGTTTGTGGTTGTTTGATTCTATCCTTTTATATTTTGGGGGACAGGATCCCATCCTCATGGAGTATGGCTTCTGAGCTGGTGCAGCTGCAGCAGGGCTGTTCCATACTCCATCAGGATGGCAGGTTCTGAACATGCACTATAGTATATGACCAGTGTGCCCCAGGATTACTGATCTGCTCCCACTCCTCTTTTTCTGTAAGGGGATTCCTTCATTAGAGTCGATTTTTTGTAAGATTCCATGACTACAAATTAAGCATTCTATACATCATTGATGTGAGAGCCTACAGACCTTTAGAAAATGAAAACCCACACTTTAATAGCTTTCTGGTGCTTTATAAAATATGAAAAATTATCAGAGGTAATGTTGTTTCCAGAGATAGAACTGGTATCGTTATGTGAGAATTTGTAAAAATTGGAAGTGTGACTATCACAGGATCCTTAAGGTGTTGCTTTTCCAGCCAGAAACCTTTGTGTCCAGTGATGCCTTTGCTGAGGTTTTACTTGGGCCGGCAGGACTCACTCCACCCACTTAGCCTGGCAAGCTTTGCTTGGCTTACACTACTGGTTCAGAACACACACTAGCCAAGGGCAAGCCAAATACAAAGTTGCAAGGGGTGTGTGAGCCAGCAGGAGATCCAGCCACTTCACACAGTAAGGCATGCCAGCTGCGGTGGGGCAGGCAGCTGCAGGTGCCAGTACAGGCACTGGCTCCATGTGCTGCTGTGGCTGGACAAGGTATATGGCAAGCGGTGTCCACCATGGGCACCAGGGAATGCAGTGACTCCCAGAAATTTGGAGATGCCCGCAACTGCCCAACCCCAAAGAGGGGCTCATAGCCCTGGCTTAGAGGGCCCCTAGGTCTGGGCTCCCTGGAAGGCCATAGTTCTTCTCTCCTTCTTGTTGCCTGCAACCTGGTAAGTGGGTGTGTTTCATTCCTGTTTGCATTATAGCTCTTTCAGTCCTGCCATCCAGTGGGTTCTGAGTTCTTGTCCTGCATCCAGGAAGCATGAAGTATGTGGACAACTGGAGGGTGAACAAGGCAGAGAGGAGCTCCACTGAATGACACGACAGCTCTCAGGACACTCATAGAGGGTAGCTCCTTTCCACAGGCAGGTTGTCCCAACAAATATGCAGCTCTCAGCAGAGAGGAGACCCACAGTAGGTAGCTCTTTCCTGCAGCTGGCAGTCGTGACATCTGTGTGAGTCTGGCTGAGTCCGGGGGACTTTTTCCTCTCAGAAGGGAGGAAGTTCATGCTGACTGGTTCCTGGGTGGAAGCCAGAGGCCTAAAAAAAAGCACCATAAGTTCTCACTCCAGGCTGAGGACTCCACTGAACTGGCAGCCCAGCCCCAGGCTTCAAGCTTTCCCTGGCTTAAAGATGGGCTTTCACTGGGATCTGTCCCTTTATGCTCATATGTCTGCTTCCCGCCATCAACATGGCATTCACGGAACCCAGGCTGTTTGCACCCAGGGGCATCTGCAGGCCCATATGGAGCTGCACCCCCTGGCCTCTTTCTTGTGCATGTTGGTGCCCAGAATTTCAGAGTGGCCCAAGGTGGTTAGGGGGTTGGTGTGTTAGCGCCACCCTGAGCATGCACACACCGAGCAGGTTCACCACAGCACTCAGGCTTTACTTCAACTTTGCTCCAAAATCAGAGTGGGGGCAGGGAGCAAGGAGAGGCCAGAGAGCAGGAACCGTCATGTCTGAGCCTGCCCGGGCAGCAGGGTTTGCTGGGCCTCCAAGAGCGCAGAAATATCTGGTTCTAGAGCTGTGACTGGGCGACTGCAGCTGAGCCCAGGAGCATAGGGCTCCCACCCTGCCAAACTTGATAAAGGGTGGGGCCCCTGCATTTTCCCAGCTCCCACCTGCCCAACTGAGTGGCAACCCCAGGCACGCCTTTCCTGCTGCAACTGGTTTCTTTGCAGCAGCTGCTACATGGGCCACCGCTGCCATCATAAGTATATTTCTCTTTGTGTCCCCTACATCTAGCAGTGCTTGATGCCTAGCTGACATTAAGTATTTTTTTTCTAAAAAATACACTGATCTCAGTGTATCATGAAGCCTGTGGAGATTAATTCAGGTCAAAAAGGAAAAAATAGTATTTGATCAAGTTGACATATGTGGAGAAGGCTCTACTAGGAAGGAGTAATACTGTAATTATAAGCTCAGGGTTATAAACAGCATTTCCAGGATAATGAAGAAACAATTATGGCTAAACCGAAAAACAGGTAGTTGCTAATAATGGGAGACAAAGTGAGAAAGATATTTTATGATGTCACCAGTCATTCTAATGCTAAGAATGATTTTCTTGAAATCCAGAACTTTTGGATTGTATTCAGTAAAACAAGAATACCTCATTTGGTAGGTAGGCGTCTTCTGATCAGAATTCCCAACTGCTGTAGATGTTGAGGAATGAACTGAGTGGGAAGATCTTGAAGCCAGTTAGTCATTCTGACTGATTTGCCTGGGGCTGACAAATGCCACGTTCATCAGACCATCCCTGCCATTCCCTATACTCTGAATGGGCACTTAAACTTCAGGAAACCTGGGAAGTGGGGGAATCATGTACCTGCGTGTAATAGGATGTCATGAAAATTGACAAATAGAGTTTGCAGTAGGCTATGCTATGAGTGGGCAATGCCTGTTGTATTTCACTCCTTCACATTTTATAGTCATTTCTTTGTTTCATTTGCTTTATCCCAGATGAGCCTTCTTTTTCCCTAAGTGCTTTTTACTGTGATTTCATTTAATTAAAGACCACAACATGATGTTGGAATAATCCCTTCTAGAGAAATTTCTGGGCGAGTGGAATACACCATTCCATGTGAACAACTGTGTTTTGGAAATTTTGAGTATTTCTTTTCCAGAGAATATAAGTTCGGTCTTTTTTTTTTCTGTTGTGATGAAATAGGTGATCATAAATAAATGTGTAATATACTCTGATGGCCATAGGCAATTCTGTTGTGTTAATACATATTCTAGCTCATATTTTCCCTTACAAAAATTTATGAGAAAGCACATGAGAGTAGAATTATTCTAAGAATAAATTGGTTCCCTCTGTTTTTTAAAAAGTATATATTTGCAAACTTTTTGTCATCATTAATCAGTTAAGAATTTAATCTGTGACTTATTCAGCCTCCAAAAGAGCACATTCACCAAAGTCAACAGAAATCCCAGCTGTGTAAATGTGGTGAAGACTTTGTGAGTAGCACTTAAAGCCAAAACGTGTAGAAAATGTCGATGGTGTCTTAAAGTTATTCTTCATTCTAATTCAAGCACAATTGCCTAAATTCTTATTGAAGAAAACCCATTTCTAGTATTTGCATCTCATTCCTGGAACAGTTTAGCTTTATATTGCCACTGTTTACATGAAATGTACTGTAATATAAATGGCTTTCATAAAAGTTGCCAACTTCCAACCACCTGCTGTGTGCTGACAGCAGTAGCAACAATTCTGCTGCAGCAAAATAATATTCAATTGCAATATCTCCTGTCAGATCCACAAATCGTTCTCTTAGGTTATTTGGTTTGTTGGAATAAGACCATATTTACCAATATTCCTTTGCTATCTCTCAGCCTTCCCAGCATTATTTGCTTTGATTGATTCCACGGTAGCATGGAGCAAGCAGAAATGTGATCTTGTCTGGAAACCTCATTTTTCTGCAGTTCATATTGGGAATGGCAACTGAAAAGTATAAGGTTTAGAGAGTTTGCAGATGGAAATTGGCCCAACGATAGTAAGCTCAGTGTAAAATGGAAATGCTCTCCTGCCAGGGCAGCTGTTTCTGTTCCATTTTTCCAGCAATATGTTTGCAGTACTTGGAATTGTAGAGGAACTGATGGTCTAGGGTGTCAGAAAGAAAAGACTTGGGATGCCCCTAAATTAATCTGGCACACAGAACTCCTTGACTGGATACCAGGCATTTTCCCAGTGTACTGGATATGTTGCTATGATTTGGGGGAAATGATCAGAAAATAATAACAGAAGGGTACATTTTCTCCAGTAAAATTCCAAAACACAAATCGTTCATTGGTGGCCACACAGCAGCAGGTAAAGTAGCATATTTTCAAAGAAGCGCAGAAGCCAACAAAAGTCGGTGAAGCAATCCAACTATGTGTGCCTGGGTTTAAACTGGAGTGTCCACTGAGAACTGTGGGTGCCTGGGCAATTGTTGCCCTTTTTAAAAGATACAGCACCTTCTCCACTCCTCCCTATCCTTGACACCCTACATGTGAGCCCATATTGCCATATTTCAGTTTCCTTTCCAGCAAAAAGTCAGAAATTAAAAATTTTATGTAAAATAGTCCTAAATTCCAAGTTAGAGGGCAAGGCAGATGGGGTGATACAGTCTTCATGACAAAGGTCAGCATAGACAGCAGCAAAGAACATATCTGGATTGGGAAGTGGGAGGGGCAACAAGCAATGAAAGATTCTGCTTTCTCATTCCATCTCTTTATTGATAGATTCCATGTTTATTCCTCAGTCCTCATACTGATTTTGACACAGGTGATGACTTCTTAAGTCACACACTTCATATGGCTCCTAGGGCATTATCCTCTCCTGGTTTCCTTTACCTCTATTGACTATCTGTCTTATTTACTATATTAGATCTCCCTCATTCAAAGTTTGGTTTCATCTGTCCTGTTGTTCTCTATCATGCAAATTCGAGAGAATTAAGTATCATTTATATGGCAATAGTTACAAATGTATACTACCACTAACTATACTTAAAACACTAGACTGTTATCTACTCAACTTTACCAATTATCTGCAATAAGTATCTCCAACCTAGCATGAGGTAAACTAATGTTTATCAATGTTTGTCCTAAACCACTCTAGTCTTTATGATTTTACTGAATAACAATGACTAAATTTTACCAAAATATGATCATTATACTAAATACATATATCCACACACACACATGCATGTACATCTCCACTTGTTTTCTGTAGTCTTCCTGGAAAATAATCTACATAATGCAGAAGGTAGTTTTGTAAACATATATTCCTTACCAGAAAATATCTCACCCCAAATTACCCATGTCTATCTCTTGTCTTTCTGTTGCAGTGATTCTTCCCAATGTTTTAAAATTCAGTTTTTTTTTTTTTAAATTCAGTTTGGCTTCACCTTTATTGAAATTTATTACCTTTCCGTCAGAGACAAATGAACATTTCTTTGTTCCTACACCAAATATTTTTACTAGTGAATATCATGTTTATATTTTTATCTCTTCCATGATGACATGTTGCCATATTGTTTTAAACAAAAATTATTAGATGCCAGATTTGAATATAGTAAAATTTATATGTCCCATACATTTAGTAATATATATTTATTTTAGGTAATAATTTATGTATGCCTGCATCATGTTAGGCAATATGCTGTTGGCTAAAGATGAACAAGTCATAGACTTTGATTGGTCTGATGCAGCTGGTTTAAATTTTCCTTGTTAAATATGGCATTCTCAAGATGGCATCTTTACCTCTGTCTCAGACCCAATTATGATAAAAGAAATAAAATCCCAGCACTTTGGGAGGCCGAGGCGGGTGGATCACAAGGCCAAGAGATCAAGACCATCCTAGTCAACAAGGTGAAACCCCGTCTCTACTAAAAATACAATAAATTAGCTGGGCATGGTGGTGCGTGCCTGTAATCCCAGCAACTCAGGAGGCTGAGGCAGGAGAATTGCCTGAACCCAGGAGGCGGAGATTGCGGTGAGCCGAGATAGTGCCATTGCATTCCAGCCTGGGTAACAAGAGCGAAACTCCTTCTCAAAAAAAAAAAAAAAGTACAAAAAACTAGCCAGGAGTAGTGGCATAATCCCAGCTACTCAGGAGTCTGAGGCAGGAGAATCACTTAGAACCTGGGATGTGGAGGTTGCAGTGAGCCAAGATCGCGTCATTGCACTCCAGCGTGGGTAGCAAGAGTGAAACTCCGCCTCAAAAAAAAAAAAAGAAAGAAAGAAAGAAAGAAAATGATTCACCTGTGACAACATCGATTGTGTGGTAGTAAAGAACAAAATTACATAATAACAATGATAGTTGGTAATTCCTGCATAATACAGTTTACTGCTTGTGTTCAATATGAAAACTAACCCCCAGATCTGCTTAAAATTAATTCCCTCTAAAACCCACTTTATCTCTTCTCCCCACATTCTCAGCAAAGTTCCCCGGCATCTCAAGACTCCTGTGGTTTTTTTTTTTTTTTTTTTTTTGCTAACCAGCTGCAAGGTTACAAGGCAAGAAAACACCCAAAGAATGTTTCTCAAAATGCTATTTTTCAAATGTAAGGTACATCACAAAACATGTTTCAAATTAACTATTCTTTGTTCTGGCTTCTGTAAGCCTGTTAGCTGCTACATCATCCTGGATGTATAAAAAGTACCCCATTTTCTTTCTCCTTTGCTCAGCCTTGGGATGCTAATCCACTGAGCCCGTGGCCACCTTCATAAAATCCTCCTGTTTCACCTATTGGTCTTTCAGGTCTCCTGAACATTCTGCAACAGTAGACTGAATAATTATCCTTCCTCCTCCCAAAAAGGATATTTTCATTCTAATGTTTAGACATTTTGAAATATCACCTTATGTAGTAAATAGGGCTTTGAGGGTGTGATTAAATTAAGAATCTTGAGATGGGAAGATGGTTCTGAAGTATCAAGGTGGGCCCAATGTAATGATAAAGGTCTTTATAATTCGGAGGCAAGATTGTCAGAGGCACATAAGCTAATGTGACAATAGAAGCAAAGATCAGAGAGAGAGAGAGAGGTTTGAAGAGGATAGTTTGAAGATGGAGGAGGCAAACGAGAGAGCCAAGAAGTGCAGGTAACCTCAACCTGCTGTAAAAGGCAATGGCACAGGTTGTCCCTTAGAACTTTCAGAAGGAACACAGCTCTGATAATATCTCAATTAAAACAAATTGAAAAGTACATTATGTAAAATTATACCAGTGACTTTGAGATGAAAGAACAAAAATGATTAAAAAAAAAAAGGTGGCCTCCGATGTGTGATAGAGAATGGAATATGGAGAGGCCTGTGACTTCTTCCTGTCTTCTGTAAAATGTGCTTATTAAAGTGCATGTGTATGGATTATATTGATAAGAATTATTGTCACTATGGGTTCAAATAGTGACTTTTTGATGCTCTACCCAATATGCATCCCCCCCATTCACCACCCACATTACAATTTAAAAACAAATAAAGAAACTACATTTGCCAGTAATGACTAATGAGGCATAAGCAAGACTGGTTTGGGGCAGGCGTGGGGGCTCTTATGCATCATATGCATAATGTGCCCATCATTCTTTCTTTTATTCCTGGGAGAATGCAAATGTGAAAGTAGAAATAAGGGTCTTCTTGGGAATTCAAGGCAATTCACAAGGAAACTACATACAAAGAAGCACTGAGCAGAAAAATATAAGAATTTGAGTACCTGATGCATCATGAAAACTCTATTTCTCTCCATTGGTTGTGTCTGAGTTTCTTATTATGTTAGAGAATAAACTTTATGATTTCACTTCTCAGATCAAACTAATCTGGATCAAATAAAATTTGAAACACCTAGATAATGATAGCTATATCCACTACATTAAGTGTTGTATAGAATAACAGAAGAAAGTATGAAATACGATTCCTATATCAAGCTGTGTACAATCTTAAAAATATATGAAAATATACTTTTATCTTGCTGTACTATTTAATGTTTGTAGATGCCACAAAATCTTGCAACAACTAATTTTGTTAGAATGTTGTCAGATAAATTACATATTCATTTAATATAAGATTTACAGCAAACTTGAAAATCTGACATATTTAAAAAGCAGAAAATGAGTCTGTGAAAGTTCAAGTAACTTTCTAAAGAAGGTATATACAACATATTTCCCAACTACTGAATCCAAGTACTGCAAGTCTTCCTTCTTCCCTCCTTCCCTCCCTTCCTTTCTTCCTTCTTCCTTTCCTCTCATCCTCCCTCCCTTTCCCCTTCCTTCCATCCTCCCTCCCTTCACTTTCCTCCCTCCCTTCTTCCTTCCTGCTGCCTGCCTCCCTGATTTCTCCCTTCCTCCTCCTTTATCTCCATCCTCAATTTTCCTTTTTTATTCATTCTCTTCTTCTCCCTCCTTTTCTCCCGTGCTTCTCTTCTTCATTTATATAGATTTTTATCATAAGATATATGTAACATAATTCAGTGGCATTAATTACATTCACACTATTGTGCAACTATCAACACTATCCATTTCCAGAACCTTTTTGTTATCCCAAACAGACATTTTATCCATTAAATAACAGTTCCCCATTTCCTCCCCACCCTCATCCCCTGGCAACCACCGTTCTACTTCCTTTTATCAATGTTAATACCTTAGGTACCTCATATAAGTGGAATAGTAGAGCATTTGTTTCTTTGTGTCTAGCTTATTTTACAGTATGATCAAAGTGCATCCATGCCATTGCATGTGTCAGAATGTCCCTCTGTTTTAAGGCTGCATAATATTATAGCCTTAAAACATGTATATATCACATTTTATCTGCACATCTATTGATAAACATTTGGCTTACCCCCACCTTTTGGTTATTGCGAATAGTAGTGCTATAGAGATAGCTGCACAAATCTCTTTGAGGCTATGCTTTCATATCTTTTTGATGTGTATCGAGAAGTGGAATCCCTGAATAATTGTATTTTTAATTTTTTGAGAAACTGCCATGTTTTCTATAGGGTTTGCACCATTTTATGTTTCCATCAACAGTGTACAAGGTTCCTAATTTCTTCACATTCTCTCAAAACGTGTTAATGTCTGTTTCTTTTAACAACAGCCTTCCTAATAGATGTGAGGTGTATTTCATTGTAGTTTAATTTTCACTTTCTTGTGATTAATATCTTGACCATCTTTTCATATGCTTATAGGCAATTTGCATATCTTCCTTTCAAGTCCTTTGTTTATACTTATCAGGATGGTTATTGTTGTTGTTAATGAAGTAAATAGAAGTTCTTTATATACAATATTAACCCCTTATCAAATGTATATTTGCAAATATTTTCTCCTGTTTGACAGGTTGCTTTCCAATCTGTTCTGACTTTTGATTCTTAGATAATTTTAAGTTTGATGCAATGTAACTCATCTATTTTCTTTTTCTGTTTTTGGAGATATATGCAATAAATCATTGCCAAATTTAATTTCAGAAAGTTTTCATCTAAGAATGTTATAGTTTTAGACCTTAATTTGTATATTTGATCAATTTTGAGTTAATTTTGACATATGATGTAAATTAAAAATCCAACTTCATTCTTCTGCATGTAGAAATCCAGTGTTCCCAGCAACATTTGTTGCAAAGATTATCTTTTCTCCAATGAATGACTTTGGCGCATTTCTCAAAAACCATATAAACATACGCAGGAGTTTGTTTTTGGTCTCTATTTTATTTCCTTCGTATTTACGTTTGTGCTTATACCAGCACCAGACTTTTGATTACTGTAACTTTGTAATAAGGGTTGATTGAAATCAGAAAGTGTAGGACCTCCAACTTCATTCTTCTTTTTCAAGATTGTCTTTGTGATATGGGGTCCCTTGATGTAAAGATTATTCCATTTGGGGTTGGAGATTAGAATGGATTTTCCTATTTCTGAATAGTAAACATTGTTGAGATTTCAATAGGAATTGTATTGAATCTGTATATCATTTGGGTTGTACTGACATCTTAACAACATTAAATCTTTGGTCTTTGACTCCATGTACATGGAGCATATTTCCATTCCTTGCATCTTCTTTACTTTCTTCCAGAAATGTTTTCAAGTTTTTCATTATAGAATTTGTTCCTTTCCTTAACTTCTTAAATATTTTTTTACTTATATAGTAAATTGTTTTCTTAATTTTTCTTTCTGATGGCTCATTGTTAGGCTGTAGAAACACAAACTGATTTTTGTGTATTGACTTTATTTCCTGTGACTAAGTTGTGTTTGTTAATTTGTTTAAGCATTTTATGTATAATCTTAAGTGTCATTTACATATAAGATTATGTTGTCTGTGAATTGATATAATTTGATTTATTCCTTTTTAATTTGGATGACTTCTATTTCTTTCCCTTGCCTAATTGCTCTGGCTAGAACTTTTGCTACTATGTTGAGTAGAAGTGGTAAATGTAGTCATTTTTGTCTTTCTCCAGATCTTAGAGGAAAAGTTTTAAATATTTGTCCATTGAATATAATATTGGCTATAGGCTTCTCATAGATGGTCTTTATTGTGTTGACATAATTTCCTTGTATTCCTAGGTTATTATTTTAATCAAAAAAGGCTAACTCTTGTTAACCACCCTTACTGCATCAATTGAGATATTAATATTTTTTATTGTTAATGTGTTGTAACATATTAACTGATTTTAATACGTTGAATTAATCTTGCATTTCTGAAATAATTCTACTCCACTTTCTCATTATGTATAATCCTCTTAATGTACCATTGAAATGTGTTTGTTAGTATTTTGTTGGGAATTTGTGCATCAAAATTCATTGGGGATAAACATATATATTTTACTTTTTTTGCAGTGTTTTTGTCTGGGTTTGATTTCAGGAAAATTCTAGCCCCACAGAGTGAATTTTGAAGTGTTCCTTTCTCTTCCAAATTTTGGAAGAATTTGAAGAGGATTTGGTGTTAAGTCTTTAAATGTGCATGTGAAAATTCAGCAGGCTTATCATTGTTTGAGAGAATTTTAATCATTGATTCAATCTGTCTTCTAATTAAAGATCTGTCATAGTTTCTATTTCTTCATGATTCAGTCTTGCTACACTGGGTTTTCTAGTAATTTACCCATTTTATCTAGGTTATACAATGTTTTAGCATATAATTGTTTATGACATTCTCAGAATCCTTTTTTATTTAAAATAATTTTCATGTCATCTCTTTTATTCTCATTTTAGTTATACGAGTCTTCTTAGTCAAGCTAGCTAAAGGCTTACTAAATTTTATTGATCTTCTCGAAACATCAACCCTTGCTTTGATTTCAGTATTGTTTTTCTATTCTCTACTTTTTCTTTTTTTTTTTTTTTTTGAGACAGAGTTTCACTCTTGTTACCCAGGCTGGAGTGCAATGGCGCTATCTCGGCTCACCGCAACCTCCGCCTCCTGGGTTCAGGCAATTCTCCTGCCTCAGCCTCCCAAGTAGCTGGGATTACAGGCACACGCCACCATGCCCAGCTGATTTTTTGTATCTTTAGTAGAGATGGGGTTTCAACATTTTGACCAGGATGGTCTCGATCTCATGACCTCGTGATCCACCCACCTCGGCCTCCCAAAGTGCTGGGATTACAGGCTTTTCTATTCTCTATTTTATGTATCTCTTGTCTAACCATTATTATATACTTCTTCATGTTAGCTTTGATTTTTTTTTTTCTGGTTTTATGTTAAAATTTTAAGTTGTGATTTGAGACATTTCCTTGTTCTTAAGCACTTGTAGCTATAAATTTTCTATGAGCACTGAATTTGTTGCATCCCATACATTTTTTCTGTTACATTTTCACGTGTTCAATATATTTTATAATTTCCATGTAATCTATTTTTTATCAGTTATTTTCTCTATTGGTTAATTTTTACATATATGTTGATTTTCCAATTCTCCTTCTGCTTTTGATTTCTAATTTTCTTCCATTGTGTTTAGAAAGATACTTTTTCAAAATTTTATAAGTTCTTAAAAATCGTTACTTTTGGAGGCCGAGGCAGGTGGATCACTTGATGTCAGGACTTTGAGACTAGCCTGGCTAACATAGTGAAACTCTTCCTCTACTAAAAATACAAAAATTAGCTGGGTGTGGTAAGAAACACATGTAGTCCCAGCTACTTGGGAGGCTGAGGCAGGAGAACCACTTGAACCCAGGAGGCGGAGGTTGCAATGAGCCGAGATTTTGCCACTGCACTGTAGCCTGGACGTCAGAGAGACACTCTGTCTCAAAAAAAATTGTTTTGCAGCTCATGTACAATCTATAATAATGATTGTTCCATGTGCATTTGTGAAAAGTGTACAATCTTCTGTTGTTGGGTGAAGTGCTTCATAGATGTCTGTTAAGTCTAATTGGTCTGTAGTGTTGTTAGACTGTTATATTTCCTTAATGCTCTTCTGTGATGGTTCTATCCGTTAAAGTTTCTACTATTATGAAGAACTGTCAATATTTACCTTAAATCTGTTGATGTTTGTTTCATGTATCAAGAACTATTGATGTGTGGTGCCTATATGTTTAAAGTTGTTATATCTTTTAGTGAATTTACCGTTTCACCATTATATAATGCTCTAATTTGTCATGGGGTCATGTTTTCCTTTAGAACTTTTTTAAATCTAAAATGTGTGCTGTCAAATATTTTATCTAAAGTGTGTGCTACCATTATACCTGCCCTTCTTTGGTGACATTTTTACAGCATATAATTTATTCATAATTTTACTTTCAACCTATGCTTTTCTTAAATCAAAGGTGAGATTCTTTCAGGTGGCACATAGTTGTGTTCTATTTCTTTTTATTCATTCTGCCATTGTGTCTTTTGATTGGGGATTTTAATTGACTTAAATTTAAAGTAATTGCTGACAGCAAATAACTTATTATTGTCATATTTATTTTCCATATATCTTAAAGAATTTCCGTTTTTCTCTTTCATCACTACATGTCTTTGTGGCTGATTTTTTTAGTATGATCCCTCTCTCTCTATATATACATATAACTCATACTACAAATGTATATATTATATATATATTTTTTATATATAATAAATATTTATTATATAATAAATATATATATTTATATATAATAAATATTTATATATAAATATATATAATAAATATATATTATATATAAATATATATATTTATATATAATAAATATTTATATATAAATATATATAATAAATATATATAA
>CM052653.1:113818719-113831590 GCA_028533165.1 Leontopithecus rosalia | reverse complement strand
TATAATAAATATATATATAAATATATATAATATATATATAATATATATGATAAATATATATATAATAAATATATATTATATATAATATATATAAATTATATATATAATATATAATATATATATTTTATATTATATATATAATATATATATATTATATATATAATATATATATATTCCTTTTTTGAGACCAAGGTTTGCTCTTGATGCCCAGGCTGGAGTGCAATGGCATGATCTTGGCTCACCGCAACCTCCACCTTCTGGGTTCAAGCAACTCTCCTGCCTCAGCCTCCCGAGGAGCTGGGATTACAGGCATGCCCCACCGTGCCCAGCTAATTTTGTATTTTTAGTAGAGATGGAGTTTCTCCATGTTGGTCAGGCTGGTCTGAACCTCTCGACCTCAGGCAATCTGCCTGCCTTGGCCTCCCAAAGTGTTGGGATTACAGGCGTGAGCCACCATGCATGGCCAACATTTTTTTTTGTTACTGTGGGCATTCATAAATCATCCTGAAGCTATAATCATATATTTTAAATTGATAAGAACTTGATTTACAAACAATTGACTACAGTTTTCCCCTGCATCACTTTATCTTCTGTATATCACAAACCACACCTTTTCCATGTTGTGTACCCATTAACGTAAGTTTATAGTTTTATGGCTTTCTCTTTACATTCTATAAAATAATATAGTTACAAAAATATATATGTGCTCATATTTTACCTTTATCAGAGAACCTTATATTTTCATACTGTTTTCTTTACTGTTCTTTCATTTGTCTTGAATGATGTCCATTTGCATTTCTTATTAGTTAGGTTTAGTGATAATACATTCCATCAGCTTTTATTTATCTGGGAAAATCTTATTTTTTACTAAATTTTCAAAGGTCAGTTTCACTTCACTATATTTTGCATTCTTGGTTTTCTGGTGTGTGTGTGTGTGTGTGTGTGTGTGTGTGTGTTCATTTTTTTATCTGTAGACTAGACAATTTCTATTATTTTATTTTCAGGTTTACTAATTCTGTCTTCTGCCTATTCAAATCTGCTATTAAGTACTTTTAGTGAGTTTTCATTTTAGTTACTTTACTTTTCACCTCCAGCATTTCCATTTGTGCTTTAAAAATTTTATCTTTGTAAAATTTTTATTTCATTTGTATTTATTTACGTATTTCTTTGCCATTTTTTTCCTTAGATATTTGGATATATTTAACACAGTTATTTAAAGTATTTTTAATAGTAAGCCTAATATTTTGCCTTACTCAATGATGGATTTTTTAAATTAATTTAATTCATTTAAATTAGCCATGTTTTCCTTTGGGTTTGGTTCCTCTTTTAATGATTTATAATTTTTTGTTATGAATTTGGTATTTGTCTATTATAACATGATTACTCTGTAAATCTCCCCCTTCCTTATCATTTCCTGCTTTTGCTTCTGTTTTTAATTGTTGAAGATAGAACTTATATGTTTTCCCAGACTTTTCCAAACTATTTTTTGCAAACACTCTGTCATGTGTGATCATTGAAGCTTTTCATTTTTTCAGCTCATATGTTAAGACTTCCCTGGATGTGAAAAGCTGAAACAAACAAAGAAACAAAAATAAACAATATATTTATAAAAGAACAACCACTTTTCCAAGTCTTTACAGATGAGCTCTGGACTGGTACAGTCCCTCTCCACTTAGTCAAGCTTGCTCTCAAGTCTAGGGACCATTTAAGTACAATTTTGAGTTCTTCTTGGGCCTTTTCTAAGCATGCATATTTCCTGGTCATGTGAGTGGCTTTCTAATTTCTGCTGTATACATGGTGATGTTTTAATTTCCCATAGCTTTTCAGATCAGCTTCTCTTCCAAGCCTTAGATTATATTTTTCTACCTCCTGCAGTCTCTTTCCCTAAGCCTCTCTGGTTTTCTAGTCTTCTTATAGCTTTGAAAAGCACTTCCCAGCTCTCTCACATCCCATGCTTTTTATTTTACTGGCTTCTAAGTTATGCAAAACAGAGACATACCTTGTATTAGTCCTTTTGGTATCCTGCAGACAGGTTATAATGAATGTACACAATAATTTGAAGAGTTTGGAGAGGCGAGGGATAGGACTAAAGACCAGGTTTGCCTGCTCAAGGCAAAGACCACCATTGTGCTGTGAAGGGGATGGGGCAAATACAAGTACAAACAACACAATTCTATCTCACCAATTTGAAGATAGCTTTTTAAAAAACATCGAACATTTGGCTGATTCATGTAAATGTTTGACTGCTTTTCAGAGCTTAAAGTTGGTTTATTGTATGGTCATTTTTACTTATTTCTGTAGAAAAACAAGAACTTGGAGATCTATAGTCTGTTATTTTGCTGATTAAAATATATTTTAATGGTAATAATCATTCAACTGTCTTGTCAATGTTATTATAAGACTATCAATTTAGTATTTTTGCCATACATAGGACGTGATAATCACCTGAGTTAAAATGTCTCTGGACATCATCCAGAACCCATGGGGGTGGGTTCCAGGACAACTCATGGTAATTATATCATCATAGGTTCCAGGTGATTTTTGTGTACACTGCAGTTTGTGAACCACTTTACTATACTATGCTTTTAAGAGAAGATATGTAGAAAAACTCTTTGCCATTCAGAATAGAGACAGAAAGCAGTTCTTGGGAGATTGAATATTAGTGACAGAATTCACTAGCCCAGTCCTACAATCTTGCTACGTGAAGAACATTAACCAAGAAATAAGAAAGTCAAGAGCAAAAGCAAATTGACAAAGTTTTCTACATTATAAGTGATGAAAACTCTTTGTTCTCTCTCTAAATTTCACAAAACATTCTTAACAAATGTGCAACATCCTTCAACAATTTTTCTACTGAAACATTCAGATGTCAGAATTGCTAGAGATCCCTCCTGGCCATTCTCCAGAATTGTTTCATCTCTTTACAAGAAAATACACAGTGTAAGGTTAACTACAGGTCTATGTCTGAAAGAATGACTTGCCTGTCTACTTGAAATAAATAATAGTAGTATTCAAAAGTTCATCTTCTTTTCAGCATAATCGGCTGGTGGCATCTGTGATGTGACAAACACTGAGCATGAAAACACCTGGAATCCTTGAGGGAGTGCAAACAAATGGCATCAGGGAGAATAAATCATCAGTGCCCTCTTTCCAAATGAATTCCATAATTCAGGAAGAAAAACAAAACTCATATTGTGTTTTGTTTTGTTTAAATGAGACATGTTTAGCCAATGAAAAATACCAGAGCCTAATGACCCTGGGCCATTTCAAATGTCTGTATTTTATGTAAGATATTGCCATTCCTTAATACAATTCTCGCTATAATTAAGCATGACTTTAAGTAGTCAACAGAAGCTTTACATCTGTTAAACCACTGTGTTTCTTACAACATAAAATATTAATCTTCATTCAAAAAATATAAAACTATATAAATTTCATGTGCAAAGTAGAACAGAATCCACACCTCTTTACCTGTAAGTAATTGCTAGTAATGGGGGTAATAGAGGTGAACATATTAACATGTCACACTATTTTCTTGTGTGTAATTTAGAGATCATGGTATTAACTCTATGTAGTGAGAGATTTAAATGAAGCCACATATATAGAACTTATAAGTAAGAAGTATGTGTTTAAGAATTGAGGAAAGGGCAGATTTGCTGGCTTCAGGTGAGACATAACACATTCTTATGAGACACTGCCATTCTCAGCTGTGGTGGCTTTGGGTAGAAACTCCTTCTGGTTGAGAATAGCATAGGCAAAAGTAAAGGGGACTTTGTCTGGCACCATAGGTACCAGCTCTACTTCATTGGTGTATAGCACCAAATAGACTCGGGGTCCTTGATTCCAGGCCTTGGCTTCTATATGGCATTTCTGGACCTGCTCTGGATCAAAGCGGTGCCCACTGCCCTGAAGGGTGTGTCCCAGGCCCAGCAACATTCACCATGTGATGACTGAAGAGCCACTGGGCCTGAAAAGAATATGGGTGATAGCCTGGCAGTACTCCCATGGGCCTGCGGAAGCAGTGGCTACAGGGTGAGGCCCCTCTGCCTATGGATAAGGAGAGAAAAATGGGAAGAACTGTGTCTTGTGGTTTGAGTGCCAGCTCAGCTGTAGTACAATAGAACATCGAGTAGACTTCCAAGGTTTTTTACTCGAGTCCCTAGCTCCTGGATGGCACCTCTGGACCCATCCAGGGCCCTGGACCCGGGGGAACCCACCACTCTGAAGGGAATGACAGGCTTGGCTGGCTTTACCCCCTTTTGACTGTAGAGCCCCAGGCTCTTGAGTGAACATAGGTAGTAGATAGGGAGGGGTTATAGTGGGCCTGGGTGAGACACAGTGCTTTGCTGACTTTTGTTCTGGCCCAGCACAGTCCTAGTCTTAGCCACAGGGTGTTTGTGTCACTATATCTCCAGGTCCAGGTGTCTTAGAACCAAGAGAAAGAGAGATACTCTGTTTGTTTCATAGAAAGTAGGAAAATAGAACAAGAACCTTTGGTAATACAAATAATTCTTCCAGATTTTGTCCAAGACCTTAGGCAGCACCTCTATGTGTCTGCAAGAACCACAGAATTATTGGTGTCCACTAAAGCAGATATAGTTTAAATCACAACACTCCTTTCCAGTATCAGGAAAGCCTTTGCAACAAAAATGGTACAAACAAGCCTAGGCTATGAAAGCTACTATAAATATCTAACCTTTACATAATTTGAAGACACAAAAAAATAGAAAGATATTCCATGTTTATAGACTGGAAGAAGAATCAGTATTGTTAACATGTCAATACTACCCAAAGCAATCTACAAACTCAATGCAATCCCTATCAAGATATCAATGGTCTTATTAACAGAAATAGAAAAAAATTCTAAAATTCATATGAAACCATTAATGACAAGGAATACCCAGAGATATCCAGAGGAAACAAAATGAAATTACGTTACCTACTTCAAATTATACTACAGAGCTATAGTAACCAAACCAGCATGCTACTGGCATCAATACAGAGACACAGACCAATGGAACAGAATAGAGAACCCAGAAACAAATTTGCATATCTACAGTGAATTCATTCTCCACAAAGAAGCAAAGAACACAAATTGGGGGAAAAGACAGCCTCTTCAATAAATGATGCCAGGAAAACGAAATATCCAAATGAAGAAAAATAAAACCAGGCTCTTATTTCTCACCATATACAAACATAAAATAAAAATAAATTAAATAACTAAATCTGTTATCTCAAAACTACTAAAAGAAAACATTGGGAGAAATCTCCAGGACATCGTTCTGAATATTTATTTTGAGACTCCGTTGCCCAAGCTGGAGTGCAGTGGTGCAATCTTGGCTCAATGCAACCTCCATCTTCAGCAATTCTCCTGCCTCAGCCTCCCAAGTGGCTGAAATAACAGGTATGCACCACCATGCCCAGCTAATTTTTGTATTTTTTTTTTTTGAGATGGAGATTTGCTCCTGTTACCCAGGGTGGAGTGCAATGGCACAATGTCAGCTCACCGCAACCTCTGCCTCCTGGGTTCAGGCAATTCTGCCTCAGCCTCCTGAGTAGCTGGGATTACAGGCATGTGCCACCATGCCCAGCTAATTGTTTGTGTTTTTAGTAGAGATGGGGTTTCACCATGTTGACCAGGATGGTCTCTAATTTTTTAATTTTTAACAGAGACAGAACCTTACCATGTTGGCTAAGCTGGTCTAGAACTCTTGACCTCAACTGATCTGCTGGCCTTGTCCTCCCAAAGTGCTGGGATTATAGGTGTGAGCCACCACATCTGGCTAGTGTGAGTATTCTTGAGTAATACCACAAAACCACAGGCAACCAAAGCAAAAATGGACAAATCAAATCACATAAAGTTAAAAAGCTTCTTCACAGCAAAGAAAATAATCTACAAAGATAAGAGACCATCCACAGAATGGGAAAAAAATTTGTAAACTACACTCCTGACAAGGGATTAATAGCCAGAATATATAAGTAGATCAAACAACACTAGAGGAAAAAAATCTAATCATGGATGAAAGATATGAATACACATTTTTCAAAAGAAGACATATAAATAGCCAACAGGCATATGAAAGGGTGCTCAATATCGCTGATCAGCAGAGAAATGTAAATTAAAACTGCAATGATATGTCATCTCACCCCAGTTAATATGGCTTTTATCCAAAAGTCGGGCAATAACAAAGACTGGGGAGGCTGTAGAGAAAAGGGAGTCCTCACACACTGTTGGTAGGAATGTAAATCAGTAAATCCACTATAAACAACAGTTTGGAAGTTCTTTAAAAAAAAAAAGAGCTACCATAGAATCCAACAATCCCACTGATGGGTATATATCAAAAAGACAGGAAATTAACATATCAAACGTATCTGCACTTCCATGTTTATTGTAGTACTGTTCACAATACCCAAAACTTGGAACAACCTTAGTGTATATCAACTGATGAATATATAAAGAAAATGCAGGATTGATACACAATGGAGTGCTCTTCAGCCAGGAAAAAGAATAAGATCCTGTCATTGGTAAAAACATGAGTGGAACTGGAGGTTATTATGTTATATGAAATAAGCCAGTCACAGAAAGACAAACATCATATGTTCTTACTTAGCTGTGAGAGAGTAACATTAAAACGATTGAACTCATAGAAAGTAGAAGCATGGTTACTACAGGCTGGGAAGGGTAGCCCAGGGTGGGGTAGGAGGAAAGGGAGAATGGTTAATAGGTACAAAGAAATAGTTACAAGGAATAAATAAGATCTAGTATTTGCTAACACAACACAAATAGTATAGGAAAAAATAATTTGGCTGGGCACAGTGGCCAATGCCTGTAATCCCATCACTTTGAAAGGCCAAGGCAGGTGGATCACTTAAGGTCAGGAGTTTGAGACCAGCCTGGCCCATGTGGTGAAACCCTGTCTCTACTAAAAATACAAAAAAAAAAAAAAAAATAGCCAGGCATGGTGGTGTGCAGTTGTAATCCCAGTTACTCAGGAGGTTGAGGTTCAAGTGAATCACTTGAACCCAGGAGGTAGAGGTTGCAGTGAGCCGAGATGGTGTCTCTGTACTCCAGCTTAGGCAACAAGAGTAAAACTCTGTCTCAAAATAATAATTGCTCATTTCAAAGTAACTATAAGAGTGTAACTGGATTGTTGGAAAACAAAGGATAAATTCCTGACAGGATGAGCACCCTATTTACCCGGGTGTGATTTTTACCTATTGCATGACTATATAAAATTATCTCATGTACCCCATAAACATATCCATCTACAAGGTACTCATACTGTATTAGTCAGGGTACTCTAGGGGGACAGGACCAATAGGATAGATGTATTTGTGAAACAGAGTTTATTAAGGAGTACTGACTCACAGGATCACAAAGTGAAGTCTCACAATATAGGCTGTCTGCACGCTGAGGAGCAAGGAAGCCAGTTTTGAAACCTCAAAGGTAGAAAGCCAATGATACCCCTTTCAGTCTGTGGACAAACGCATGAGAGTCTCTGGCAAACTAGTGGTGTTAAATCCAAGAGTTCAAAACCTGAAGAACTTAGAGTATAATGTTGGAGGGCAAGAAGCATCCAGCACAGGAGAAAGATGGAGATTGGAAGACTGAGCCAGCCTAGTCCTTATACGTTCTTCTGCCTGCTTTATTCTAGCATCAATGGTAGCTGATTAGATTGTGCCCACCCAGAATGAGGGAGGGTCTGCCTCTCCCAGACCAGTCACTCAAATATTCATCTCCTTTGGCAACACCCTCACAAGTGCAATACTTTGCATTCTTTAATCCAATCAAGTTAACAGTCAATATTAACCATCACACACACACTAATTATTTTTTTTAAAGATTTGGCTATTACTGGTTGGTAATACATGTATTAAAAGAACTTCAGAACTATGTGAGATTGTCAATAAGCACAGAGATATAAGGTAAAGGGAACTGGAATTGTGCATTTAAATGTATTAGCTCTGTGACTTTGGGCAAATTAATGGGCATATTAATTTCTTGCATATATGCTTTTCTACTGCCAAAGAGGAAACAGAACATGCTATGCCATCGTGTGGCTTTATTATGGAGATCAAATAAGAAGGTATGGGAAGAATTTTGGACAAAACGTGGTTCTCCACAAATTTAATCTGTTATAAAGATATTGGTATCAAGTAACAGAGGATGGATGTGTTTACAAGGGGATTCTACTATGGTTTTGTGATATGCTCATCTGATTTTTTGCTTTAAGATTTTTAAAGTATTACATCTCAATTTGAGAAACATAAAATATATGACAAAATTGATCCAAATTATGACAATGATACAATATTAAAACCCAAATGTTTAATTCAACATATATTTATGGCTTCTTTCCATCTGCTGTGTGTAAAACTGTATCTCCATCACAGAAAATCATCTGATTGAAAATATATAGTGATATGAATCGAGCAATAACTTGCCAAATATTTTCAAATCATCGTGGAGTTCACTCTACCCTTCACATATGCATAGAATAAGCTTGTTGTCAAAAAGCTTATTCTTCTAACAAAAACACTGTGGTCATGGATAAGGTGAAATTTAAAATCTGTGGTATTAATCCAAAGGTCAATGGGTATTTCTCATGGGGAAAAATTCGTCTAGAGTGACAATAAACAAAAAAGACTTTTGTATAAAAGAGAGAATGTTGTGGGCATATCCCATAGAGTGACCATACCTATTAAAAATAGTAATTGGTATCTTTACACTGGCATGATACAAGAGAAGCTACAATAAAAGTGATTTCACATTTTTTACATATAAAAATCTCACTATGGTATGTTATTTTATGGTATTAAATTGAATTTCAAAAGTTCTATTTGACTAATGAAACTTAAAATTAACAAGCTTTGTTAATTAACTAATGATATTAAAGTTTGTCAGAGCCATTGCAAAAATTTTGGTTTCATGTAAGTTTAGTCACATAAGACCGATATTATAAAATTGAACATTATCTGTAGAGATCTGTTCATGGCCTCCTGAGTTGCTGAAAAGGAATGTGCTGGAAAGGTTTCCTGTCTTCTTTCAGAGTTCCAGGTGAGTCTCAAACACTGAAAAGATCCTGGGAGTAAGAAAACTATATATCGCAGATGGAAGAAAAGGACATTATAATTATATGAAACAAGTCTATGAAACAAGTCTATGTTCAAAACTAATAGTATCGTAATAATATTTGGACAATTCTACCTCTTTTCTCCACGTATATGTATTACTTCACAGCCTAAACTTATTTACTTTTTATGTCTTTATAAGCTTATTTATTCCTAAGAGACTATTAATAAATAGTGAGGATATTTTTAGATGTTCTTATATTTCACATTGATCAGTATTTTCCTGCTTCACGGGAAATATTTTGCCTTAATGTTACAACAGATACATGAGGTAGGTGACATAGAAATGTATTCAGCCAGATGTTACTCCACTCACTCTAAAATACAATTCATAAAGCAGGATCCAGGGATGTACTATTTGTACACTCTGACATTTATTTATTAGCTATGCTATTTTAGCTAACTCCCTAAGACTTTGCTACTTATCTGTGAGTGGTGACAATCTATGGAAATCATATAAGTTAGAGTGAACATTAATTGAGAAAAATCCATGTAAATTACTTTACCATAATTCATGGCCAATAGAATGAAATCAACAAATTCAATGATGTTGATGAAGACAATGATGCTGCTGGTGCTGCTGAAGGTGGTGCTGATGGTGATGGCGAAGACGATGGTGAATACGATGCCATAGTTGTAACAGTTACACGTGTTTCCCAGTTGCTAAAGACCACTGCCTGAACATGACAAAGATATTACAGACTTTCTTTAGGAATCAAATATTTTGGATTGAGCAGTCAAGACATAATAGCCTCAAAACAATTTGCAAGAAAACACCAGATGGAATAAAGTAGTATTAATAACATTGTTTCTATTTCAGTCAGGATTTCTATTTCAAACAGGATTTTTGTCATTAACAATGAGCAAAATAAAGTGCTGAAAAAGTAAGTCATTTGAATTGTTCGCTGTGTTTACTTAGCATAAATCTCCAATTTGACAAATTTTACTTAATTTTATTCAGTGATATATCAACAAAGGGAATTTGATACTTTATGAATTCCATTAAAAGTATGCATATATAATTTATTTTTACCTTTCATATTTCAAATAAATTTTGACAAATCTATGCTGACTAGATAATTTTTTGTTTTATTCATTCACAAAATCAAAATTTCTGTGAATGGAATTCATCATTCTATCAGCAAACAAGTTTAGTATAATTTTATACTTAACCAGTTTATATAATTTTCTTGCAATTTGTAGATACAGCCATGGTTAAAAGGTGAGACATTATAGGACAAGAGTTATTAACTTTCTGCATTCCCATTCATTTCTCATAAACCATAATATAATAGCAAACATATTATAAGTTCTCCTCACTTATAAGTATGGCTGGTTTAATGAACATTTCTTGAATTACCAAAGAAAGTGGGTGAAAGTATGTTCTTATTTCTTTCTGACTATAAAATCAATATATTTTTATTTAGAAAAATTTATATTCCAAAAATATACATGAAGAAAAAGTGTTACTCTAGTTTGCATTGTTGACATTAGATTCCATTTTATAGTTTTCTTTTTCACACATATTTTAGCCTTGTCTATGTGTGTCCGTGTGTGTTAACATATATAAATTAACATAGAGGTCCGAGCTTGTCTTACATTTACTTTCTTGCTTATGAATTATCTTGTGTCTTTAAAAGCTATTAGTAAACACTTGGAAGGCAACATAAAATTCCAGTCGCAACACTTAGAATGATTCACATTTTTATAATTATTAATATTGAGTAATTTTTAATAACAGCCATTCTGACTGGTATTAGATCATATCTCATTGTGATTTTGATTTGCAGAATCTAATGATTTTGCAATGATCAGTGATAGTGATCTAATGATCAGTGATAGTGAACATTTTTTCTTATGACTTTTGGCCACATTTATATCTTCTTTTTAAAAGTGTCTGTTCATGTCCTTTGGCCACTTTTTATGGGTTTGTTTCTTGTAAATATGTTTAAGTTTCTGTAGATGCTGGATATTAGACCTTTGTCAGATTTATACTTTTCAAAACTGTTTGCCCATTCTACAGGTTGCCTGTTTACTCTGTCTGTAGTTTCTTTGCTTTCTTTGCTGTGCAGAAGCTCTTTAATTAGATTCCGTTTGTCAATTTTGGCTTTTGTTGCAATTGCTTTCGGCATCTTTGTCAATAAAAAATGATGTACACTGTTGGTGGGAGTGTAAATTTGTTCAACTACTTTGGAAGACAGTGTGGCAATTCCTCAAAGACCTAAAGACAGAAATCCCATTACTGGGTATATACTCAGAGGAATATAAACTATTCTATTATAAAGACACATACATGTGAATGTTCATTGCAGCACTATTCACAATAGCAATGCTGTGGAATCAACCTAAATGCCTATCAGTGGTAGACTACATGAAGAAAATGTGGTATATAGACACCATGGAATACTATTCAGTCATAAAAAACGAATAGGATCATGTCCTTTGCAGGACATGGATGGAGCTGGAGGCCATTAACCTTAGCAAACTACAAGAAGAACAGAGAACCAAGTACTGCATGTTCTCACTTATAAATGGAAGTGAAATAATGAAAACATATGGACACATAGAGGGGAACAACACACACTGGAACCTTTCAGAGGGTGGAGAACGGGAGAAGAGAGAGGATCAGGAAAAACAACTAATGAGTCCTAGGCTTCATACCTGGGTAATGAAGTAATCCGTATTACTCTTATAGCAAACACATTATTATTTTTATAAACTGTACACCCAACAGAGATTAAAAAAAAAAAAAAACATTGTCTTTTGTGCTCACTCTTGAGCACTAAACAAACGTAGAAAATTGGGGGAAGAGATATTGACAGAGAGGGAGGGAGGGAGAAAGGGAGGAGGGAGACAGAGAGAGAGAGAGACTGAGAGAGAGAGAGAGAGAGAGAGAGAGAGAGAGAGAGAGGGAATCAACTATCTATTAGAGCTGACATATGCCTGTTGTTCTTTATTTCCCAGTTGTTCCTCACTTTGCCTTTCTTTTTTTTTTTCAGAAATATATTTCTATGTATTTTAGAATTAAATACTATTACATACTATTCATACTTCAGAGTTTACTTTTTGTTATCACTCCACATCTCTAGGAATGCTGGTTTTAAATTTCAGGTGCGCTGCTGTGCTAATTTTGTTAAGTAACCTATCAGCCAGTAATGTGACAGCTTTAATTTTCCATTACCTTCAATTGAATCTATTTAAATATAGAACTCAGCATAGAAATATATAGATGCAAATAATGCTATCAATGTCAAATACCTTTCATTCTTTTAAACTAGAATCACCTGTGTTTTCAAGCATAAAAGTCAGATGGTAGAAGTCAAACACAGAATGTTCGCAACTTTGACAAATAAATTCACATGTGATATTTGGTGTTTCATCAATCACTTCATTTTCTTTCTTAGTCAAGACAATGTTACATTTATGGAGCAGTGTTAGTGAACAAGGTGTACCATAAAAATTCATTTTTCTGATAAATGAAGCTTCACATTTTATGATACAGAACTTTTGATATTTTCAATGAAAATATTTATAAATGGATTATAGTTACACATGTGTGTCTTTAATAAGCAGTGTTTTCTTCTCTCGGGAAGCAGCAATTGACTATAAAAATTATCAACAGCCGAATTGACCAGGCAGAAGAAAGGATATCGGAAGTCGAAGATCAACTCAATGAAATAAAACAAGAAGTCAAGATTAGAGAAAAAAGCGCAAAAAGAAACGAACAAAGTCTCCAAGA
>CM052653.1:113779966-113818219 GCA_028533165.1 Leontopithecus rosalia | reverse complement strand
GCCAAATATGGGTGAAGGGGCAGAAGGCAGCAAAACACACTGCCACGTGTGTACCTATGCAACTATCTTGCATGTTCTGCACATGTACCCCAAAACCTAAAATGCAATAAAAATTAAAAATAAATAAATAAATAAATAAATGTTTAAAAAAAAAGAAAAAAATTATGGGGAATTATAGTCAATTAGACCTGAATTTGGATCCCAGCTTTTCTCTTTACCAACTTCATAAGTTTTGTAAATTTTCCAGTCCCTTCAAGGTCTTTGTTTCTTCATTTGTTAAAAAGACGTCTTTTTTAATGTCCTGAATATGAAGTGAGATATTAAATGTAAGGGACCCAGTGCGGTGCTTGGGAAATGTTAGATAGTAAGTAAATATAATTTCCCCACATTTTTATTCACTCCCTTTGTCCTCTCATATTACAAATGTGTTGCCTTTCTAACATGCAAGGTAAATTATATGTGGAATCATGAATACGAAGAATAAAAAAATACAGCGCCCCTTTGCCAGAGCACATAGGCTAGTGGCAAAGGCAAAAATATAGTTTCAACTCTAGGGACTATATTTTGTTAAAATTCATAGTTTTGGTGAGAGGTGTGATTTCTTGACTCAGAAATCTACCTGTATGGATTCAGAATATTACCAAAAGACTAACTCCAGCTCCCTGAGAGAAAGCCAGATTAAAGGAGGTTTACACTTGTCCTTTTTATTTCCTCAAATGCCTTTTTAAAAAAGTTCATATTTTAATCTGCCTCTACAGGTCTTTAAAAGCAAGCTTTTGATAACTATAGCATTACTTTCAATATGAAGTGTGAGACAAGAGTAAGAAATGGTTGGAAAACCTGCTGAAATGATGATTTCTGCTTTTGGTTGTTCTGACTGGCTGGATGGTGGAATGTCACCCTTCATGTAGCATCCCCAGCAGCAGATTCCCACTGTTCTTCAGAGCATTCAATCTGCTACTGCCCTAGTACCAGCCCATGACCTTCACCCTATTCAACTTGAAAATAGAACAAAAGATGAGGTGTGGGTGAGGGATGGAGTAAGAAATGTGTACTCAGGGTCCCTGTTACTCATAGCCTATCATACTAATACTTCTAAAACATTTATTTAGTTTATATGGTAGATATAAGTGACAAAATTACAGCACTGAACTGTCTTTTATCCAAGGGTCTTTCCCTAATCTGCATAGGTGTTCTTTTTACTGATATAAATGACAATGCACAATGAATGAGTTTAAGCAAACTGAAAAAGAGACTTCTTTTGAAACATTTGTTTTATAAATCCATCATAAATAAAGCTATTTAACATAAGAAATCCTGCTATTTTAATTTTGCATACCATCTATAAAAATAATAATAGTGTTTTCATGAGCCTGTATAAATAGGGAGCCTGAATCAGAGAGTTTCCATATATTCTTTACCTCTGTTCATTCACAAACATTTCAGGAAAATAGTGACAAATCAGCCTACTTTCCAGATGGGAAAGACTAAACTTGGAGAAATTAGCTTCTTGTTAAAGGTCATAGAGCTTTCAACTTGTTGTGTTGAAATTCTTACCTGTTCTTTTTTTCTGAATCTTTCTGTATTGCCTCAAGATAAGATGGAAAATAGAATGTTACATTTTGTGAAACCGTAGGTTAACATTCTAGAAATACATGTTTTAAGTAATGCCACACATCTACAACCATCTGATCTTTGACAAACCTGACAAAAACAAGCAATGGGCAAAGTATTCCCTATTTAATAAAAGGTGTTGGGAAAACTGGCTAGCCATATGCAGAACGCTGAAACTGAATCCCTTCCTTACACCTTATATAAAAATTAACTCCAGATGGATTAAAAATTTAAACATAAGACCTAATACCAAAAAACGCTACAAAAAACCTATGCAATACCATTTAGGACACAGGCACAGGAAAGTAAATCACCAAAAGCAATAGCAACAAAAGCCAAAATAGACAAATGTGATCTAATTAAAATTAAGAGCTTCTGCACAGCAAAAGAAACTATTACTAGAGTGAACTGGCAACCAACAGAATGGGAAAAATATGTTTGCCACCTAGTCATCTGACAAAGGGCTATTATCTAGAATCTACAAAGAACTTCAACAAATTTATAAGAAAAAAACAACCCACCCCATCCAAAATTGGGCAAAGGATATGAACGACATTTCTCAAAAGAGGACATTTATGCAGCCAACAAACATATGAAAAAAAGGTCATTATCACTGGTCATTAGAGAAGTGCAAATCAAAACCACATTGAGACACCATCTCATGTCAGTTAGAATGGTGATCATTAAAATATCTGGAGACAACAGATACTTTAAAAGGAACGCTTTTACACTGTTGGTGGAAGTGTAAATTAGTTCAACCATTGTGGAAGGCAGTGTGGCAATTCCTCGAGGACCTAGAAATAGAAATTCCATTTAACTTAGCACTTCCATTAATGGGTATATACCCAAAAGATTATAAATTGTTCTATTATAAAGACACATGCACACATGTTCATTGCAGCACTGTTTACAATAGCAAAGACTTTTAACCAACTCAAATGCCCATCAGTGACAGACTGGATAAAGAAAATGTGGCACATATACACTGTGGAGTACTATGCAGCCATAACAGATGTTGAGTTCAAGTTCTTTGCAGGGACATAGATGAATCTGAAAACCATCATTCACAGCAAACTGACACAAGAACAGAAAATCAAACACTGCATGCTCTCACTCATATGTGGTGGTTGAACAATGAGAACACACGGATGCAGGGGGGAACATCACACACTGGGGCCTGTTGGAGGATGAAGGGGCTAGAGGAGGGGTAGCAGGAGGTGGGCGGATTGGGGTGGTATAACATTAGGAGAAATATCTAATGTAGATGATGAGAGGATGGATGCAGCAAACCACCATGGCATTTGTATACCTATGAACAATCCTGCACAATCTGCACATGTACCCCAGACCTTAAAGTGCAATAATATTTTAAAAAATATGTGGCCTTAATTGAAAAAGAAATTTAGTCAAAACTATGTCAGAGTTTCATTTTGTAAGAGAATTTGGAGAGATCCTTCCAATGTGAAGAAATCAGATTTTTCCTCCCACTTTTTCAACCTGTCATTATAATGGCAAAAATCTATGAAGAATTGGGAATGACATTTGGAAGCCACTGGATTAAAAAAAAGTCCTGTGACATGCGTGTGTCATTTACACTTTCTACAAGAATCATATAGAGAGGTTTTGGCCATAATAAAGATTAAAAGTATAGAAAATTTAATAAGGGATTAATTTGTTTAAAATTCAGATGATGTTTCTCTATTCAGACAGTAAGAAAACAAATTGTACTTGTATGAATATTTTCATACAACATTGCTATTGAATTATGCATATGTTAGACCTATCTTGAATATTGTGGTTACTTCTAAACTTGAACTTTTAAAGATAACTTTGAGTTAAATGTAGGGTGTCTAAAGAAGCTATATTATGGAAAATACTGCTTAGCTATGAAAAAGACACCTCACAAACACATAATGACCAGGACTACGTATGAGAATAGCTATTATGTATTAAAACATTTTTTAACAGATGTTGCCATAGACTCTAGGGAATAGAATAGCATCCCTAAAGAAAAAAAAAGAGACAAGGCTGAGCTCCTTGTAAGCAATTCAAAACATTTGAGTTGCCCAACCATGAGATCCTATGTCCTGAGGATATTAGCTCCTCATATCTGCTTGAGTTTAAGCCAAGATGATATAATCCATTTTGCAAAATATTGAAGAAGAGATTGGATAAATGTTCAATAAGTAGTTACAGACAATATGCACTGCAAGTTTTCTTTCATTTGCAATAATCTATGAATTTTATGTAGTGATTTTTTGATAAATGATTTCGGAGTAGGCCATGAGAAAAAAGAGTACTATTTGGACTGGATCACATGCTTACTGAACATCCAAATTATTTCCATGAATGATATGCTACAAATGTAATTAACACCAGGGTGGAAGAGTGACACTCCAGTCAGAGGAAGCCTTCAACCTTTGGTAATCTGTCTGTTCAGATACAACTTTTTCCCTGGAGATGTACTATTTTAATTAAGAGTTATATTTATCTAAAATTTATTAACCAAATTAAATCAATATCACCACTCATTAAGTGCAATGCAGATGCACAATATCGCATTTGCATATGAATCCACTTTTCATTTCCTTCTCAAACATCAGTGTGCCACCTGCTAATCAAAATGTGGTTCCTGAGTTCAATCTTCAAAATTACAACAGTACAATCATTCCTCCATTCCTCCCCTTCTAGAGGTAAGAAACAGTGTCTGAATTTAAAGAAATTAAGGAAATAGAAACAAATGGAAGTGGTTTTAAGAAAGTATACTTCTAGCATCAGCTTAGAGTAAGATAAAAAATATTTGGACATGTAGAATTAACATAGGTTGCCACTTACAATGGTATGAAAGATTTGTGAAGTGAGTTTGTATTTAGTTGTTCAACAAATGCTGACTGTCCATGAAGCACATGATTATCGGGAGATATTTTCCTGTAGAATGATAAAGTCTGGTGCAGTACAAAGGCAAACATCAAATTCAATCAACCATGCATCCTAAAGGTTTTAGCAGAGTATTAGGAAATAGGGATGCTTAATTGAGACTGAGGGAAGCTGATAGGTAAAACTAAATATTAATGTGGTAAAAAACAGCAATAAAGAAAAACAAAGTTAAATGATATATGACAAATAAAGTATATTTGAACTTTAGAGACTGTGAAAATTCAGGTTCTTGAGATGACATACTGTAAATATGCTCATTTACACAGTACCAAAGTGATATGGATTTCTGCCTTATGCAGCATTGCAGTTGATCTTCAGTGCTTTCTGTCAGTGAGGGTCAAAAAGGTTGTTTAAATAAAAGTATCATAATGACACAGATTTATAGAAGGATTTCTTGTTGTTTATTTAAGATGAAGAGAAATGATTTTTCTATCAGTCTCTGAACTCCACTTGGTCTTTTTGTTTGTCTACAACAGGCGCTACTGCAGTAAATCAATCATAGCAGGGTTTGTGAGTTGCTTGTACAAAGCATTGCTGATAATGGTGACTGCATTCACTTCACTGGCAGCTTGAGGGGGAGGCACTGTGGACATCCAGTTGAAGTGTGGAGGGTGGTCAGAAAGAAAATATGACATATATCTGTGGGAGAAGAGAGTGAGTGATCAGGAAGAATATAGGCTGTAAGACAGAGAAGTAACACACCGGGAAAGTAACCTGGCAGTAAATAACACACTGCTAACTAGAACTCTGGGGGTAGCAAAAGAGCAGGCATTGGAATTTGAATTCAGGTTTTGTATGAGTGCCTCTGATGGCATTACATGAGTTGTGGCATGCTTTGCCATGTATATTTCTGCATTCCAAGAACAAAATGTAAAAATGTTTTTGAAGTGCCAATCACAGACTCTGATTGATGTGTTGTTATTTTATTTTACCAATCATCTTGTTTTAAAGGCTAATTTAGTGGGACACATTGGACAGTCTCACACTTCCCATCTCCAAGAACAGAAATGATAGGATTAATAACACTGCCCAACAGCTGGTCCAACCCTTGTGAGTTAGAGATGCTAACAGGAAATTACAGCATGTTGGAATTGGCTTCGGTGTTGAGAATACACTGTGTCTCACTGCTAAAATTCTCATGCTACCTTTATTATTATTTACCAGGCTGGTTTCCCAGTTTTAATGATGGATGTTTGTGAATAAACAAATAAATGGTTGTTTATAATAGCTGTCTAATTCAGAGGTAGAGACACAAAGATAACTGACTGCTAATAGGAGAATAGTACTATAGTGAAAATTCCTGTGTTACGTAACTTTTAAGATTTTGAAGTTTCTCTCTAAAGTTACAATTGTATTTCTAAACAGAGATAATAAAACCCAACATAAGAGACATATGCAGATCAAAGATAAGATTAAACCTAAGAGGTGGAGGGTATCTCTGTATGGTCTTTGACATGTTTTCACCTATCTTTGCATGATTAATAATCTAAATAAAAATTATTAATGTATGCACATATAAACTAAATTTGCTCAATATTTATTAACATCTTGTATATACCACATAAAATATATCACACCTTCTACCTTTGAAAATGGTATAATCTCATTGATTTACTTATTCTGCAAGTACTTATTTTATTTCATTATGACTCAGGCATGGATGGCATTGCTTAAATAAAATGACCTGCTACCTTCCAAAAGCAGCTTGCACTGTGAGAGATTAAATTTACATAGATAAAACATGAAAACATTAGTACAATACTAAGGTGTGTATTATAATAAGAGAAGAATCCAGGAATCTGTATTCAGTTGTGTAAGTAAGGTTTCTTCTCCTGCAGAGCTTTACAGGGCATATTCGTACTTTGGAAGGATTGGGAGCATCACCATCTATTTCTAGCCTGAATAGTGACATTAATCTGGCTCTTATTGGGGTGGTCTTCACATGCTCATATCTGAATTGGAAAGCTACAAGAATCCAGATAAGTAAAAGTCCATTATGCACAAGTCTTGTTCTGTAGGGCATAATATTTTTGATGAGGAGTAGAGGATGTAAAAAATCTGGATAGGCAGAAAGAAGACTACTTTTGCTCAAGAAAGAAATAAAATATAAGCAAACCCTAGAAGTGGGAGTGACAGAAAGCAGGAGAAAAAGGGAGAGGAGAGCAACTTGCAGCAGTAGATGTTTGCTACTAGAAGATGGAGCTGGAGAGGGGCACTAGCTCTGGGATAGGGACGACCCTAAATAGCAAGGAGAGAGTACAAAGTTGTCTCTAGAAAGAGTATCCAAGTAGGTTTCCTTGAATGCTAAATGTTTCATCATAAATGTTACCAATGAAGAACTTTAACGCAGACAAAGGAACAATGTGAACTATAAGACATGTGGGCCCAATGCTATTTTGCAATCTGAGGGAAAGAGGCAGAGAAAGAGAGAGATTGAGACCCAGATACTTTTACGTTTTTTGTTGGTAGCAAGTAACTGATATCGTAGTCGAAGTTGACAGTTGATTGATTACAGGGGTCACCCTAGTCTGTGTTCTATTAGGCTGGAATTAGATCTATTTATTAAATATTTAAGTGTGCAATGTCTTCATGATTATAATCCAGAGGCATTTTCATCAATAATAGCTTGTTCTTCATGCAAAAGGGGGACTTGGAGATAAGCTGAGCATTTCTATCAAGGGTTGGGGATACACATTTAATATCCTCCATCAGTTTTCCAAGAGGGAAAAATACAAGTGTTGCAATATGATGATCAACACAACATGGTGGCACATGGAGCCAACCTGTATGTTATAAATTAGAATCCCAATATTGCTTTGCATGTTTGGGTGTAGGTGCATTTATATCAAGGCAGGAAACTGACATCTCAGCAATCTGTTCTCACCTCAAACATCTAATCCTTTCCTTCCTCTAACAGATGTCTTTGGCTGCACAGGGGATAGAATAGAGTATGAGGGTGCAAGGATGTGGGACAACCTAGCCTTCGCTTTGCAAAAACACCAAGTAAATTTTGATCTTATTCATTTCTACTTCAACTAAAATAATTAACTGAGGGGCAGCAAGAACTTAGCAAGATAAATGAAGAACTGCCCAAAGTTGAATATTAACCAGATCACTTTCTTCTGTATATTGTTATATCACTAGATAATATACTGTTATTTTGTAAAATTTGATAAAATAAAAAAATTAAAATGATCACTTATATAACTATCAATTTCTTTATATATAATAATCAATAAAATTAAGCACTATTCTGTTTACCCTTGCCAAGTAATGTAGGAATCCAGTATAATTTTCACATCAGATATGTCCATAGAATGATCTCTCCCTCCCCGAAAAAACAGTGCATGCAAATTCCAAAAACATGTGTTCTTTCTTTGAATGAGATAATTTGGCATGGTGGCTGAGACGTCAGATAAGCTTAACTGTGAATTTATAATTAATTCTTAATCTGTTTGAACCCCTAATCTCACCATTTCTAAAGCTTGGGTAGAATTTACCTGACAAGGAGGTGGTAAAGTTCAAATGAGATGCATTAACAGGGAGGCTTGTACAGAGAGGGGCTCATTAAATTTTAGTCCCTCCACAGAGAGTGCTGCATGGTAATTTAAGTGTCAAAAGTGCCAAAGGACATAGTATTTTAACAATGACCTTAACCTATCATCACCAAGTGCTGGAGCCAAGATTACAATTCTCATTCATACTGACTTTCCTTTTGGTACTTGGAATGGTCAGTTATACAGTCATTCCTGGTTTGTTTAGAGCCATAAATCATCTCATGCAAGAAAATAGCTGTGCTTTGCCAAAATGGTAATCACCATTGAACTTTACCGAATTGAGACAAAGTACCCACTGAAGGCTTTTTACAAGCTAGCTTTCAGCCTGAACCGAGCAAAGCATGCCGTATTTACTCTGTCAGTAATCTTGACAAGAGTCGATGGTGCCAAATTGTAACATATAAGGGCAAAATTTCAGTCATTGTGACAAGCAGTAGTGAAATACTTGCTAAGCAGCAGGAAGTTCCTGGTAGTTCAGAAATAATGCCTGCACACGGGGCAGAGAAAGCAGACTTGCTCTCAGTCTCACATGGATATACTTTATTTGAGGAAGACACGCAATGATACATCTAGAACAAACCAGATTTGCAAAAAAGGAATGCCCCATAAACACATTTACATGACTCTTATTATTTAAACCAGAGGACCTCTTCAGAAGTGTTGGACAGGTGTCTCATTTTCTATAAATACTTCACTGGTGCACCCTCTGCAAACATCTCTTCCCTGCCAAACTTCACAATACTTCTAATAAAGTTCATTTAGTAATGAGAAAGCAGTTTGGAACTTGGGAAATTGGTCTAAAGGTGGTGAATAGTTTTGAGGATATTTCTCTCCTACAATGCACATAACAAGGGGATTTTATCTAGGGACTGGTCTTAAGCTCCTCAAAGTACCCATGCCTCCTAATTCCAGATTCTCCAATCCTCCATTTCAGTAACTAGTGTCCAGGTCAAAGTTTAACTTTTTTTCTTGGGTCTTCATAATCCATGTTTTATTACAGATTATCCTCTCCTCTGATGATCTAGGGATGTCAATTTAATTAACAGAGTGAAGTAACTGTCCCTGGACTAGTAAGGATAATCTAGGAGACATTATTATTATACTCATTAAGCTTTGACTTATCAAGTTTGACTCATAAAAACAATCTTACTTTCCAGTTTTTAACCCCAGCTTTGAAACTGCCTTGCATAGCAAACACAACATTTGAAATACTATTTTAATTTGGAATGACTTCAGGATCCATTAGAGATTGTGAGGAATCTGAATCTCCACCTTGCAACAACAGTTCAGTCCTCCCAACTCATGCTGGCAAGAGAAGGTGGGCCTTGCTGTGCTTCCTGCTTAGCAGTGGTCAAATGGAAGAGAGCATGCTCATAAGAGAAGCTGTTTATTTAGACAGCTGATGTGCAATCTGAATCCAGACATTTCCATGTGCCCAGTCCCAGATAAGCTAATAAGGAAGGCAGACGTAGACCAGGGCTAAAACTCAATTCTGCTCATAAAGAAAGGAATCCTCTCAAAATAACCTTTGAAAACATGTCCCAGGGGTTAGAAGAAAGGAGTGGGACAGAAGAAGAAAGAAGAAAAAGGAAAGAAGAAAGAAGAAAAAGAAGAGGAGGAAGAGGAGGTGGCGGAGGTGGTAGAGGTAATATACATTAATTGGAAATGGTGATAAAAGTATTTTACATTTGAGGCCTTCAAGTGAGTAAAATGAAGACTTTTTCATCACATTTCCAAAAAAAATACGACCCTAATGGGTACTTAGAAATAATAAATACTTTGTTTTTCCTACTCCCTTTTGGGAAACCTGGGGAAGCAGCTGTCTCATTCAAGAAAGGGGAAGACATTCTTCTTCCCTGACACTGTACCAATACTTCTACACTCAAAAAAAAAAAAAAGAATCCAAAATCTTGGTTCTCTTTCTAGGGCTACTACTGAAGAGTGTCCACAATGCTGTTTGCAATGTGGCATTTGTTTCTACTATAGGCCACACAGTGCAGGAGACACCTGTGCTATTTCCCAGCTTCTGCTGGAGTTGAGCAATGGTGCAACATGGAGAACCCATGGAGCTCTGCCATGGAGGCTTTACTCTTAGCTTAGACTCCATCCAAAACTGGCCTTCAATCTGAATGTCTTCCCCATTGCCCCTGAGTAGAGTGGCAGAAGCAATACATCAGTACCTACTCTAATACTTAACATCTGTAATTAGAGATGTACAAAGATTTATATAACTCCTTTAACGTTCCCAAAACCATATGAAGGAAGGATTATTATTTTTCTTGCCATTGGACAGATAAGGAAACTAAGGCTTTGAAAGTGTAAATAAATTTACATGTAGCTTTGGCCCAGAGCAAGACCACCACGTCATTTTTCATCTATCCTGTGGGTTACCAAGTGAAGCAAGCAGATGGCTTTACAAGACACAGAGGAAGAGCCTTAGTTCCTTGGAACTTAGGTGCAAGCAATAAATGACGGAGGGCTGTCCAGGCCCAGTGAAAAAGTGAACATTCCAGTATCCACACTGTTGATCTCAGTTACTAAGATCAGACACTCATAGAAAAGGACATGAAACTCCTGAATTTGACTTACAAGTATATACATAGAAAGCATATTAGAATTTGATTTCAGTGTGTGAGAGCCACAGTTCCTATTATTGTCTTCTTTCTGGAGCCTTACAGTAGCTGGGGAAAGCAAACCTTCAGGAGGTGCTATGCATCAATTCATGAGTTCAGTGAATATGATCACACTATTCAAAAGATACGATGTCATTAAGAGAGAGGGCTCAGGAAACAAACAGCCAGGGTATTAGGTGTTTGATTTTGAGCAAGCTACTTGTTCTTTCTGTGCCTCAATTTCCTCATTCGTAAAATAGGAAAAATAATATATACCCTTTGTAATAGTTATGAGTATCCTATGAATTCATACACACAAAACCCTTGAAACAGTGGCCGTTGCAGACTGAATGCTTAATAAACAGACATATTGATATAGTCAATGATTTTGATGTCCAGAATGAATAAGTAATTCCTCCTCCACCCACCTGAGAGAAATATGTCTTAATCAATTCATTCCTGTGGATACCATATGTCACATTAGTTTTTTTTTTTTTTTTTTTTTTTTTTTGAGACGGAGTTTCACTCTTGTTACCCAGGCTGGAGTGCAATGGCCCGATCTCGGCTCACCGCAACCTCCGCCTCCTGGGTTCAGGCAATTCTCCTGCCTCAGCCTCCCGAGTAGCTGGGATTACAGGCACGCGCCACCGGGCCCAGCTAATTTTTTGTAACTTTAGTAGAGATGGGGTTTCACTATGTTGACCAGGATGGTCTCTATCTCTTGACCTCGTGATCCACCCGCCTCGGCCTCCCAAAGTGCTAGGATTACAGGCTTGAGCCACCGCGCCCGGCCGTCACATTAGTTTTTTAAGGACATATTCTCAGATAGCCAAAGGTTTCAGGTAAACCATAGGGATCTGGAGACTGATGCCTTAGATTCACACCACAGCTGCTTGCCTGACCTGCATCAAATGTGCTTTTGGAAGGAAGCTTATCCAATACCACTTTAATATCTTCAGATGTTTTCTCTACTTTGGCAAGATGATTTTTAGCTACAGCATAGACTGGCTTTAGGTTCTCTGCTCAGAGTAAAGGTACCAAAATGAAGAGGGATCCAACACACAGGGATACGATATGATGAATAGAAAAAATTCACATCTGTGGCTCCTAAGCAAGTGTTTGATTTTTAAAGCATTACTCAAATTATATAAACCACATTTCCCCTACTGCTGCCACCAAAATGTAGGTTTTGTACATCTTCACCACTAAACACACACACACACACACAATTCGCTAGTAATAATTTAATATTTTTCTAAAAATAGAAAATCAAGGTTCTCATTATTCAGTATAAAGCAAGAACCTTCTGGAAGCTATGTGATACTATAAATATTTTCAAACCAGTCATAAAATAATCCAAGACCTCTTTCATGTGTTAAAACTATTGAGCTTACTTTTATTATGATTCAGCTGAAGCATAAGTAACCCTAAGGCATGATGGAAATTATAATTTAACATATAGAATCAGATACAGAATAAAAGAGAAATCGACAGGGAGCTAAAAGCAACCAACCAAAAGTGAATTATTTTGACAAATGGGCAAGTTTCAGATATAGTAATAAAATGTGTAATAGGGACACACTGAAGTCCAAAATAAGATCAGGAATAGTATTTGCAGAATTCTTCCATGAAACTTGGATTGAAGCGTAATGATTCATTTAGTTGAGATTTAAGTAGAATAAAATAAACATATCTATTCATAATTGTAATTCAAAATTCTTTCCCTGCCTAGAGAGTGAGGCCTGACTTATATCAAGGGACATAAGAAATATGCTGATTTTATTCCTTTTACTACAAGTACAGCTCCCTGGGGCAAGGCCAGCTGGTGAAAATTCATGTAGGCTGGTATACTGTGGGCCTTTATTTACAAGGCATTAAAAATACATCAGGAAGACAAAAGAATACTCCAAACAATAAACTTGAACAGCTATGAACCCTGGTGCAGTGCAGCTGTTTTCCCAATCCAAGGCACACCATAGTTCTCTCTTGTCGCTGAACTTTCTTTTACTTATTCCTCTTGAGCTTCCTCCAGTGGAAAGGGACTTTCTTGGAGTCTGTATTCTGTCAAAATTTGAACTGCTTTGATGTGAGCAACATAGGAGAGTATGCTTTTTGTTTGTTTTGCTGTGGAAATTTTTACTAGAGACGATTCTTGTTGCTTTTCATAGACATGTGACTGCAGAGTGTCAGTCAGGTTGACTCAAGAAGCTGCCAGCTAAGTCATCCTCATTTTTTTTATTCTTAGAGATTTTAGGTATTTTAGGAGATTGGTTTGTCAACAAAGTAACATGCAGATTTGCAAAGAAAATTAGAAAAGGCAGAAAACTAGGTGTAAAATGATTCTACTGGCAGAAATAAACATTTTGAGGAAGCAATGGGGCATTTTACAGACAGATAAACATTCTCATTGTTTTAAGTGAGCATTTTTAAAACAATGCTACCTTATGGATTATAAACATTCATACATGATTTGCACCTATGAAAATGTTTGTAGAGCATTGCATTGTAGGGAAGAATGTGAGTTTGGGCATCAGAACCATTAGTTTCAAATCACAACTTCACTTTTGCTAACCTCTCTGTGCCCGTTTCCTTGTTTATAATGCAAGAATATCTACTTTATAGTTTTCTTTTGCCTGGTAAATTGCATGTATTCAATAAAAGTTGGATATTGCAATTTTTGTGTACTTTCATCTTATTTTTTCCTTAGTATTAGGATGATTGATTGTCACATTCATACTTAAATGATGCTTTATTTTGCTACTTAAAAGATTTCAGTTACTAGATCCAATAAAGTATTAATCAAAAGGAGAGCCACCAGTAAGCTTTGGATCATCTGACTGTGGTATTTTCTACACCTTGAAACATGGAACGGTGGAGAGCTTTAAAAACAAGCCAGAATTTTAAACCCAAGTTTTTCACTTAACAATTATGTGACATCAGAAAGGTTGTTCTACTTTTTCTGGGATAAAAGAATACAAAGGTGTCCAGCTATAGTGGCTCACACCTGAAATCCCAGCACTTTGGGAGACCAAAGCGGGTAGATAACCAGAGGTCAGGAGTTTGAGACCAGCCTGGCCAACATGGGGAAACACTGTCTCTACTAAAAATACAAACATTAGCTGGTTGTGGTGGCCAGGACCTGTAATCCCAGCTACTCTGGAGGATGAGGTAGGAGAATCACTCAAACCTGGTAGGTGGAGGTTGTAGTGAGCCGAGATCATGCCCTAGCACTCTAGCCTGGGAGATATAGCAATACTCCATCTCAAAAACAAAACAAAACAAAACAAGATCTGCCTCATCCCAGGATATACAATAGCAGCAAAGATTAATAAATCTATTTATCTTAACTTGATAGGGAAAAACTACAGAGACCGATGGAAGCATCACATTTTATTTAATTAGTCTTGGTCTGGGGTCCCTTGGTAGAACCCAAGAGGTTTAGAAAGAGCTGCCCAGAATCCGTTTCCAAACTCCTCCCTTACTTTCTAATTCAGTTCATTCTATGAATATTCTGCGCTTTTCTCTGTAGTAGCTTAACCCTGGGAAGAGTGACAAATACTAGGCTTGTTTAATACCTTATCATGAATTCTTTCCAGCTCTGTGATGGTACTTTCACCTTGCATTCAATTATCTGTTTACACATTTTGTATTCTCAGCTAGAATTTGATATGCTCTTCTGCACAAAGTCCATGGCAATTAACACAGTGACAGCCACATAGTCAGAAATTCAACACATATTTATTGAAAAACAAAATCAGTAATTGGTCCCACTGACATCTGAGGAAGAAATAAATAAAAAGAGCTCCCCACAGTGATTATTTGGGACATGCTGTATGAGTAACTGACATATTAATTCCAGCTTGCATTATCACATAAACGGCTCCAGTAACCAGACCTGTTCCATGTACAGTTGCCAAATATATGTAAAACATCTGTTAAGTTCTGAGCTTTCTAGTAAATCTAACACTGAAAATGGTCTTTTTACTGAATAAGCAGATGGCAGTAGTTTGCTAGGAGAGTGATACAGAAACAGCCCCATTTTACATTAAGGTCAAAGCAGAAATAGAAGAAAACTGTTAATATTGGTCCACAATATCAGTGATTGTGGCAATAAAAACAGGATATGCAAGAATCAGATTTCTTATGTTTTGATTTAAAATGGGAACAGATAAAATGCAAGGTATCCATGAGTTTCTTATGCAAACAACACAGCCAGGTGCTGTGGCTCACATCTGTAATCCCAACACTTTGGGAGGGTAAGGCAGGCAGATCACCTGAGGTCAGGAGTTCAAGACCAGTCTGACCAACATGGTGAAACCGCATCTGTAGTAAAAATACAAAAATTAGCTGTCATGGAGCGGGTCCCTATAGTCTCAGGTACTGGGGAGGCTGAGGCAGGAGAATAGCTTGAACCCAGGAGGTGGTGGTTGCAGTGAGCTGAGCTCACACCACTACAATCCAGCCTAGGCCAGAGTGAGACTCCATCTCAATCAATCAATCAATCAATAAAACAAGCAAGCAAGCAAACAATAGAAGCAGCATGATTGGGCTCTTAAACATGCTCATGAATAAACCCACTAATAATCTTTGGCACTTGGAGCCCAATTATCATGTTTTTGTTTCTGTTTTTTATTTTTAATTTTCTCCCTTCATAGAAGTAGAACTCAGTAGGGAAATAAGATGGTGGTTTTTTTGGAGCAATTTTCTCTAACTTTTACAACACCTTTCAGAGTAGAAAAAAAAAGCCAAAATAATTAACCCCTTGTAAGAGCAGCATGGATTTCAGTGTCACAAGCCACTGGCTTTCAACACAGTTTTAACCACGTTATAGCTGCTAGACCTTGGTCATAGTAAATAGCATCTGTTTCCTATTCTCCAAGTGCAATGTTTAACAGAACAAAGGAGAATTGACATAAGCTTTGGATTAGAAGAGCCTGGCGTGTGAAGTCTAGTTCAACAGTGACTTGGGAAAATGACATCTTGGTAAAATCCTGCTGTAAAAGGAGATGATGAATCCAGCAGGGTTGTTTTGGGCTCTGAAGAGCCTGTAGAAGCACAGGGAGTGCCCAGGATGATTACCACATGAATGCCAAGTTGTTTCATTATCTCTTCCTGCCCCTCCTTGCCTCCAATCCCCTACCCAATCTATACCATCTCCAGATTGAGTATTGTAACAATGGAGATCAAATGATATTGAAGTGACCACACTAGGACCATGAATTCCTCCGTTCTCACTTGTAGGAAAAGGCCACTGGAAAGTGGTTGTTCTGTCTATGTCTAGATACAGACCAGAAAACCATCTGCAAATGGACCTTCTCATGAAGGGAGATCTGACTGTATATGTGAAAACTGAAATGAGAAGAGAGCTCTTTCTTTGAAAAGACCTCTGTGTTCACAACCACAGCCCTGAATATGCTCACAGAGCCTTTAGGAAGAGAACAGTTAAGTCAGCACATAAAAAAAAATACACTGTGGATTGTAGGGATGTAGTAAGGAATAAATGGGGAAAGAATGAGGCAATAGAAAAAGATCTACAGATTTGTGGCTTATTTCTACTTCCTGTCACAGGGTGTTATAGGTCTCTTCAATGCCTTCTCACTCCTCCCAACCACGCTGGCTGCAGACGCTCACACATGTCTCTCTCACTTTAACTCTGAGGTTGCAGAGTGCAGTCGATAGCCCACCATCAAACTGGTCTACTTTTCTTGGTGCTATTTTCACATTTGTGCCTCTTTTCTAAAACTTCCTTCTAACTTGCATTTGTTGCCTTATTATTAATTATGATAATGAAATTATCCATAAAAGAGTGATTTTTTTTAATGAGAATGAGAATGCTAAAAATGTCCTCTCTGCAATAAGAAAGCTGAACTCGGGAGGACTTTTTTTTTGCCTTCAAGTTCTGGGATACATGCACTGCATGTGCAGGTTTCTTACATAGGTATACATGTGACATGGTTGATTGCTACTGTTACACCCATCAACCCATCATCTAGGTTTTAAGCCTCTCATACATTAGGTATTTGTTCTAATGATCTCCCTTCCTTTGTCCCCCACCCACTGACAGGCCTCAGTGTGATGTTCCCTCCCCTCCCTGTGTCAGGTGTTCTCATTGTTCAACTCCCACTTATGAGTGAGAACATGAGGTGTTTGGTTTTCTGTTCCTGTGTTAGTTTGCTGAGAATGATGGTTTCCAGCTTCCTCCATGACCTTGCACAGGACATGAACTCATCCTTTTTGTGGCTGCATAGTATTTCATGATATATATGAGCCATATTGTCTTTATCCGGTCTATCATTGATAGGCATGGAAATTGGTTTTAAGTTATTATTAGTAATCAATAATAACCTATTGCATGACTGACTACTCTAAAACAATGAGGTAAGAATCCTTACCTTCATGATTCCAAACAGAGGACATACAAATAACAAAAAAAAGCAGCAATACCATATGATGTAACAAGAGGAGGTCCAGGATGAACCATGATTAACTACTAGAGAAACTGCATAAAGACAATGCTTACCCTATGAATCCATAAAACAAAGAGGCCTGGCATGGCCCAGACTGTTCAATGCAGATGCAACTTGAGCAGGAGCTTTCAAATGATTTTCAGGTTGGAGAAAAGTGGGGAGTCATTTCTGTTGGGAAAACTGCATGAGCAAAGATAAGATTTCAGAAACAATCTAAGGTGGGTGGATCACTTGAGCCCAGGTGTTTGAGACCACCCTATGCAACGTGGAAAAATCATGTCTCTACAAAATATAAAATACAAAAAGTAGCTGGGTGTGGGGAAATGCACCTGAAGTCCCAGCTACTCGGGGAGTTGAAGTGGGAGGAATGATTGAGCCCAGGAGTGAGAGGCTGCAGAGAGCCATGATTGCACCACTTCGGTGACAGAGTAAGACCTCGTGAAGAAAAGGAGGAAGAAAAAAGAAGAAAGAAGACGAACCTTTAGGTTTGTAAGACAGTGGAACTATTTTGTATGCATGATACAATAATTGTCAATACTTGACCTTGTATATGCGTCAAAACACAGAGAACTGTACACCACAAAAAGCAAACCTTAATGTGAACTATATACTTTAAATAATAATGATGTCTCACTATTGCTTCATCAGTTGTGACTAATGTATAACACATATTCAAGATGTTAATGAGAGGAAACTATGAGAAGACAGCAGGTGAAAGGGGGTATGGCGGACTCTGTACTGTCTGTTCAATCTTCTGTAAAGAAAACACTACTATAAAAATATAGTTTATTAAAACAAAACCCATTTAACTGCCGAAACATCATATAAACCCCAAATCTCACCAGAGTCATAAAACAACATTATGATTTTTAAAGAGTACCTCCTATAAACCCTATCATGTTTATTATGATCACCTATTTCTTGGGAAAAAAATGAAAGAAAAAATTTACATTAATTCTTTGAAGAAGCATGTAACTTTTCTACTCATAAATTGAACATAGACAGGAAACAAGAGGCATGTTGTTTTCTCTGGTTTCAAAGTCGGTGTGGCTCACTGCTGATTCTCTCTCTGTCATAGAGTTTTGTAAACTTTTCATGCCCTTTTGACAACATCCTTGTCTTTGGGAGTAAGGTGCAGTACTTAAGTGTTCATACTGTTTGTTTTCACAGCTGGCTTTTTTGGTTGCAATACTAAGCTACATGCTGTGTCTTACTTTTGATGTTACTGGAATGTGTGGATTTTTATCAATTTAAATAATAATCTAACAAAATACACAGGTGATTTCGTGAATATTTGGAAAGGCGCCCATCTAGAAAAAAAAATGAACTTACTACCAGCCATTTATGTCATTGTTTAGATTTCTATCAGTCAAAAGTATTTATTTTGTGTGTAAGACATTTTCTTGATGCTATGATGTTTTTCAAATGCATCTTTCTTTTGAGTCTTAAATAAGTCATTATCTAAACTTTGATCAAGATTCCTGTGACACGATGGTTTCCAGAAGAACTTCCTTATGATTTTATCGAAAGATAACATGATATTGGTGATAAAGAAAAAGGAGATGGGGTGGGATGTGTTATTTTTTCCTCAAAGCTGTAACAAATAACCGCAAAGTCAATGGTTTAAAACAAAACAAATATATAATGTTATGATTCTTAAGGTCAAACATTCAAAGTAATCCTTAGTTAAAATCAAAGTGCAGGCAAGGCTTTCTTCTTTCTGTAGGCTTCAGGAGAGAATCTGATTTTTTTTTAATTTTTGTTTTGTCTTTTTGTTTTTTTACTTTTTCTAGCTAATAAAGATAACTTAAGTGTTCATACTCATATTCCTTGGCTTGTAGACACTTCCTCCATCTACAAATCATATTATTCAAACCTATTTTTCACCATCATATCACCTTTTCTGACTATGATCCTCTTGCCTCTCTTTTACAAAGACTTTTCAGATGACTATACTGGACCAGCCAGGGTATTCTAGGATAAGAGCTCCAAATGAAGATCTTTAACTTAATCACATATGCAAAGTTCCTTTTGCCAAGTCTCTTTCCTGAGGATTAGGATATTGACATTCTTTGGGAGGCACTATGCAACCTTGAATTGAGGGCTAAATTAGAAGGTGGGTGCAGATTACTTATCAGATTGAGGAATTAAAAAGGAGAATTATGGGAAATAAAAGAATTTAAAAATAAGAAGAAAATCCAATAATGGAAGAAGGAAGAAACAAGAGTATCAGTGAAGCTTAACACTTAGTATAGAAGGTGGTTTTAATGAAATTTATTACCAAGAAGACTCTTGTAGACGTGTAATTTGACATACAGAAAATATGGGTTGAGGTGCCTTCATTAAGCTTACTTGGCAATTAGAATAATCAATATGCAAAATCATTTTCTCATTTTCAATTTGGTATATCATACAGCTCTGCAATTTGTAAAGATTTACAGGGGAAAAGATAATGTGATGTGACTCTAGTATGTAAATTTGCCTCTTGTTTCCTGTCTATGTTCAATTTATGAGTAGAAAAGTTACATGCTTCTTCAAAGAATTAATGTAAATTTTTTCCTTCATTTTTTTCCCAAGAAATAGGTGATTATAATAAACATGATAGGGTTTATAGGAGGTACTCTTTAAAAATCATAATGTTGTTTTATGTCAAATAATGAGTTTGAGAGTAGAGACAAACTTAGGTTTATGCCTATGCTACTTAGTAAATATAATTGAAAATTTCACCTGTGTCTCAGTTTTATCATCTAGAATATGGGTATACAAAGGCCTTCTTTTTTTGGTGTTTTTGATAACCAAATGGGATTACATATGAAAAGCACCCAAGATAATATATTAGTTATTATATATTGACTCTAGTGGCTCAGTAAATTATCATCATAGTTCAGTAAATACAGGATCGCTATGCATCGATTCATTCATTTTATTGAATACTTACAACATGTCAGAGAGCAGGTTGGAATCCATAATGCATTTGAGAAATGTGAAATGGTGGTGAAATCCATAATACATTTGAGAATAGAGGAAAGTCTTCCTTGTGGATGCCAAACCCATAGCACTTAGCTCAATTCCTGCTAAAAAGTAGGTTTCTAATTACTGTGTGATTAATAAATATATGGACTAATGACACAAACCATCTTCATTGAAAATTCTCACTTTTTAGTTACTAGGGTTTTGGGAAACAAAATGAAGCAATACAAATTGATATGGTGGTGCTGAAAGGCAGCACCGAGAGCTTAGTGCACCCAGAGGAGAAATGCTGACTGGAAAAGGGTTTCTGAATTTTTTCCAGGTGACGAAGTGGGACACTTGTTAGATGTCCCACTAGACATCTATGCCAGGAACTGGAACATTATATATGAGGAGGAGAGCAGAGACTTAACCTGGGAGGTAAGGGAGGTTTAAATACATTTATCTGGACATCAGAGAACATGGTAGAGTAGACAATTTCAAGTGTCTATTCCTCCACAGAAGCATAAGCAAATCATTAATAAGCTATTGCAATAACTTCTATTACAACTCTAGAAAACAGAGGTTTATACCACCTAAGAGAATTCTGAATGAAGGAAAGGGCAACTTTAGAGTGGTAGGAGCTTTGTGGCACTTTTATTTATTCTTGCCCCACCCTTCCCTAGCTCTCAGTGGTCTTAAAAAGGACAGCCCCACTAGGAGTGTGGGACACTGGTCACTGGTCCTGGAGGGTACAAAGCAGATCTTATTTGCAGATAATTGGGATTTCTTTCTTTTCTTTTTTCTTTTCTTTTTTTTTTTTTTTTTTTTTTTTTTTTTAGAGACAGAGTCTCACTCTGTTGCCTAGGCTGGAGTGCAGTGGCACAAATACAGATCACCGCAGCCTTCAAACTCCTAGGCTCAAGCCATCCTCCCATGGCAGCCTCCTGAGTAGCTGGGAATAGAGGCTTGCACCACCACATCTGGCTAATTTTTAAATTATCTGTAAAGAACAAGTCTCACTATGTTGCCCAGGGTGGTCTTGAACTCCTGCCCTCAAGTGATTCACCTCGGCCTCCCAAAGTGCTGAAATTACAAGAGTGAGTCACTGCACCTGTCTTTTTTTTTTTTTTTCCTGATTTACCTGTCTAAGGAGTACCTGAAAGACTGACACAGGGTAGTCTCTATTTCACATAATTTGGAACTCATTCAGGCTAGAAAGGCAAAGTATTTACTTGAAAATACAATTGTGTATCACATGTTGATGGTGACATGTTCTGAGAAATGTGTTGTTAGGATATTTCATTATTATATAACCACCACAGCAGGTACTTACCGGGACCCAGTTGGTACAGTCTGCCACACACCTAGGCTCTATTATACAGCTATTGCTCCTATGCCTATAGACCTATATAGCAGATTACTGTACTGAATACTGTAGGCAATGGTAACATAAAGGTATCTGTGTATCTAAACACACCCAAGCACTGAAAGAAATAGTAGAAACATAGTATAACTTTTTTAATTGTGTACCTACGAGGCGGGTGGATCACGAGGATCGAGACCATCCTGGTCAACATGGTGAAACCCCGTCTCTACTAATAATGCAAAAAAAAATTAGCTGGGCATGGTGGCGCGCGCTTGTAATCCCAGATACTCAGGAGGCTGAGGCAGGAGAATTGCCTGAACCCAGGAGGTGGAGGTTGCGGTGAGCGGAGATCACGCCATTGCACTCCAGCCTGGGTAACAAGAGCGAAACTCCGTCTCAAAAATAAATAAATAAATAAATAAAAATAAAGGATTTACCATGAGTGGAGCTTGCAGGATTAGAAGTTGCTCTGGTTGAGTCAGTGAGTAAGTGGTGAGTGATGTGAAGCCCCAAGACTTTACTATCCCCGATCGTAGGCTTTACAGGCACTTTATACTTAGATTGTACCATATTTATTAAACAAGCTTTTTCTTCAATAATATAATCTTAGCTTACTGTAATGTTTTTACCTTATAAACTTTTCCAATTTTTAACTTTTTGACTCTGTAAAAACTTTTGGCTTAAAATGGAATTACATTGTGAGCCTATTTCTTTATATTGTTAGTCTACAATTTTTACTATTTTTAGTTTTTTTAGTACTTTTTAAACTTTTTATTAAAAATGAAGCCACAGCATACACATTAGCCTAGGCCTGAAACAGAGTCAGGGTTATCAATATTATTATCTTCCATCCACCTCCTCGTTTTCTCCCACTGGAAGTTCTTCAGGGCAATAACAGGCATGGAATTGTCATCTCCTATAACAATAAAATATTTTTCTGTATATTTCCTGTAGCATCTGACTGATGATGTTTTATAGCATACTTTTTTTAAAGTAATAGTACACTAAAGTAAGAGTACATCATAGTACACTAAATTATACAATAATGATTAAAAATACAGTAAATTCATAAATGAGTTAGAGATCTTTTTTAATATTACCAAGTATTATATGCTGTAAATTGTGTGTGCTAACTTTGATGTGACTGGCAGGTTTGTTTACAATGGTATCACCACAAATAAATGAGTAATGCATTGTGCTGTGACATTATGACAGCTAGAATGTCACTGAATTTTTCAGCTCTGGCATGTTCTTATGAGACCATCATTGTATATGTGGTATATCATTAACTGAAACATTGTTGTTTGACATTTAACTCTACATAAGGTGAAAAAACAATCCAGAGATGCCTGGGACAACTGACTGTGGTTAACTGATACAGTTGAATGCCAAAACCCTAGGAGAAAAAGATGTGGAGAGAGGTTCCTTGGGAAGCAAAGGTATTCAAAATCACTCATGTGTACTGGGAATCTGGAAGACAACATTGATATCCAGAGAAGGGTGCTGCTCAGAAAAGATCTAAGAAGACCCTAATCTTTTCACATCTGGATCATTTCTAGGCTCAGAGTGAGCAGAGAAGGTGGAAATTAAAGCAGAGTTATAAATAGTCCTGCTAGGCATTGGAGGAATGCCGTAGCATAGACTCAATTTGTAAAGACCAGAAAAGTTCTGATGTTTTAATTTTTCTGTTCCTTTCTTTCATCATTTTGTGTTTTTTTCCCTCTCTCACTCTTTTTTTTTAAATTTGTTTGTTTATTTTCTGGCTCCTACTGTTTAAGAGAATCACTTTCAAAAGAACAGACACGTCAGAGATTACAAAGCAAAGAATAAAGGCATTAAAAATAGAAAAAAGTTCACTAAATAATCATACAGCTACACACTATAGAAAGCAACAAGAACAAACCCTATGGAAGGAGAAGAATCAGATTTTATAGGTACTGCAATATAGTTTCCAAATTATCCCATTTTCAACAAAAGTTAAGGCCCTTTCATAGATGAGATCAGCAGAAATTGTCCCTAAGAAAGCATAGACTTTGGAATTATAGACAAATATTTTAAATCAAGTGTCTTAAATATGTTTAAAGAACTAAAAAAAAATTGGTCAGTTTGATTTTTGACAAAGGTATGAAGCCCATTCAACTGGAAAAAAATAGTATCTTCCAAAATTTGTCATGGGACAACTGAATATACATACATACAAATGAAATTAGACTCCCACATCACACCACATACAAAAAGTTAATGTAAATGGACCAAGGACCCTAAGTATAAGACAAGAAACCACTAAATTTTTAGAGGAAAAGAGGATTAAATCTTTATGAACTTGGATTTGGCAGGGAACCCTTAGCTATGACATGGAATGTACAAAAATTAGAAGAAAAAAATAGATATATTAGGTCTCATCAAAATCTATAACCTTATGCATGAAATGACATCATGAAAGGGAAAAGACCACCTAAAAATTACAAATCACATATCGGATAAAACATTCAGAATATATAACAACCCAAGAGCAAAAAGATGAGGAATCCAGCTGAAAAACCAACAGGCAAAGGCTTTGAGTAGACCTTTCTCCGAGGAAGATTTATTAAAAGATGCTTAATATCTTTAGTAATTATGGAAATGAAATTCAAAACCATAATGATGTACTACTTCCCAAGAGCAGTATGTCTCTAATAAAACATAATAAAAGAGAAAGCAACAAGTGTTGATGAGGATGTGGAAAATTTGAACATTTGCACTGGTAGAAAGAAAATGACACAGCTTCTGAAAAATAGTTTGGAGGTTCCTTAACAAGTTAAACATGGAATTACCTTACCACTCAACATACGTAATTTTACGAATGTACTGAAAAAGAATTGAAAAGAGGTTTCAAGCAAATATAAGTACATGTAGCATTATAGCAGTACTTTTCCTAGTAATGGAAACAGCCCAAATAGCCATTAATGGAGAAATTTTGTGTTTACATACAATGGAATATTACATCACTGTAAAAGGAATGAAGTGCTAGGAAAAGCCATGAAACTCAAACAATAGGTTAAGTGAAAAAGTCAGACAAAAAAGGTGACATGTTGCGTGATTGCACTTACATGAAATGTTTATAACAGGTAAACCATTAAGATGGAATACGGATCTTCAATGGCCAGGGCCTGGGAAAGCTGGGAGTGGGGAGCATATTCCTAAAAGCATATATGTTGTGTCATGAGGTAATGGGCACTGGCTTCCTTTTGTGGGTGATGAAGGAAATAATGCATACAGCAGTCCATTTCCAAGACAAAGTGCCTGAATCAGTCTAGGTCAGCAAACTATAGAAGAAACGATATACTAGGCCCCTGCTTGGATAGCTGACACCTGCTTGCCTGCTTGTTGGCTTTCCCTTTCCCCCACTCTTTCCCTACCCCCACCTTAGTTGCCCTCACCCAAACTGAAGAAGTTAAGTCTAAGATGAAAGTTTGCTAGCCTGAAAAATAGCTTGTTTTGTCTTTCCTTAACAGCAGGCCCAGCTACTAGGTCATAAGGGCAGACACTCTCAAAAGGACATCCCTCTCAAAAGGGAAGAGCCCCTTAGCTAGCTGGGAATGCAATGCATTGTTAGCTGCAACAAAATGCAGCAGAACAACCCTAAGGAAAACACCTGTTCCATCTGTTCTCTCTTTTTGGAATTCCTGTTTTCCAGGAATTAGACCCCCAGAATTGATCTCTAATTTTCCTGTATTTTCTCTTAACTTACAGGTCTGTCTTCTTGCTGGGACTTGTACCTAGGACCATTTCTCAATTTCATCTTCCAGTTATTCTGTTGCATTTTATTTTTCTAGTCTCCTATTTCTAAGAGCTCTCCATCTCTGAATATTCTTTTTTTAAATAGTATCCTATTTTTACTCATGTTTGCAGTATTTTATCTTTGAAGATATCTGTGTGTATGTGTATGCACACACATATACATACACATCCATGCATGCATCTCTGTATTCTTTCTGCATAATCTCTGTCTTCCAGAGTTCGTTTCTTTGTTTCCCCTGTATGTTTGTTTTGGTCTTGATCTTCCATATTATAGGCTTTCCTCAGAGTTAATGGTCTTGGTAGTCTACTCCTATTTAAATGTGGAACACCAAAAAGCTTATTGTAAGCTGAGAGTGTAGTAAAGGGCTCTTTGTTTTACTATGACCTACCTGAGCTGCTTTGCTGGGGAACACCCTAATGTCAGTCTCTTTAGGGCCTTTCATTTTGACCTGGCAAGAAATACTCTTCCATCCTACCATGGAGGTCAAAATAAAATTGGCTTCTAGGGTCTGCTCACATCCCCGTTTTGCAGACCCCACACTCTTGCTTCTTCAGTTAATTTCACAGTTGTCAAGACTAAACAAATTGTCCTTTTTATTTTTTTTTAGAGAAGGAAATAAAAGAAAGGAATGAAAGAGAGGAAGAAAGAGGAAGAAAAAGAGGGAGAGGGAATGGAAATGTTGCTTTATTCTAAAAAAAACGGGTATTAATAATGGCCAATCAATATTTCATTTAAACCTATGAGTAGGTGTGATGTGGTATTGACAAGAATGTATATTTTGTGTATTTAAAGTGGAGAGCTCTATAAATATTTATTAAGTTTACTTGTCCGGATCTGAGTTCGAGTCCTGGATATCCTTACTAATTTTCTGTCTCATTGAGTCTAAGTCTCTATGTGTCTGGGTGTTAGGACCGTTAGCTCTTATTGTTGCATTGATCCTTTTACCACTATATCTTTGCTGCTTTAAAATCTATTTTAAAGCAGATTTATATACTGCAGTTAAACTTTTCCTAAAAGTTATTTTTGCCACTAATAATATTAAACCACTACTATGTATACCAGCTGAAGCCCAAGTTGGAAAATGTTATATGCTAGGTAAATGTAGCTAATAGTGTTTGTGAATTATTAGATTTTTAAATTCTAAATGTACTAGGAAAAATCATATGTAATTGACAATCAATCAGAAATATCTGAGTAAAATTGCCTTGAAAGTATTTCTACCATTGGAATTGGCAAATTTTTCTATTCTTTAAGAAACCAAGGTTTACAAGTTTTGAATGTGTCTTCTTATCTGGAGGTTGTTTGGCATATAGCATTGAAAGCTCAATTTTTAACTGGCTTTTAATATAAAAAAGGAGGTATTTATTAACTAGGCTTTTGTATTCATTTTTTGTTGAACTCCCTCTAAAAGTTAATTCATTTTGTTACATCATGCTTAAAAAAAATCTATTTTATCAGATACAAGAATTGCAACTCCTGCTTTTTATTTATTTATTTATTTTTGCTCTCCATTTGGTTGGTAAATCTTACTCCATTCCTTTGTTTTGAGTCTTTGTGTATCCTTGCATGTGAAATGGGTCTGGATGCAGCATACCATTCGGTTTTGGCTGTAACTTTTAATTGGGGGATTTAGTCAATTTAAATTTAGGATTACTGCCATTTGATGTTAACTGGCTGTTTTATCCATTTGTTGATGTAAATTCTTCCTTATGTTGATGCTCTTTACTTTTTGGTATATTTTTTGAAAGGCTAATACTGGTTGTTTCTTTCTATGTGTAATGCTTCTTTCAGAAGCTCTAGTAAAGCAGGCCTGGTGGTAATAAAATCTCTGAGTACTTGCTTGTTCATAAAATATTTTATTTTTCCTTCAGTTGTGAAGCTTAGTTTGGCTGGATATGAAATTCTGGGCTGAAAGTTCTATTCTTTAAGGATATTGAATATTGGCCTCCACTCTCTTCTGGCTTAGAGTTTCTGCTGAGAGATCTGCTGTAAGTCTGACAGGCTTCCCTTTGTGGATAAACTGACCTTGCTCTCTGGCTGCCCTTAGTATTTTCTCCATTTCAACCCTGGTGAATCTAATGATTATATGCCTTGGGGTTGCTCTTCTTGAGGAATATCTTTGTGGCATTCTCTGTATTACCTGGGGTTGAATATTGTCCTGCTTTGCTAGGTTAGGAAAATTTTCTTGAATAATATCCTGAAAAATATTTTCCAGCTTGTATTCATTTTCTCCGTCGCATTCAGGTACACCTATCAAACATAAATTAGGTCTTTTCACATAGGCCCACATTTCTTGGAGACTTTGCTCATTCCTTTTTATCCTTTTTTCTCTAATCTTGTCTTCTCATTTTATTTCATTAAGTTGGACTTCAACCTCTGATATCCTTTCTTCTGCTTGATCAATTCAAGTGTTTAAACCTGTGCATACTTCTCAGAGTTCCTGTATTGTAATCTTCAGTTCCATTAATTCACTTATATTCCTCTCTAAATTGTCTATTCTCATTAGAATTTCATCAAAAGTTTTTCCAAAGTTCTTAGTTTCTTTACATTGGGCTACATGTTCTTTTACCTCACAGAAGTTTCTTATTATCCATCTTCTGAAGCCTGATTCTGTTAATGGGATGCACTCGTTCTCCATCAAGCCTAGTTCCCTTGTTGATGAGGAACTGTGATCCTCTTTATAGAGGGAGAGGCATTCTGATTTTGTGTGTTCTCAGCCTTTTTACACTAGTTTCTTCCCATCATTGTAAATTTATCCACCTGTCGTCTTTGTAATTACCAGCTTTCAAATTAGGTCTCTGAGTGGACGTCCAAGTTGTTAATTCCCAGGGCCGAAATATGAGCAACCCACTGCACAGGCCAAAACAGCGGCATTAAGACTGATGGTGCTTTTCTGCCTGGGAATCTCCAGTCTGGCTTCCTTTTTTGAGTCCGTAATAGGCGAATCTGCCTTCCCGGAGCTCCAAACGTCGGTCAGAAGGGGAACCAGTCCCGTTTACTCTGCACCAAGAACTGCCACACCAAGGTGCTGGCAAAACCACTGCACCAGCCACAAGAGTCGCACTGGCGACCCGTGGGGCTCCTCCACTGGGAATCTTCTGCTCCGTAAGTGACAAAAATTTGTCTGAAAGTGTGGCAACCTCTCATTCTCTGCGCTTTCACTGGGAGCTGCAATCCCGAGATGTTAGCAATCAGCCATCTTGGATCGTTCTCCTGTCCTTTTTAATATTACTCTCTTCTGCTGTCCCAGTTTGCAGTCTTCTTCTTTACAACCTGCTGAAAGTGGAAGATCTCCACTTTTCTTTTGATTAATTTGTCAGCAAACCACCAACTGTTATGTCCTTTTTCCAGAACAACTTATTTTGTAACTATGATTATATGCATTTATGTTCTCTACCTGTATATTTGTTAGATGCACTAAAAACCTCAACTTGTATGGTTCTCTGTACCCTATGGGTGCTAAATAAAGGCTTGCTGCTAGCAAAACAAAACAAAACAAACAAACAAAAAAACAACACCTAAAGCCCCTACCCAACAACCATAGGTGATGTCTGGGAAGATTGTGACCCCATAGTACTCAGCCTATGAGGAACCTGGGGAGGGACCTGTGCAGTAGGGAATACAATGCTTGTTGTAACCATACTGAGGGTGCCCACCCATCAAACACCTGATCTTGCAAAATCGCCATTAAAATTTTCACTTTTTCTGTTATCTGGGTCTCTGAGTTTATTCTTGGGGTTTGGACAGGTGATTTTGTTTCTCAAAACCTAGTGGTCCATACAGGGAACTCTGTGTTTGCGTGGAGTGGGACTCCAGCTGAGGAGAGACATGTCCTATCCGATTTAGAGGACCCACTCTGACCGGGTGTCTTGGCTCCCCACAGAAGCCGTAGACAAACCCTACACTGTTATTCAGGAGACAAGAAAGGTGACACAGGAAAAAGCAGGCACTGCAGCAACCAGGCAACCTCATGCACCAGTCAAGGTAGGAAAATGGGACTGTAAGCACTGCGTTGGTGGATGGGCATTTTCAGAGGTCTCAGAGTGTGTAAGAAACCTCCAGTAAGGGGGGCTGAGTACACAGGGAAAAGCTCAGAGAGACTAACCATAAATGGGAAACAAGAACTCTAAGCCTAGGAAAATCTCAAAGAGACTAACCAAAAATGGGAAACAAGAACTCTAAGCCTAGGAAACAGGATAAAAGGAACTAAAGAGAACCTCTCTGAAATTCTCCCAAATTGTTAGTTGGGAAGGATGCTGCAGGTTTGGAAGGATAATCCTCAAACCAGGGACAAGGAGAAGCAGAAGATGATAAAGTATTGCTCTTTTATCTGGCCCAAAGAGCCCATTCATCAGCCTTCAGTCTTTTGGCCTAACTTTGGCTCAGATGAGGATTGGGTGTGCCAAACTTTACTTCTCTATGTAAATGATAAAATCCCATCCTCACAAGAGGAGATGGGTTATTCTCTTTGCTAGATTAGTGAGTTAGCCCCCATCCTCCCCCTTAATAAGGAAGAAAAAGAGCAATGAGCCCTCACCCAATGAAAAACCCTGGGATCTCCTAACATGCTTGACCCCACATACATCTCAGAAAGTTGATGACAGGGAGATTGGGGACAACAGGAAAGCCAGAGGAAGAGAAATCTGGGCGTCACGAAGGGCCCCAGTGCTCCCTTACATCCTTGCCAAAGTTGAGGAAAGAATTAGAACAATCTAAGAAAGACACTGAGAATTTCCCTATTCCTTCTAAACAGCAGATGTCTAATACATGCCCTCTTAGAGAAGTCCCTATGGACAGGGAGAAGTTGGCTTTGTCAGTACACTTCTAACAAGTAATGAGGTTAAAATTTTTAAAAAGGAAATAAGGCCACTCTTGGAGTTCCAACTTCCTTGGTTTAGTACAGCAGCTAGATCAATTTTTAGGACTCAATTTGTATACTTGGACTGAGATGATATAAATCATGAATATTCTGTTTACTGGGGAGGAGAGGGTAATGATTAGAAGGGAGCCATGACTATCTGGGAGAGACAGCATCCTCCCGGGCAAAGAGGCCTGCCAGAGGAGCAGAAATTTCCAAATGCGGAACCTGGATGGGACATATGTCCTGGATGGGATAATAATGACTCCAGGGATCAAGTCCAAATTCAAGATCTTAAGGAACTAATAATTAGAGGGATTTAAGAGTTCATTCCTAGGACAGAGAATGTCTTGAGAGCATTGCAGGTCCAACAAGGAAAAGAGGAGACTCACTCTGCATTTCTGCAGAAGCTCAGAGATGAAATGCGAAAATATTCAGGATTAGATCTGGAGGACCCAGTAGGGCAAGGCCTTTTAAAGGTCAATTTTGTAACTAAGCCTGGCTTGATATTACTAAGAAACTACAAAAGACTGATGGATGAAATAAGAAATCAATTAAAGAATTACCAAGGGAAGCTCACAAGGTTTTTCTTAGGAGAGAGAGAAAGAATTAAGCAGCTGACCCTGAAGGCAGGGGAGAGCTGGCTGCACAGCTCTGTGTGGGAACCAGCTGCTAAAAGCTGTTGATGAAAGTTGCTGCTGAATCTTTGTCATCTCCATAAAGCTTTCGGTCTTTGCAGATGGACAGCAGGGAGCCAGGACACAGCATGGTTCAGCTCTTGTCCAGAGAAAGAAAATGGAAGGAACTGAGTTTGAGGGAGAAAGGGAACAGGAGTTGACAAAGAAAAAGTTAGAAGAAGAAAATGAGTGACAGACTGGAAAAGATGGAGATCAAGAGACACAGAAAGTGAGGCTGGTAAGAGGGATAATGTAAAAGAAAGAGAGTCGCCAGGCTCACACCTGTAATTCCAGTACTTTGGGTGGCCTGAGGTGAGTAGATCATGAGGTCAGGAGTTCGAGACCAGCCTGACCAACATGGGAAAACCCTGTCTCTACTAAAAATATAAAATTATCCAGGTATGATGGTGCATGCCTGTAATCTCAGCTACTCAGGAGGCTGAGGCAGGAGAATCGCTTGAACTGGGGAGGTGGAGGTTGCAATGAGTCGAGATGGTGCCATTGCACTCCAGCCTGAGTGACAAAGTGAGATTCCCTCTCAGAAAAAAAGAAAAGAAAGAGCACAAGAGGAAGAGAGAGAGAAGGAGAGTGTCCATAAAAGTTGGGAGACAAAGAGAAGTGCAAATAAGCAACAGCTGCCGCAGCCCTGCTGGTGGAGGAGAGTTGGAAGCTAACCTTCGGCAAGGTCCTGGTAGTAAGCACCCCATATCAGGTCAGGAATGTGTTAAGGAGCTGGGAACTTGTTGACTGATTCCTAAATTTTTAAATATGAAGCCATATTACTAGAAAAAAGCATTGGTCTTAACGAATACTTTCTTGAATCCAGCCAGTTTCTTATGGAAAGGAGAGGAAAACAAGGAGGCAGGAGACCACAACTGTTTAGATAACATAGAATATCAAACTCAAGTTAGACCAGACCTAGAGCAATCCCCTCATTCTTCATCGGGAATATTAACCAGTCCTCTTGCCTCTCTAAACAGGGGGCAGAGTTTAATAAGCCTGTGGGAGAACTTTCTACTTGTACCCACATTCTAAACATTACTGGTGAGTCAAACAAAGGCAACTGCTTGGCTCCATACACTGATGAAGATGTCCGGTAGTATTGTAGAAAGAGGAACCTTTGTGACCGATTACCATCCAACTGAACTGGGACTTGTGCCTTAGTTCAACCAGCCATTCCATTCACCCTAGAATTCCGTAAGAGTCTCAAGAATCCACATGGCCACTGAAGTCAGAGAGATTTAACAAATTATTTTGATTCCAACATTTATTTTGACTCAGTAGGAGCCCCTAGAGGAATACCTAATGAAATATGGATGGGATTAATTGTATCTATTATAATCAACAAAGATTCATCAACTATACTCGAGATACTCTCAAAAAAGTGGCTAACCAGTTAGATGCCACGAGCCGAATGGCCTGGGATATCAGACTTGCACTAGACATGATCTTAGCAGAGAAAAGGGGCATATGTGTCAAGCTGGGTAGACAGTGTTGCACTTTTATTCCTAACAATATTGCCCCAGATGGAACCGTCACAAAGGCGTTACAAGGGTTAACACCTCTAGCCAATAAATCGGCAGAAAATGTCAGAATTAATGGCCCATTTACTGATTAGAGAGTTGGTTTGAGAAATGGACAGGAATTGTAGCCTCCATTCTAGCAACCCTTATAATAGTGGCTGAAGTCCTAATAGCTATAAGGTGTTGCATTATCTGCTGTGATAGAGGGCTAATCCAAAAATTAATCAAAGCAGCCATCAACAAACAAATGCCCATAACATATCAACTATTATTAGAAACTAAATAAGATCCACTCTCTTATGATGAAGAGAGTCAACAGCTCTTGATGTGAGGATCAAAGGACACAAAAGTATATGTGAAAATGGGACCAATAGGAGTAAAAAAAAAGAGGAGGAAATTGAAGGAAATAACGGATACATGGGTCTGTTTCTAAGACAAAGTGCCTTGAATCAGCATAGGTCAGCAAACTACAGAAGAAACAGGATATACCAGGCCTCCCCCTTCCTCCCCTGCAGCCTAAGTTGCCCTCACCTGAACCAAAGAAGTATAGTCTAAGATGAAAGTTTACTAGCCTGCAAAATAGCTCATGTTGTCTATTCTTATCAGCTGGCCCAGCTATTTAGTAAGTCGAAGTCAAATACTTGAAGAGTCCCTGAGATAACTAGGACTGGAGTGAACGGCAGGCTGCAACAAAATGCAAGACAATCCTAAAGAAAACACGTAAAGCCCTACCCAACAACCGATAGGCGATGTCTGGGAAGATTGTGACCCCATAGTACACAGCCTGTGAGGAACCAGGGGAGGAACCGGGACACTAGGGAATAAATTTCTTGTTGAAACTGTGCTGGAGGTACCTGCTTATCAGACACCTGATTTTGCAAGATCATCCTGAAATCTCACTTCTGCTGTTCTCTGGGTCTGAGTCTATTCTTTGGGTTTGGACAGGTGTTTGTTTCTCACAGGTGATAAAAATATTTTGTGTTTTTATCACAAAGGGATGTTGAGAATTATCAAAACTTTTTCTAAGTCTATTGAGATGATCATATGATTTTTGTTTTTAGTTCTGTTTATGTGCTGAATCATACTTACTGATTTGTGTATATTGAACCAATCTTGCATTTCAGTAATGAAGCCTAGCTGATTAGGGTGAATCAAGTTCTTGATATGCCATTGAATTCAGTTTGCTGGTACTTTGTTGAGGATTCTTGTGTCTATGTTCATCAGGGATATTGGTCTGTCATTTTCTTTTGCGTGTGGTGTCTTTGCCGGGTTTTGGTATCAGGGAGATGCTAGCTTAACAGAATGAGTTGGGGAAAAGTCCCACCTCCTCAGTTTTTTGGATTAGAGTCAGTTGAATTAGTACCAGTTATTCTTTGTACATTGGGTAGAATCTGGCTATGCATCCATCTGGTCCAGGACATTTATTGTTCATAGGTTTATTATAATTTAAATGATATATTATAATAATAAAATGCTAATGAGTATCACCTCACTTAAAAAACACACCTTATTTAAATGATATTACTTCTGAGGAATGTTTCCTGAATATCCATGTCTTTATAACTTCTTTCTCTATTTCCTGATCATGTAACATTTTATCTAAACCTGCATAGTCCAACAGGAACCACATATGCAATTTTTAAATATTCTTATAGTCACACTAAAAAATAAGTCAAAACAATATGATATAATTTTATTCATGTATTGATATAACCTTAAAACATTGTTTCAACATATTTCTAATATAATATTGAGATATGTTAGGTTCTTGTTCATAAATTAATTCTTCTAAAGTAGGTGTGTGTTTTACACAACATCATATCTCAATTCACATTTGTGGGTAGTGGCTTCCACAGGTAGACCATTAAAATGATATATACTGAATTATGTTGTTGTAGTTACTCATAAATTATAAAGCCATCAACCTATATCTCATCTACCCAATATCAAAATATACGGCAAATACAATTGATCATGATGTCTTAGAATAACATAATACATAATAGAAAATACATAGCTTAACTTTTAAGAAATTTTGAATGTACAGAATAAACATAACCATGAAGATTAAACATGCATTTGCTTCCTTTTCTCCCTTCCTTTCTTTATTCCTTCCTTCTTTTCCCCCTTCCTTTCTTTATTCCTTCCTTCCTTCTTTTCTTCCTTCTTTCCTTGTTTCGTTTTAGAAAGAATTCATAAGTAACTGATATAAATTTGCTTCAGACACAGGTGCCTTATGTATGTCTTATAAAACCTGTATTCAAGGGCACACATATATTGGCTTGTAAATTTAGAATCACATTCTAAATGTTTGAAAGTACCTATGTCATTATTTTTAGTGGATATCGTCATAACATTTCTTAATGTTCTTTTTAAATTTGTGTTATCTGTCGATTATCAAATTATCTTGATATCATTTATTATTTAATTGCCCTTATCTTGTGTTGGGTCCTTTTTAGTTAGAACACACAAGAATTATTTCTAAGATATGTCCACTACTTGAACTTTTTTTCTCATTAAATGTTTGATTATTTTTTACTACTTAAATGTAGAGAAAATATTCCTTGGTTTTCGTACTTTTAAAAAATAATGTCCAGCACTTTGGGAGGCCGAGGCGGGTGGATCACAAGGTCAAGAGATCAAGACCATCCTGCTCAACGTGGTGAAACCCCATCTCTATTAAAAATACAAAAATTAGCTGGGCATGGTGGTGCGTGCCTGTAATCCCAGCTACTCAGGAGGCTGAGGCAGGAGAATTGCCTGAACCCAGGAGGCGGAGGTTGCGGTGAGCTGAGATCATGCCATTGCACTCCAGCCTGGGTAACGAGCAAAGCTCCATCTCAAAAAATAATAATAATAATAATAATGTAAACCAAACAATATTTTATCTACATTTATTTCTCTAACTCATTTTATGATACCAACATTATCCTGATACCAAAACCTGACAGAGACACAACTAAAAAAGAAAATTCCAGGCTAATATCCGTGATGAACATTGATGCAAACATCCTCATACAATACTGGCAAATCTACTCCAACAGCACATAAAAAAGGTTATCAATCACAAGCAAGTCAGCTTCATCCCTGTGATGTAAGGCAGGTTCAACATATGCAAATCTCTAAACCTAATTCATCACATAAACAGAACCAAAGACAAAAACCACATGATTATCTCAATAGATGCAGAGAAATCCTCCAACAAAACTCAACAGCTTTTTATGCTATAAACTCTCGATAAACTAGGAATCAATGGAATGTATCTCAAAATAATAAAAGCTATTTATGACAAACCCACATCCAATATCATACTGAATGGAAAAAATGGAATCATTCCCTTTGAAATCTGGCACTTGACAAGATGCCCTCTCACACCACTCCTATTCAACATAGTATTGGAAGTTCTGGCCAGGGCACTCAGGAAAGAAAAAAAGAAATAAACTGGTTTCAATTAGGAAAAGAGGAAGTCAAATTGTCTCTGTTTGCAGATGACATGATTGCATATTTAGAAGACACCATCATCTCAACCCCAAATCTCCTTAAGCTAATAAGCAACTTCAGCAAAGTCTCAGGATACAAAATCAATGTGTAAAACCACGAGCATACCTACACACAAATAACAGACTAACAGAGCCAAATCATAAGTGAACTGCCATTCACAATTGCTACAAAGAGAATAAAATATCTAGGAATATAACTAACAAGAGATGTGAAGGACCTCTTCAAGGAGAACTACAAACCACTGCTCAAGGAAATAAGAGAGGACACAAACAGATGGAAAAACATTCCATACTCATGGTTAGGAAGAATCATATCATGAAAACGGCCATACTTCCCAAAGTAATTTATACATTCAATGCTGTCCACATCAAGCTACCATTGACTTTCTTCACAGACCTGGAGAAAACCACCTTAAACTTCATATGGGACCAAAAAGGAGGCTGCATAGCCAAGACAATCCTAAATAAAAATCAAAACAAAAATTGAAGCTGAAAGCATCATACTACCTGACTTCAAACTATACTACAAGGCTACAGTAATCAAGAGAGCATGGAACTGGTACCAAAACAGAGATATAGACCAATAGAACAGAACAGAGGCAGAGACATAACACCACACATTTACAACCATCTGATCTTTGACAAACCTAACAAAAACAAGCAATGGGCAAGGGATTCCCTATTTAATAAATTGTGCTGGTAAAACTGGCTAGCCATATGCAGAAAGCTGAAACTGGATCCCTTCCTTACACATTATACAAAGATTAACTCCAAGATAGATTAAAGATTTGAACACAGACCTAACACCATAAAAACCTTAGAAGAAAACCTAGGCAATACCATTCAGGACATAGGCATATAAAAGGACTTCATGACTAAAACACCAAAAGCAACAACAACAAAAGCCAAAATAGACAAATGGGATCTAATTAAACCACAGAGCTGCGCAGCAAAAGAAACAGTCATTAGAGTGAACTGGCAACCAACAGAATGGGAAAAAATGTTTGCAATCTACTCATCTGACAAAAGGCTAATATCCACAAACTACAAAGAACTTAAAGATATCTACAATAAAAATATTAAACAACTCCATCAAAAAGTGAGTGAAAGATGTGAACAGACACTTTTCGAAAGAAGACATTTATGCAGCCAACAAACATTTGAAAAAATGCTCATCATCACTGGTCATTAGAGAAATGCAAATCAAAACCATCTCATGTCAGTTAGAGTGGTGATCACTGAAACAAGTGGAGACAACAGATGCTGGAGAGGATGTGGAGAAATAGGAACACTTTTACACTGTTGGTGGGAGTGTAAATTAGTTCAATCATTGTGGAAGACAGTGTGGCAATTCCTCAAGGATCTAGAAATAGAAATACCATTTGGCCCAGCAATCCCATTACTGGGTATATACTCAAAGGATTATATATCATTCTATTATAAAGACACATGCACACGTATGTTCATCGTGGCACTGTTTACAATAGCGAAGATTTAGAACCAACCCAAATGCCTATCAGTGACAGACAGACTGGATAAAGAAACTGTGGCACATATACATCATGGAATACTATGCAGTAATAAAAAAGGGTGAGTTCATGTCCTTTGCAGAGACATGGATGAATCTGGAAAACATCATTCTCAGCAAACTGACACAAGAACAGAAAACCAAATGCTGCATGTTCTGACTCATAAGTGGGTGTTGAAAAATGAGAACACATGAACACAGGGAGGGGAACATCATACACCAGGGCCTATTGGGGGTTGTGGGGACTAGGAGAGAGATAGCATGGGGGGATTGGGAAGGGATAACATTAGGAGAAATACATAATATTGATGACCGGGGGAGGGATGCAGCAAGCCACCATGGCACGTGTATACCTATGTGACAAACCTGCACAATCTGTACATACACCCCAGAACTGAAAGTATAATTCAAAAAAAGTTAAAAAATAAAATAAAATAATAAAATTATATATATACATATGTAATCACAAATGAAACTTAAAAATATCCTCAGTGAAACAAGTCAGGAAGAATAGACTACATATTATATGAATTCATTTGTAGGAGATTTTAATTGATAGTACCAGAAAGCAGATCAATCTTTGCCTGAATTTATGAATGCCAGAGATTAACAAAAAAAGTGCTTCACTGAGGTTTTACAAGACAGTAATCTCCCACAATTCATTGAAATGATATACTCAAATTTTGGGCATTTGGTTGTTTGTAAATTATATGATAATATAGTTAAATAAAATGTAACAATGAAAAATCTAAATATATATAGAGAGACCATTTATATATAAATATAAATATAAATAATTGGTCTCTATATATAATATATATATATTATATATATATTATTATATAATATGATATATAATATAATATAATATATTATAATTA
>CM052653.1:113762104-113779466 GCA_028533165.1 Leontopithecus rosalia | reverse complement strand
TATATATATATATATATATATATATATATATATATATGACTGTCATTTCCGATAAGATTCTATTTCTTAAACTAATTAAATCATATTTGGCCATGCACTGTTCCTCGGTCAATAGGTATGAATAGAACTAACTGATAGTGCATCTAAACAGAAGCTTTAAGTTCCACTGCATAAACATAGCACTGTTTATTCCGCTAACTGATAGTGCATCTAAACAGAAGCTTTAACTGCATAAACATAGAAATGTTTATTCGGCTCTTACCATATTAATCTTTTCCACATTAGGACAGTTCCATAGTTTACATCCCAGAACAAAGAATGTATATGTAGCTTGACCACAATGGAAACATGATATGAGAAAGAAAGTCTTTTTTTTTTTGAGATGGAGTTTTGCTCTTGTTACCCAGGCTGGAGTGCAATGGCGCGATCTCCGCTCACTGCAACCTCTGCCTCCTGGGTTCAGGCAATTCTCCTGCCTCAGCCTCCCGAGTAGCTGGGATTACAGGCATGCGCCACCATGCCCAGCTATTTTTTTTTTTTTTGTATCTTTAGTAGAGACGGGGTTTCACCCTTTCGACCAGGATGGTCTTGATATCTTGACCTCGTGATCCACCCGCCTCGGCCTCCCAAAGTTCTGGGAGGCAGAGTCTCACTCTGTCAACCAGACTGAGTGTGCAGTGGTGCGATCTTGGCTTACTGCAACCTCTGCTTCTCGGGTTCAAGTGATTCTCATGCCTCAGCCTCTCGAGTAGCTGGGACTACAGGCATGTGCCACCTCGCCTGGCTACTTCTTTGTATTTTTAGTAGAAATGGGGTTTCACCATGTTAGTTAGGATGGTCTTGATCTCCTGACCTCATGATCCACCTGCCTCAGCCTTCCAAAGTGCTGGGATTACAGGCACGAGGCACTGCACCTGGCCAATAGTTATTTTTATAAGCCATCAATTTTTTGCCTGTGTCATTTCATTTTGTTCTACTACTTTGGCACAAACTACTGAAGCAGATATGGATGTTTTTTACCAGAAGCTGGGTTCTGTGTAATAACAAAGCAAAATATGCAATTCTTTTTTCAAGGTCAGGTAATGCATGCTTAAAAAATATTACTGTAGACAGAAAGCAGATAATTCATATTATGTGGTGACAAAATGTTTAGATATCACTAGCAATCTTGTGGAAACAAAACTAATGTGCTAAATAAGTTTGTGGCTTTTGGTGAAGAGTCGTGACTTCAATGCTACTGATTTCATTTAATATTATTAATCAAGAGATGGAACTCACAAAAAGAACTAGCACATACTAAGCAGGCATTAGTACACACTCTGGGCTTGCAGAGTTGAAAGATGTGACTGATTTTCACTTACAATTGGGGAAAGATAAAACCATAAAGGTCTTTAAGCAGCAAAGTATTATTAAAACCCAGATTTTTATATAAGACCGAATATAGTGTGTTGTAATCACAGCCTTTATTAAAACGTCTGAATTGATTAAACTGAAAAAATATCACTCAGGGAAAAAAAAAGCAAAAACAAAAATTAAGTTTGGCTCTCCCAGAAAATCCTGGTAAGTTCAGTGTGCCTGTAACTAAATTTGGAGTGAGGCATGCATGGAAAAGAACTGTCAGTAAAACAGTCCCACAGAACTGACTGGAAGGAATCAAATAGACAAAAGACCACTGTGTTTTGAGAGACCTGTACTGTCCAATGAACCACAAGTCTGAAGCAAAAGATACAGTAACAATTCAAGACAAAAATTCCCTGGCACGGCACCAATTTTCTTACTGAAAAGCATCAGTCTAAGAAAGCTTCTTAACCACCTGTGCTTCACTGCCCTCTTCAGATGTGAAGAAGGAGGATAACAGGAAGGAAGGGGCCTCACAGAGGGCAGAACCATGGTCCATAAAGTACAATGGCAGAGGAGCTACAATGGGCGGGAAGACACTTAATTACAAAACACTACCCATCTCTGTAACCCCTCAACATCTGCTCATCAGAATTTCATAAATACTACGGACCAGTCATTTTCAGGTGGTTTGCCTTATTTTTACAGTGGGTATGGTAAATACAGCTAGGCTATCTCTGGTCTACTACTTGATGCTGGAAGAGTAGGGACACATAACTAGGAACCGCATCTGAGCAAGATGATAAGACCATTTGACTTTGAGCCTGACTCTGTGATTGGATGACATTGGTGAATTTATTTTTTCTCTTGGGTGGAAAAAGTGAGTACAATCTGGATGTACTTGTGATGAACAAGATGGACCATTTTAGATTGTGTTACAAATTGGAAGTATTCTTTGCTCCTCTTTTAAGGGTGGATTTTAACTTTCTGGACTGTTATCATCAGGTTGTGCTGCAAATTCCAAGTATGCTTTGTTCTTTTCTAAGGGTGAATTTTAACTTTCAAGACTGTTGTCATTAGTATTTTCAAGTGACTTTCTTTGTATTCATAAATTATTACAAAACATCACATTCTACTTACAAGCAGAAGTTTTAAGGACAAGTTCATATGATCTCATGCCATCTTAATTGTAAGCTCCAGAAGGAGGCTGTTGTATTAAACTGGATTTCAAAATGAAGACCAACTATAATGAAAATGTGACATGACAAACAAACTCTTCTTTTTACAAGCCAATTAAATATGCAGATTCTTGATAACCAAAACATAATCAAATAAAGCTAACCAGTATATGAGCCCACCAGACTCCAATTCATTTGATTCATCCCAGGAAAAAATAATAAACATTAAGAAAATATCTTTTTATTTCTTCCCAAAGATGTTTGATTTGAAGCATCTTTATTTCCCTTCCCTCTCTTGATATAATCTGAAAAAAAAGGGAAACTAAATAAATGAAAAACTAAACAAAATAATTACATGGCTACAGCCCCACACTACAGATTATAAGTATTAATGTTCCAAAGTTAATTCACTATTTAACTGAAACAATTATTCTGAATAGACTAATAGGCCAGGAAAGACAGGGTCAGCCTTGCTGGACATGGTGGAATTCCTCAGGAAACATGGACTTGGAGAAGTTATACAGTGAGAGCACATGCAGCCTTGCTTCCCTCTCTGACCCAGTTTCTCAAGGAGGGAGATGCTGGGGAGAGACAGATTGGGAGAAGGGGTCTGATGGTGAGAATGCAGAACAGAGTCTGAGATCTACTGTCACTGAGAACAAAATAACAACCAAAGAAATAAGAGTGGGCAGTATACAGAGGGACACAGTAAAAATGAGAAATAATACAGATATAAAATTAACATTTAGAGAAATTAAAGATATCAAAGACAAAGGAGATTCAAAAGACAATTAGTATTTCTGATGAAGAGAACGAAGATAACTGATACACAAAGAGACATATCTGTAATCATGTCCATCAAATGTAAGATATAGTTATTTCTGAAGTAGCAATTTTGGTGATTTTTCTTTTCTTTCTTTTACTTTCCTGTGTTTTATGATTTCTGCTTTTGTTATTCTCTTTCATAATGAATATGTATCATTTCAAAATTAAATCATTCTTCTAAAATGAATTGACTACTTGAAAAGGAGTGAAGCAGCAATATTCCCAGAAAAACCTAAGGGCTTTGGGCTAGCCCTCTCTCCTTGTCTGGATGCTTCTCCAGTCAGCAGGGGCTCACTAAAGGCTCTCTCTGGACCTCACATTCATGTGCACAATGAATGTCTTTGCCTAGTTGATTTCTGAACTACCTTAAGACTCTGTGCTCTGTGGTTCTAACTAGATTGCCAGTGACTTAGAGAATTAAATTTTGGATGAAATAATAAAAAGAAAATGCACTTTGGAAGTTGTGGGAGACAAATAGTGAAGATTAAAAAAATTGGCTGCATTTCAAAATTTATATTATATTGATTAAAAGAGAACATATGAATTGTACTTTAATCAGTACCCAGTGAACATTAAACTGACCTTGGAATCATGGCCAATATCAGAATGCAGGTCTTCATCAATTTGATTCAGCAGGCAGAGAAGAGCCAAATGGAGATGATTGTGCCTGAAGACTGGAATTTATTATATTTTCAGTAAAAACAATTTTTGAAGTAAGATGATGGTTTTCCTCTGAATTGTTTCATTAAAATTTGATCAGAGAAAAGAATGTTTCTATTTAACTCCAGAAAATGTAATTTTGGCTTCCACTCAGAGAGAAGTTTTGTAAGGGTTGTTCTTGGTTGTAGAGAGAGCCTGCATAAATTACATTTCCTTGTGAAGTGCTGTTCCAAAAATACAGCCATCAGGAACAATACAATGTATTTCTGAAAAGCATTTTTCTTAAGAAAAAAACACTACCTTCTGTGGCAAATCATATTCCATTTATAATACAATGTCCTTGCATGCCACTTGAGATGTGCTCAAGTATTTGGTTACACTAAACAGCAGCTGTGCTTAGCTTTGGACCTTTCGCTAGGTAAGAAATGTCATTTAAACAAATATTTCTTGTCCGTTAAATACTTAGGCATTCCTACTCTAAGACTAGAGACACGCTAAAGGCACAATTTCTTTATTTACATGTGCTTGAGAGAGAGGATCTGTCTATGGTTTGGTTTTCAGTTCTACTGCAACAAGAAGGGTCTAACCTACCGAATCTCAAAAATGTTTCTTTTTGAAAGGCGGACTTTCTTTTAACATCTTAAAGGGACTCTAATTCAATTTCATGCATGCTATCATTTCTACCAACAAAACAACATCATGGGAAATAAGACTAATAATATTTTTAAAGAGCAGGACAGAATTCTCTTGGAACCCTTATAAGTAAAAGTATGTATTTCTCCCTATTTCACTGGCTAGCAACAAATCTGAGTGTGTTAAAAAATGCAGAAGTAGCAACAATCCACACTATATTAAACAAAAAAATGTACAAATAAAAACTCTTTTGGCATGATATCTATTGAACACAAATGATTCCATTAAAATACAAACTTGTGTTAGACTTATTTATTCTGAGCTAGAAAGTTAATGCTAAGGAAGTGTGGTTTAAAACGTAAAACATTTTTTTAACTAAATGGCCTTCCCCAAATCTAACTACTCACACATACGCAGAAAGACACACACGCTATCATCAACCAAAAAATTTAGGTACCAGAATCAGAATACTGGTTCCTATCTTCCTCTTACCCTTGTGTTACTTCCCTGACTACATAATGTCATGTGCCAAGAAGAGATCATCTAGGTAAGCATAATCTAATCAGTCTTTAAAAGTAGGGGCAAAAGATCATAGCTATCTAAAAAGAAAGAAGGAATCCATGTACCATTACTGGCTTTGAAGATGGAGGGGACATGGGCCAAGGGATGCGGATAGCATTTACAAGCTCAGAACAACACTGGTGAACAACCAGCAAGGGAATAGGACCTCATTCTACAACTGCGAGAAAGTGAATTCATCTTGAATGTCCCTGAAAGCAGAATTTACCCCAAGGGCTCCAGGTAAGAGCCTGAAATGGCTAAGTCTGGATTTTCACCTTGTGAAGGCCTAATAGAGAAGTCAAATGAGCCATACTGTCCCTGGAATTCTCATGGAGACTGTGAGATAATTGTTTGTTGTTTTAGGCCCATAAAGTTGTGGTACATTTTACAGAGTAATAGAAAATGAATACAGGAGTTAAGTAATTAATAAATACAAAAGATATCTTGTGTTAAAAATGAAACCAAGTAATATAGTCTATGAGGGTTTTTAAATCTCCAACAGCTTCCCACTGCCCAAAAGATTATTTGGAAGTTTTCTTAGTTTTGTTTTTAAGAAAACAAGCATATTAGCTTTATTCATATGTGCTGAACTCTAGTGGAAGTTGTCTTTTGATGATGAAGGATATGGAGGATTACAAAATGAGTGAAAAATACAACCCAAATGCCCATTGATGATACATTGGACAGGGAAAACGTGGCACATATACACCATGGAATACTATGCAGCCATAAAAAACGATGAGTTCATGTCCTTTGTAGGGACATGGATGAACCTGGAAACCATCATTCTCAGCAAACTGACACAAGAACAGAAAATCAAACACATGTTCTCACTCATAGGCGGGTGTTGAACAATGAGAACACATGGACACAGGGAGGGGAGCATCACATACTGAGGTCTGTTGGCGGGGGGAGCTAGGGAAGGGACAGCGGGGGGTGGGGAGTTGGGGAGGGATAACATGGGGAAAAATGCCAGATATAGGTGATAGGCAGGAAGTCAGCAAACCACATTGCCATGTATGTACCTATGCAACAATCCTGCATGTTCTTCACATGTATCCCAAAACCTAAAATGCAATAAAATATATTTTAAAAATAAATGAAGTGAAAGAGGTAAATATGGGGTATATAAAGAGTCCATTTGTATAAAGCTTTCAAAACGACAAAACTGTGGAACTGAAGACTATATTAGTGGTTACCAGTGGAAAAGGATGGTGGGTACAATGGGGAAGAGGGATGTTGTAGATAGGAAGGAGAAGCATAAAGGGGTTCCTTTATGGTGATGGAACAGTTCTGTATCTTTTAGTGGTAGTTATAAAAATCTGTACTTCCAAAAAATGGCATAGAACTATGAAATTATTTGTATGCACACACACACAATCAAATGAGTTCACGTAAAAAATGACAAAAACTGAATAAAGTTTGTAGCTCAGTTACCTGTATTACACAAGTGTCAGTTCTCTGGTTTTTATATTGAACTGTGTTCACACAGATGGCACCACTGGAGGATGCTGAGTGAAGGACATCTGGACTTTATATATGACCTTGTGAGTCTGTATTTGTTTCAAAAGTGAATACGTAAATGAACAGTCAACAATAATGTAGATATATTCATTTCTTTTGGTAAATCTTTTGGGTAAGGTGAACCCCAAAGTTGACCCATCTCACAGTTGTGTAATACAGCAGTTGGCTGAACTCCCATGGGGGACCCTGTAACTTGGGTAAATATAAAGTTCCTGAACTAAGGGACCAAATTTAATCTCCCTGCCAATGATCAGATATGAATATCAATATGTTCTGATTATAGACAAGATGTGTGAACCTTAGAGAAGTGAAATGGCTTATCCAGAATCACAGGTTCACCTCGAACTAAAGGTAATGAGTAGAGGACCTTCCTTTGACACATTGCTACTCCAGAGAGCAGTAGGAAAAACTAAGGATGATGTGGAAGAAGTGGGGCATATTAGAGTCTCAGAATTCCAGGGCTTTTGTAGCTACACAGATCATTTTGTTTCTACTTCCCCTCAGAGTAGGCATAATAAAAATCAATATATTTATTGAAGATCATTGGTCTCCCATAAACTCCTTGTGGAGTTGGACTTACGTGAACATAGTTTGGATGATACCAGAATATTACATTTATTCATAAAAATGTCAAACTAGTTAGAAATAACCTTTGTATTTATTGTCTGTTGATTTTTAAAAAAAAAGGCCTCACAGGGTTCCTAAAGACTCACCAGCTCTAACTAGAATTTTAACTGGGAAATCTACATTATTCTGATTCATTGATAGAAACAGTTTTCAAGAGTCTTTTTCCAAAACTTTCATTAAGCTTTTCTTTTTTTTTTTTTCCAGTGAAGACACGTTTCTGCTGGCTACAGATTTGGTACAGTACGCCTTTATGGTCTCAACAAGTGGCAGAGGACAGCCTGGTGTTCAGCAGGCATTTAATCAATGATTTGAAATAGATAAATCAAGATGGAACCCCCCAGTTTCATAAAAATTAATCTCAGTATTGTGCTTAGTAAAAAAAATCTGACAGAGAAACATGGTTTCAATCTACTGAAATAGTATTGAAAGCAGTATACTCAAATATATAACCAAATGCAGGTCTAAAGGAAGCAAAAAGGAATTGCATGTTTACTTTTTTAAAAATTCAGTATTCATATTTTAAAAGAGAGAGAGAGAGGAAAAAAGAAAGAAAAGAACCAGGTGCAAAAGTTAATTTTGCAAAGATGTGAAAGAGAGACACATCCTGCTACCCAAGTTCATTTTACATTTGGATTTTATAGAATGAGTTGACCCACAATGAAGAATAAAAGAGGCCATTTAAACACATATTTACATATGGAACATATTAATTCTAAAATAGGCTGAATATATGTAGATGTATGTGTATGTTTAAAATGACAATATGAAATAGTAGTTGATAGGTGCATGAAGTATTATTGAGAAGATGGGTAAAGGTTTTCTGGAGTTATATCTAACAGTTTTTGAATTTGACATCATGAAATTTAAGACAACTTCCCATAAACTGCCTTTGCTTTTCTTGGTTTTATTTTTATTTATTATTATTATTATTTTTTAGACAGAGTTTCGCTCTTGTTGCCCAGGCTGGAGTGCAATGTCACGATCTTGGCTCACCGCAAACTCGCCTCCTGGATTCAAGTGATTCTCCTACCTCAGCCTCCTCAGTAGCTGGAGTTACAGGCATGAGCCACCATGCAGGCCAATTTTGTATTTTTAGTAGAGATTGGGTTTCTCCATGTTGGTCTGGCTGGTCTCGAACTCCTGACCTCAGGTGATCCGCCCACCTCAGCCTCCCAAAGTGCTGGGATTACAGGCATGATCTTGGTATTATTTTTTGCTGAGAGGGAAGAGCTTTCAACCTCTACAGTCTGCCTTATAACAAAGAAAAAATATTTTAAAGAGATAAAGTCAGTTCAGACATCAAAAGAATGGAACAAAGTATTTGTTAACATGAATGGGCAGGAGAGAAACTGTAGAACCTAATAAGAACACCTACAGGACAAGGTGTGTTGCATATATTCTGCCTGCAGAGTTTATATATATATATATATATGGGCATTGCTCCTCTCTGCCAATTAGCAGACTTCCTGGAGAAAGGGATGGATGTGAAGATGTTCATAAAGAGACCAGCCAATGTATGAAGTGAAATAATAAAACTGTGAATAGTCATCCATTTTTTATTTTCAACACTGGGGATTTCATATTGTTCAACTGTTAATATGTGATAGACAATGAAACACATTCAGGAAAATATGATTCTTTTACTTTGCAAGTAGTAAGTACACAGACAATTCTTTTATCACCATGTTATCTATTGCAAAACATGGGTATTTTGAAAGGAAACCTACCTAAATTCACATATCAAATCAGGATGCTTTGCTTTTCAGGGCCAGCAACAAAATTTGTACCTCCAAAAATAACTTCTTCATTCATACTCTGCACAGTGTTCATGAAATAGAGAATTGTTTAACTTTCCTTTGGGAGATTATTGTACTGTTCACTGGTTCTCATTAAAATACTTTTCCTCCTGATTTCGATCTTAAATTTTCCTTTCATTAATTTCTTCCCTTACGCCCAGGCATGCCCAATTTTATGTGAATGTATGTGCATCGCTCTTTAAAAATAACCTCACCAGATTGTTTTAGAGAAGAGTATTCGGTTATAACATTTGAGGAAGCACAAGCTTTTTACTCATATCCAAGTGGCAGATTCATATTAATGTTTAACACTTATTCATCATAAAAATCCTTTTTATTTTTAGTATGAAAAAAATTTAATTGTTAATTAAAATTTCAGTAGCATATATCTTGGGAACCTGAAATTCAAAAGGCCTGATAAAATGTAAATGATTTTATGTAAATGCTAAAATGGAACCAGGGTCAGGCATAATTCATCACTGTCACAACTAATCATGGGAATTGTTAAATGTGTAACAGGAAAATCAAGGTCATTTTATATATATCAAAATAATACTGATGTTGATAAGCACAGAAACATGTTTTTATTGCTCCCATCTTTACAAATGCATTAGTCCCTCCTTATACACACGGGATATGTTCCAAGATCTCTGGTGGATGCCTGAAACCACAAATAGCACAAAACTGTTATGTATTAGTCCATTTTCACACTGCTGATAAAGATACACCTGTGACTGGGTAATTTATACAGAAAAAGGAGGATGAATGGACTCACAGTTTCATGTGGCTGGAAAGGCCTCACAATCGTGGTGGGAGATGAAAGGCACATCTTACATGGAGGCAGACAAGAGAATGAGAACTGAGTGAAAGGGGTTTCCTCTTATAAAACCATCAGATCTTATAAGACTTTCACTACCATGCAAACATCATGAGGGAAACTGCCCCCTATTATTCAATTATCTCCTACCAGGTCCCTCCTACAACATGTGGGAATTACGGGAGCTGCAATTCAAAATGAGATTTGGGTGGTGACACAGCCAAACCATAACATTCTATGTACACTTTTTTTCCTATACATACATGCCTATGACAAAGTTTATTTTATAAATTAAGCACAGTAAGAGATTAACAACAGCACCTAATAATAAAATTGAACAATCATAACAACATGCCAGCATCACTACTCTTGCACTTGGGGCCATTATTAAAGTAAAAAATAAGGATGACTTGAACACAAGCACTGAGACATCCCAACATTTAATCTCAGATCTCATAACCTGATAAGCATGGTGGCTGCTAAGTGACTCATGGGGTGGGAGCTCTGTCTATGGTGGACAAGGCTATGATTCACTTCTTGGAGCAGACAGAGCAAGATAGTGGGAGATTTTATCACTATGATACTCAGAACAACACACAATTTAAAACTTATAAATGGTTTATCTGGGAACAGTTTCCACTTAATATTTTCAAAACTCAGAAACCTCAGAAAGTAAAACCATGGGTAAGGGGGGCTACTGTAACCCTCTCTTTACATTACTTGTTGCAGCTACCACACCATTTCTCCCCTTCCCTTTTAACAAAGTGGCCCCAAGGACCATATATGCTGCCTCCTGTTGTGCTTGTTCATTCTCTGTTGACCCCACACCAGTCAGGCAGTAGTCCTCAGAATGTCACAAAACTTGTTCCTGTCGACACACCCATGAGTTCCACATTATTAAATATAGTTCTTCCATCTTCTGTCAGCTGAAACTGACATTATCCATCATTCTCTTCTCCCAGAAAGACTTTCTTCACCTGATGTCCAGATACCATATTGTGCTTGTCACCCTGCCCCAGTACATGGCTATACCTTTGTAGTTTCATTCTCATCTCTGACCATTCAATTCTGGAATTAAAAACTCAATCATTGCATCTTTGCCCTTTTCTATCTACTCATCTCTCAGGGATCTTATGACTGTAATTACCGTCTACATGCTTATATCTCCAATCAGGCTTGTCCCTTGATCTCCAGACCCTATATTCAAATGCTCACTTAATACATCCACTTAGCATGTCTACAACTGAGGTCCTGCTAGGACCCACTCCTGCTCTTCCCACATCCTTTCACAAGTCAGTTAATGACAATGGAACTTAATGCCCAAGACAAAATTCTGTAATCAATCTTCATTCCTCTTATTTCTTTCATGGCTATCTCTGTGATTCAAACCACCATTACGTATACCTGGTTTGTTAAAACATCCATATGCTGGTTTAATGGTGTTTTACCTTCCATTATACCTTTTGTTAGTCTATTTTCAATACAGCATCCAGATCTAATTTGTTAAAACATAAATCAGCCATGTTGCTTCTCTACTCAAAATATTCAGCGAGTTCTGCCTTTTGGAATCTAAGCTTACTTCCCAATTAGGACCAAGGCTTTATTTGCAAAGCCCTCTCTTCCCTCCTATGACCTCTCTGAGTTAATCACTTCCTTCTATTTCCTCATGTACTAGCTCACTAGATTCCCACTCATCCTCATAGAGGTCAGGTTTACTCCTGCATCACAATTTTTTCATTTGCTGTTCTCTTTGTCTGAGATGCACCTATCTCAACACATAGAGCATCAGAGCTCATGACTTCACTTCCTTCAGACCATTTCCAGAATGTTGCCTTCAGAATAAGATTATCCCCTGACAATCCTAGCTATAATCCATACACCTTTCTCCTATGCCTTGCATCTCTTTTGATTTTTCTTTTTAACACATGCCACCAATACATTTATTATTAATGTTACTTTCTGATTTCACTTCTAGAAAGAATTTAGTCTCCATGAGAACAGAGATTTGTCTACAGTGTTCACAGCCACAATACCAGTGGAGTGTTTAACCCATAACAGAAATTCGAGAAATATTGGTTGACTGAATGAACTGATTATAACTTATTATGATGATGATAAACGAACTTCTAAGTAAAAGTCCTATGCTTATGTCTTCCATAATACCCATTTAAATATTTAACATTGGAAAACATATTACTTACATGGCCATTTAAGTAGTTTAACACACTTTTTATTTTGCAACACAATAATGGCTGAATGCAGCCATCCTTCGAATTGGTGACTTTGTCTATTTATTTCACTGTCATTCAGAAAACGCATTTATGCACCAATTTAGCATTAAGAAATTGGGAAACACTAACTTTTTAATTATAATCAGTATGGATGTAAACATATATAATCTATTTTCCTTTTCCATAGATTGCTTGCTTTTCTCTCTCTCAGTACATTTCTGTGAATTTTTCAGAAGCAGCCCAGATAGAAAGAAATTTGCCTAAGAATCATAGAAAGCAGTTGGTATGTTTATTAATTTTCCAAAGTTAGATAACATTTTGGACTTGTTAGACTAAAATTTCTTAGTAGTCCCACATTATTTTAATTTTACATTTGATACATTATAAATTTATTTTGCTCTAATGTTTTCCAGAGCTCTCCTATTATTTAGAATTTTGCCTTTGGACTACAACGTGTACTTGCCAAACCCTCCATTAACCAAATTACTGTTTTGCTCTTAGATGATTCTGGTTACTGGCAAGATTATTTCCTGTGGTAGATAATAAAGATGGGAAGAACTTTTTTGGTATGAAAAGTTGTGACTTCATGAATTCAAAAGTATAATATGAAAACAAATATAATCTTTAAATTTTGTATCAGGTAAAAGAGGAATATCTTTTCAAGTTGGAAACCCACTTGGAAGTATTTTATCATGAATCTGAAAAAAGAGGGGCACAGATTCTATTTTCATATTCTTAATACATTAATTTTATGTCTATGGAAGGTAGAATGAATCATTTTAAAAAATATTGATAATTGTAATTGTGTAAATAGAAGTGTAACTGGAATTTGATATTGGGGTATATAATGAAGGTACATAGTAGCTAATACTTTTAGTGTAAACAGCTCAATCAAGTCCTTTTCTTTAATAATTGCCTACCTCTTTGAGTCAACATTATTTTGTAAAAACATATTTCACATAATTTTAATGTTTTCATTAATAATTTATATTTTAAAATGAGTATATACAGACACACACAATATTAAAATAAGCTAAGTGTTCCTATTTAGCTACTCTGCTCATGTAAGGGACTACAATTTGCTTGCAAATGTTAGTTCAAAACAATTGATTTAAAGTCATCTCTGTGTATTAAATCTGAACAAGTTACCTAATGTGGTCACTGACAAAAGTGTGAATGGAGTTATAAGAATATACATGTATTATATTATAAATCTGGTATCATTTATTTAAATAAAATTTTTTTTGTCCCTTTGCTGCTACATCTTTCAAAAGTATTGATTTCAAGTTCTGCACATTAGAAGGCATTTATAGATGTAAAACTTAAGGTCTAGGCCATATGGAATTTGTGAAATGCATTTTGAGAAATTGGTGAGAGATACCTCAAAGAAACACATAGTTGCAGAGAAGCTGAAAGTGAGATGCAACCACTTGTTGAAGATAAAAGTATGTTGTGCATAGTAAGACACATTGGACAGAGAATAGAAAGGGTGATTTTACATTTGAGCCCCAAATTTAAAGCCACAATAAGAGATAGTGATGACTGCCTTTCTTTTGGAATTGATCTGTTTCTTAAATTGGTAACTGTACTATGTAGTGCCAGTGACAGCTGTGATAATGAATTGCCTGAGGAATACTGAGAATCTGCTATTATATATAAAACAAGAAACAACATAAAAAGCTATGATTTGATGTTTGTTTATGTTCCTTCTTAGTTAAGAAACTTAGATATGCTTATAAAATCTGTCCCTACTCATGTCCTTTCACTGTCCTTTGTAATACAAAGAAACTCAATATTCTTTTAGTTCCTTTGCTTATGTCTACTAACCAAGCTGTTTTTTAATATGAGGAATTTTATATCAATTGCTTATTTTTTTTGGTTTCTGTTTTCAATCATTTACGTTATCCATTTGACTCTAATTTTTCTCTAGCATATTTGCTTGATTCTAGTCCCTTTACATTGCATTTTTACATCCATGAATCTGAGGTACATAATTTCTTGGTATGTTTATCTTTAAAAATATTTGGGTTATGCTACTCTGGAATAAAAAAAAATAGATACAATGTATTTAGATTTTTTCTTATAGCAGATCGCTCTTGAAATCAAGTAAACATAGCAAAAGAGAAGTAATATTTTTCACAGTGAAATTTTGGAAATATTGATCGTCTATTAAAGCCCAGGAGTTATTTTCTTTTTTTGAGATGGAGTTTTGCTCTTGTTACCCAGGCTGGAGTGCAATGGCGCGATCTCGGCTCACCGCAACCTCCGCCTCCTGGGTTCAGGCAATTCTCCTGCCTCAGCCTCCTGAGTAGCTGGGATTACAGGCATGCACCACTATGCCCAGCTAATTTTTTTGTATCTTTAGTAGAGACGGGGTTTCGCCATGTTGACCAGGATGGTCTCGATCTCTTCATCTTGTGATCCATCCGTCTCGGCCTCCCAAAGTGCTGGGATTATAGGCTTAAGCCACCGCGCCCGGCCCCGTTATTTTCATTTATTATTTGTCTCAAATCAGTTTTCCTATCTTTTACAACTCTATGGATTTGAGATGTGATACTGAGTTTCAAAGTCATTGAACTTTTTGTCAGGAGGATTCCCTTCAAGGCTATATCCCAAATTAAAAAATCCTGTTTCTATCTCAAAAGTTTTAGTGTCTTAATACTACTGTGTAACATTACTAAATACCTCTATTCTCTAAGAGCTCTGAGCTTTTTTATGTTTTCTGACTCATACTTGTGGATCTAGACTGGAACGGAACCTTTCATATAGTTGAGAGTTAGAATCTTGGCTCTGAGCAGTTGCTTTGATTCACCACATACTAATAATTTCATTATACCTACAGAAATCAAAGAAGATGCATTCTTAATAATCAATTATTATAATTATTCATAAAATACTCCAGGGAAAATAACCTATTATTTAATTTTTCCATCTTCTCCCATGTGTTTTTAATATTTCATATAAAACAAGTCATTAAATATTTAGCCAGGATTAGTTGCACAAGCTGAATCTATTGAAAGAGTTTGATTAACACAGAGGAACATAGTTTTGGTAAAAACAATTCCAGGTTTATTGACTATAGCTAGTTTTCCAAATGTTCTGCTGTGAATGAGCCAATTTCTGTTTAAATGGATACTTATTTTCTTTTGCACAACAAAAGAATTCATTTGGCCTTGACAGAAGCAAGATGAATAAAGATGTGTCAGCTTTAACTGCCTCCAGACACTTGCACTGGGAGGAGTCAGTAAAGAGAAATACAGACAGGATTCCTAGGTTTTCCTCTATGTGCCATATTCAATATCACCAACTAACAGGACTCACATATGAATGGACCAGTCTTCCTTGATTAAGCCCTGAACTAAGCTCCAAGACATCCTTGGCTATTCCTGTTTGGATGTAGAATCACGTGGCTGACATTTGCAGTTTTCATCAACCATTTTGGTGCTAAACATGAAAAAGAAGTAGATCTTTTCTAAGTATTGCTAATTAGTGCTGTCTGACCATGTCTTATCAAAGGCCAGTGTTGGGAATTTCGATTTTTTTCCTTAAAATACTAATTGTCATATTGTTATAATGTCTGATTCTGTTTCCTGACTTTTCCTTAAGTAAGTATTGTGTCTGGTGGCAAGTAGAATTTTCAGTCTGTTTCTGTAAATGTCTTCCTCACTAATTAAACTAATTTTACTGCTAAGCTCAGGAGGAAGCTATATCTTATTCTTTATAGGGTTTAAAAATATTTAAAGGTGAGTAACATTCTTAAGTGTTCTCAAATATTTAAGAACACACAATTTTACTTTTACTAACCTAACAAGGAGAGGGCATTAGAATAGAAATAAAATTGCAAATACTTTCATTGGCTATTTAAGCCACTTAAATCACAAATGATTACATACACAGTAAAAATTATGAGAGTCCCATAGAAGTAACACAGGTTTTTTAAGCCACATATTTCTGGATCCACCTTTTACAAGTTATGCTATTTGGAGCTAGGTCCAGGATCTCTTAATATTACATAATTTACTTTTAAAATTCTCATTCTTATGTGCCTCAATGCTTAGGCATCATCTTCCCCAGGAAATCTTTCCAGTCACCTGTTACTTACTTTGGTGATTTCTGTTGGTTTATCCTCTTGTGGCAAAATAACATATTGCTGTGCTGCTATTTGCTGGTTGCCTGTGTACCCCACTGCACCCCATCCCACCTGCACGAGATGACAGGTAAGTAAATCAGAGGCCAAGCCTCTCTTCTCTAAAGAACTTCATATATGTCAGTCATGTATTTACTCATTATTAAATGAGGTTGAAAAGGATTAGCCATAATTAATTAAACAAAGAAAGACATATATATTGAATGGGTTAAGAAAAAATGCCCCAAACCTGCCCACACCTAAGGATAACCTGAATATTCGTTTTAATTTGAAGAAAAAAAACATAATTTTAATAAAATTCCTAAAAGAAAATCTTAATACAGAAACATAACATTTATGGATGAGACAACACAATAATACACCACCATCAAATCTCTCTAAATTAATGTAACCTCACTCAAAACTCAAATTTAATGGAACATAAAATTCAAGAAAGTTTGTGGTAAAGGTATACAAAAGATAAAATGTACAAAAAGAGAAAATAATATTTAAAAAATACTGGGAAGCGCTAGCTCAAGTATATTTCAAAAACATTACAAAGTCATAATCATTAGGTCAGTGTGGAATTAATACAAAAATATTTTAAAAATACAATTCAGAAATAAATCCATTAACATATGATAATTTAGCTTGTATTACATGTGACATTTTAAATCCGTGGGTAAATAGAGAACTATAAAATCAAGCCTATTTAAACAACTCGTCATTTGGGAAAGAAAGCAAGGTACCTAGTTCATATGTTCACTCACACACACACACACACACACACACATTTATTTCACATAGATAAGATGAATATGAGTCAACCCTATAAATAGTTAAGAGTAACATAGGATAATTTGTATTGGAATAGAGAAGGCATTTAAAATAAAACACAAAATAGTAAAGAAAAATACATAGAGAGATGCAAATCAAAACCACATTGAGATACCATCTCACGCCAGTTAGAATGGCGTTCATTAAAAAATCTGGAGACAACAGATGCTGGAGAGGATGCGGAGAAATAGGAACACTTTTACACTGCT
>CM052653.1:113726692-113761604 GCA_028533165.1 Leontopithecus rosalia | reverse complement strand
AAAAAAAAAAAAAAAAGAAAAATACATAAATGTAACTATATAAAAACAGTCAATTCCTGTAAAAATAACTTTTATAAACTTTATATGAAACCCCAAAAGAGCCTGAATAACCAAGGCAATCCTACACAATAACAACAACAACAAAAAACTGAAGGCATCATGTTACCCAACTTCAAACTATGCTACAGGGCTACAGTAACCAAAACAGCATAGTGCTGGTACAAAAACAGGCACTTAGGCCAATGGAATAAAACCTACATCTATGGCTATCTGAAATTAGATAAAGCTGACAAAAACAAGTGGAAAAGACTCCCTATTTGGGGAGTGTTTTATTTATCTTGGGGAAAGGACTCCCAATTCAATAAATGGTGCTAGGATAACTGGCTAGCCATATGCAGAAGATTGCAGCTGGACCACTTCCTTTCACCATATACAAAAAGCAGTTCAAGATGGATTAAACAATTAAATATAAAACCCAAAAGTATAAAAGCTCTGGAAGACAACCTAGGCAATACCATCCTGTATATAGGAATGATCAAAGACTTCATGACAAAAACACATAAAGAATTGCAACAAAAGCAAAAATTGATCAGTAGAATCTAACTAACCTAAAGAGCTTCTGAACAGCAAAATAAACTATCAGCAGAGTATACAGACACTTACAGAATGGAAGAAAATATCTGCAAACTATGCATCTGACAAAGATCTAATATTCAGAATTTATAAGAAATTAAATAAATTTACAGGAGAAAAACAAATAGCCCCATTATAAACTGGGCGAATTACATGAACAGACAATTCTCAAAAGAAGGCATACATGTGATTAACAATCATATGAAAAAATGCTCACTATCACTCATTTTTAGAGAAATGCAAATCAAAACCACAATGAGATACCATTTCACACCAGTCAGAATGGCCATTATTGAAAAGTCAAAAAAAAAAAAAAAAAACAAACAGCAGTTGCTAAGAAGATTGTGGGTAAAAGGGAACATTTATACAATGTTGATGGGAGCTTTTTTTAGTTCAAGCATTATGGAAAGAAGTATGAAGATTCTTCTAAAAGCTAAAAGCAGGAATACCATTTGACTCGGGAATCCCATTACTAGATATATATCTAAAGAAATACAAATAATCCCACCGTAAAGACACATGGACATGAATGTTCACTGCAGCACTACTCACAATAGCAAAGACATGGAATCAACCTAAATGTCCATTAATGACAGACTGGATAAAGAAAATGTACATATATGCCCTGAAATACTATGCACCATAAAAAAGAACAAGATCATGTTGTCATTTGCAGGAAAATGAATGTAGCTAGAGGCTATTCTCTTTTAAAAACTAACACACTAACAGAAATCCAAATACCTCATATTCTCACTTACAAATGGGAGGTAAATGATCAGAAATTATGAACACAAGGAAGCAAATAACAGACACTGGGTTCTACTTGAGTGAGAAGGGTGGGAGGAGGGAGAGAAGCAGAAAAGAAAACTACTGGGCTCTGGGCTTAATACCTGGGTGAAGAAATAATCTGTACAACTAACCCCCATGACACGTATTTACCTACATAACAAACCTTCACATGTACGACCAAACCTAAAATAAAAAATCTAAATAATTTAAAAATATATTAAAACCACATTGAGATACCATCTCACGCCAGTTAGAATGGCAATCATTAAAAAATCTGGAGACAACAGATGCTGGAGTGGATGTAGAGAAATAGGAACACTTTCACACTTTTGGGAGTGTAAATTAGTTCAACCATTGTGGAAGACAGTGTGGCCATTCCTCAAGATCTAGAAATAGAAATTCCATTTGATCCAGTAATCCTATTACTGGGAATATATCCAAAGGATTAGAAATCATTCTATTATAAAAACACAGGCACACATATGTTTAATGTGGCACTGTTCACAATAGCAAAGACTTGGAACCAACCCAAATGCCCATCAATGATAGACTGGATAAAGATAACATGGCACATATATACCATGGAATACTATGCAGCCATCAAAAAGGATGAGTTCATGTCCTTTGCAGGGATATGGATGAAGCTGGAAACCATCATTCTCAGCAAATTGAGGCAAGAACAGAAAACCAAACGCTGCATGTTCTTAGTCATTAGTGGGAGTTGAACAATGAGAACACGTGAACACAGAGAGGGGGAACATTACACACTGGGGCCTGTCAGGGCATGAGGGTTTAGGGGAGGGATAACCAGGGGTCAGGGAATTGGCAAGGGATAACATTAGGAGAAATACCTAATGTAGATGACAGGGTGATAGATGCAGCAAACCACCATGGCACATGTATACCTACATAACAAAGCTACACGTTCTGCACATGTACTGCAGAACTTAAAGTATAATAAATACATTGTAAAAAAAAAAAAACGGAAAAAAGAAAAATAAATAAAAAGTGAAAAATAAAGATAAAGCAAGGGAATAATAAAAATATTTGCAGCTTATTCTGTAGATAAATCTCTAACATCTGGAGCATACAAAAATGCCTAAAATCTACAAGGAAAAAATACACAAAATGTTATACCAACAAGCAATTTACATAGGAAATATAAATCATTACTAAATTGTGAAAAGACACTAAGTCACATTAGTGTCCTAGGAAATGCAAAAATGAATAAACAACATAATAAGAAGGTTATAACATTCTTTTATTCATAGGGTTAATTTAATGACAATATCAAATATTGTAGTAGTATAGACACTACACTAGTGACAGCAGTTCAATCTATCCAGAAATTTGTAGAGCAATTTAGCACTATCAGCTAACACTGAAAATGTGTATACAGTATGACCCTGCAATTCTGATCATTTATGCAACTGAAAATCTCTCACATATTAACACAAGAAAGTTTGTAAAATGATATTTTGCAGTCTTGTTTCTAATAATGGGAAGCAATCTAAATATTCATCTAGAAAAGAATGGTAAAATAAGCTATAATGATTCCAAAGCATGAAATACTATCTAGCAGTTAAAAAGAATAAAATAATTCTGAATGTATTTACTTGGGAGTCCTAAAAGGCACATTTAGGTGAGTAATGTGGTTATCTCCCAAATACTATTCACATAGCCTTCACATTTCCTCACAGCGCAGGATTTAAATGGAGTAAGGATCAATGATTGCAATGTCTGCCTAGGTGAGCTCTAAATGCTTTAGCTCAACTGGGGTAAGACCATCTTCTAGACTAATTGGTTCAGGTGATGGAGGCCTAAGATAGTTGGCTCATGCCATTCTCCTGCCTAAGACTATTATTAGGAAGAGCATGTAACTCAATTCAAATCAATGATGTGTGTGGGGAAAATTTGCTAGAATCTTTTGAAAACGTAGTATCTCAAGCTTCTAAACAGGTAGGGAAACCTTTTGTCTCTTTATCTAGACAGTGTGGGATTTAGCTGTAAAGCTTAGAATTGCTCTAGTCACTTCTTTCCTCTTGTCACAATCTAATGTTGAACTCTTACCAAAGTGCCGTTGTTTTCTGGCTTCCTTACTAAAATGCAAGTACCATGGTAATAGTGAATTTAATTGTTTTATTTTCCCAACTTTCCCAGCACCTAGAAGCACAGCCAATCATTAACAGGTACTCAGAAAATTTTGCTGGGTGAAAAAAACAAAACGTCTCTAAGAAGGGATTCACAACAAAGGACAGTGAATTTCAAACAATCGGAGCACAATGGAGCCACTCTCCAGATTAAAGCACACATGCACCTCCTCCCAAATATTTATGTGAGTAAAGCACCAAAATATCCTTTAATATGTACAGTCAACAGGAAGTGGGAGGAAGAGGTGTGGGGGAATGTGAATAAAATGTGAGTAAGAAAGGGATCATAGAATGCTAACTTGAAAAAATAAAATTATAGAAATATATGTAGAATGTAGCACATTTATATAAAAAACGAAAATGCTACGTGAATGTGTATTGCACACACACCAATACAGAGGGCACCGACCAAATGAAAAGACTCAGAGCCAATGTCTGCCTTGTTTGGAATCCAGGATTATAATCTTTCCAACTACTCAATTCTGCCAATCAAAGATTTTTTTATTCGAAAATAGTTCCTTCCTATCTACCCGGTGTCAGGTTAGTGGAGCTGATCCAACAGTTATGGACAGGCATCGTGAAAGACTTGTCTTTATTACTGATGCTCAGTCTTCATAACAGCAAGCGTCTTACTGACCACAATCAGTCCTCCCCAGATGACACATCACTAAATATATTAAATGACATGATGGGCCTTCAGTTGTTCATCAGAGAGGGCATGGTAAGTACATTATATTGACTTGTCTAAATGATTTTCTTTGTTTTTTGATCAGGCTGCCATAAAGCCACAGATAAGTTAATAATCTTAACATTTTATTTAATTCAGGATGATTTGGACATCATTATATTATGAAGCAGATTTTTTTGCTAGAATGAAAGGATTTAATGGTTCAATCATTTGTTCATGAAGAACTGCATCTATTTTCTGCTACAGGCATTAAGAACAGGAAGTGATAAGCTTTCATTTCTAGGTTTCTAAGAAAACATAAGTCATAGTATAAGGTTAGAAAATAAGATCGGATTTGCTACTGTCTAACAAAACAAGATGATTAACACAAAGCAAATTTGTTGCAAAATAAGGACCAGAGCTGGGCCACTAACCTGTGACCCAGAGATAGTTCACGAGGAGCATCGTTCCTTATAGAAAGAGCATCACAACCATTAATTGTGACTTGCTATGTGCCATCCTTATATATGTATTATTTCTAATCTTTAAAATCTAGGAATAACTAGATATGATTCCCATTTTACAGATTATGAGCCTGTAACTCAGATGGTTTTCTAGTTCTCAAATATTAAGTGATAAAAACCAAGAGATATAGAATGCAAATCAAATTTTGCTGACCTAAATACAGTGAAGAAACTGATAATTGAAGTTTGTAATCTTAAAAAATATTTTCCTGTTCATTAATGAAAGATCAAATGTAACCTCTCTAAAGGAGCTGCCAGTTTTAGCTCCTTACTTAAAGAACCAGCTGTGTGATATTTAGAAAATCACACAGGGTCTTAACTTTCCTGACTGTAAAATTAGGGTGAGATTAGTAATAGGGATGTGTACTTTCCAATAATTCTAATTTGGCCACTGTATACCTAAGTAAGGTTTGTCACATTAATACTCTACAAAATATATGTAGGGTGGATGAGAATAGCATATTCTGTCTACACTTAAAAGCTAGATATAGCTCCCTGAAGAAGTTTCAAATTTTAAAATGCATGTTTTCTAAAATACTGAGTACTGTTTTCTTTTAAAAAGTACAACTTCTGATACGGTAATGTATTAGAACGTGGTAAGAAGAAAGATGGTGTTCATTCAATTTCAACTTCCAAGGGAAAAAAGGAGAAAATAAACAACAGAAACAAAGACGTGTTACAGCAGTACAATAAAATGTTATTTGAAAGGAATAAATAAATGAATATGACTGAATATCCTAAAGGCCTAACATTAAGAGAAGCATAGCTAGATGCAGAAACATGTATTCATAAAAAGATATATATGTATGTCTGTATGTTTATGCTTACATTTAATACAAATTTTCGGAAGAGGATGGTGGCAGGGTATAGGTTTTGAAATTCTCCAAATCCCCAATAAAAATAATAAATACCAAAACCAACATCAATAAACATCAATTAACCAAACTTGGTAAAAAGGTATATCTGCAGAATAAGATACATTTAGGTAGTAATAAACCACTAATTACTACAATGTTCACATAGATTATTTGGCACCTGCAGGATAAACACAGAGAAATTGTATATCAACATACAGAAGAATAAAACTGGACCCCTGTCTCTCACCACATACAAAAATTAACTCAAGATGGATTAAAGACTTAAATGGAAAACCTGAAACTATAAAACTACTGGGAACATATGGCAAACTTGAGAAAAGAAAAAAACCCAAAATAGCCAGTAGGTTTTCCTTGGAAAGCATGTCAGACAATCTGAAAATATCAGCTGAAGCAGGAAAAATGAGAGTGGCTCAATATTGTTAAATGTCGATTGTATCCAAAGCAGTCTACAAAGTCATTGCAACCCTGATCAAAACACCAGAACATTCCTCACAGAAATAGAAAATAAAAATTATAAATTTGAATGGAACTACAAAAAGAACTCGAATAGTCAAATAAATTTTGAGCAAAAGGAACAAAACTGAAGTCACATACTACCTTACTTCAAAATATATTACATGCTATAGTAAACCAAACAGCATGGTGTTTGTCTAAACAGACCAATGGAACAGAAAAGAGAACCCAGAAATAAATCCATACATTTAGAGTCAGCTGATGTTTAACAAACACACCAGGAACATACATGCAATGGAAAAAGGAAATATCCAATGTATCATACTTGGAAAATTGGATATCCACATGCAGAAGAATAAAACTGGACCCGTATCTCACCATATACAAAAATTAACTCAAGATAGCTTAAAGTCTTAAACATAAAAATCAGAATTACAAAACTACCCAAAGAAATAGAGTGGAACCCCTTTAGGACATCGGTCTAAGCAAAGGTTTTATGGCTAAGGCCTTGAAAACATAGGCAACATAAACAAAAATAGACAAATGGGACTAAGACTAAAAAGCTTCTGCACAGCAAAGAAAAGAATCAACAGAACAAAGATTATACCCATTAAATGGAAGAAAATATTTACAAACTGTTCATATGACAACTAATATTCAGAATATGCACGCATCTCTACAGAAAACAATCCTGTTAGAAGATGGACAAAGGGCATGAATGAATATTCTCAAAGACATATGAATATCTAACAGGTATAAGAACACTTCCATCATTAATCATCAAGGACATACACAACAAAACCACAAGATACCATCTTGCCCTTGTAGAATGGATGTTGTTAAAATGACAAAAATAACAGATGCTGAAGAGCACATGGAGAAATGGGAATTCTCATACACTGTTGGGGGAATGTAAATTCGTAGAACCACTATGGAAAACAGTATGAAACTCTCTCAGGAAACGAAAAATAGAACTATCATACAATCCATCAATCCCGTTACCTGATATTTATCAAGGGGAAGAAAGTCAAAGGGATACTAGCACCCCTATGTTTGTTGGAGCACTATTCATGGTAGCAAAGATATGGATTCAATCTATGTGTCTTTTGGTGAATGAAGAAAGAAATTGCAGTACTTATACACAATGAAATACCATTTGTCTGTAAAAAGATGATGCCATGTCATTTGCAGCAATGAGACTCAAAGTGGGGGGGTCATTATATTAACGGAAACAAGCCAGGCACAGAACGACATAAGACATTTGCTCACTCATAAATGGGAGCTAAAAAAGTTGATCTCAACTTTTTAGAAATCAGAATATATTTTGTAATTTTATGAAGAATTACTCTATTTGTAGAGAGCAGAATTATAATTACCAGAGGTTGCAAAGGGATATGCGTAGGGTGAAGTATATAGACAGTTTGGCTAATGGGTAAAAACAAGTTAGAAGAAACAGCTTTTAATGTTCAATAGAAGAGTAGGGGGACTACAGTTAAAAGCAATGCATTGTGTACTTCAAAATAACTAGCAGACAGGATTTGAAATGTTCTCTACATATATAAATAATAAATACTAGAAGTGGTAAATACCGTAAATACCCTAATTTGATCACTACACATCGTATGCATGTAACAAAATATCACACATATAATATGTATGTACAGATATTAGGTATCAATTAAAAAGAAAATAATTAAATAAGATAGTGGTTATTTTATGGGGAGGAGTTGGTGTTCTGAATGGGGCACACGGAGGGGCTTAAAAGGTGGCTGTTAAAAATTTTATTTCTTGATGTGGGGAAAGAATATGAGAGCACTTACCTTGTAAGCAGTCATTAAACTACAATAATTTGGTATGCTTTTCTATATTTGTGTTTTGGATTGTAATAAAATAACTAAAATATTAAACACCAGTATTTAAGGGTATTTCTCACTTAATTCTTCCAACATGTAGGTTAGAAAGATGACATAGGATATAGCATGATGACAGTTTTGGTCAGTAGAAGTTTCTCAGAAACTTGTCTGCTTACAACTGATGCCATTGCTATAATTGTTGTGATTCCCACATTATTGCTATCATGTTTACAAAGAAATGAAGATCGCTGATTAAGCATTTATTTTTCATGTCCTAGTAGATTGCTAGCTGTGGGGATACAAGAATCAAAAAGATGTAGATATCTTCCCAAGGAACTTATTAACCAATGGGAGGGATAATAAAAATTAACTTACATGAAATATGTGCCCAAGTCTAGCCAGCTCTTCATCAAACATATTTCCTCTGTTACCTAGACACACAACAATTCCCAGCTTCTTCTCTGAAAGTTCTGGCCATTTGAAGTGAATATGAGCAGAATTGATTTTACCACTTCCAGAACTGGACCTAAAAATCCTCTGCATGCAACCTGTAATGCTCTTTCCCCTTCTCCTATAAATGAAGGAGCCACATGTTGAATACAGCAATCACAAGTTGGTAGGAGCTTACTTCCATTAATAACTGCTTGGGGTAGAGTCTTGTCTATCAGAAATACTCATTTTAAACTTTATTTTAGTGACAAATTATTATTTTGTTGTCACAGATATCTGGGATTTATATTTACGGCAGCTGGAATTATAAGTAATATAAAAGTTGGCAACCTTAAGTGAGGTGTCGCCATTTTTAAAAAACCTGAACTATGTTAACTCAGTGGTAGAGTAACAAAGAAAACTGATACCAGAGGATGAACATACGATCTTCTTAAGGTATAGTAGAAAACACAGTAACTATTGACAGCAGTGCCAGAGAAACAAAGCAAGCACCTACTGAGATGGGTCTAGAAGAGTTTGTAAAACCAGCTTTTAATTAAGAAGTTGGTTTTAACCGATTGGATTAGTTAGTAAGATATTAGAAATAAACTGAAAGATATAAGAAATAAGCTGAAAGGCAAAGAATTGGCTGTTCAAGAATAGAAAAAAAAGTGATCCAGGGAGCTGATAAATCTGGGGTCATAACTAGTTTGAAATATTATCTCTATATGTGAAACAGAAAAAAAATTTAAAATACACACAATACGTTGAGCGACAAAATTTCTTTAAAAGATTCAGCCCTGTGGAGAATAATGTTTTCACATTCTCACCCAAGCCAGATGGGCTCTAAGGCAACCTTTGCTAAACTGGGATATAGAGGCCAGGAAATGGCAAAACTATACATAGAGAGAGAATTTGAGAAGGATATCTGGGAAATAAATTCAGATATGGTTAACGGTACATTAACTAGAGGAAAAAAATAAATAGCCCATTACTAAGTTAAAAAACTGCATTGTCCTAAAAAATAAACTGATCTAATAATAGTAACAACAACAACAACAACAACAAGAAATCCTTATACAAACATGAAGGAGGCAACACAAGCTGTATAGCCCATAATGTAGGTATATACTTCTCAGCATGGCTTTGGCTGTAGCCATATGCATGACAAGCTGAGAAGAACTCACAGAATGTTGGACTAAGAGCCAGGGAGAATAATATACAGAAAACAGAACTGGAATCTAACCAAAGACCTTCTCCACTGTCAAGTTAGAGAGATCTCCAAATAATTGCCTAGGAGGATTTCATAATTTTCATAAGCCAATAATAGCTTTGTGTTTCCCGTTTGTTTTTGTTTTAAATATTGATTTTCATTGTGGGTATACATGCTCAGCTCCACTATTGTATGTGGGATATATTTGTGGAGAGATGATAAATTGCCTTTTGCTCCTTGGTCACCTGATCATGAAAAAAGCACACAGTGTAGTGTAACTTGTATTTATACTTCCTTGTTTAAAAAGTATTAGATTGAAGGTAGTTTTCTGGGACTAGCTTTTTTTACTCAGGATTGTTTTGATGAGATTGCTGCATACTTTTTTTAAATTATGGTCATTATTAATTGCTATAACCCATTCTGTGAATATTATGTATTATGTATTTATTTGTTTTCCCTAACATGGACAGTTGAGTTGAATACAGTGTTTATTGTTATAAATATTGTTACACACACTTCCTGGTAAGCATTGACAAAATTTTTATATACATCTAAGCATGACATTGCCAAGTGCTAAGAGTATGCAGATATTTAACTTCCTGAAATAATACCAAATTTTCCAAATGAGAATACTCCTGATAGCAAGTATTAAAAATCTAATATAATTCACATTACTTCCAACATTTGAAATTTAAAAACCAAAAATTATTTTTTGCCAATTGAACAATTAGTTAAATAATAGATCATCATTGTCTTGATTTTCATTTTCAAAATCAGTGAAGTTAAACATCATGTCATAAATGTACTGGCCAATTATATTTTCTCCTCTATAAACTATTAATTTTTCCAAGTGTGTTTGCTTTTACTTAATGATTTTTATAGTTTGTTATATATTCTTAATGTTAATTACTTATTGGTTACCTGGATCATGACTTATGCTGGATATTTGTAACTCAACTTTTTATTTTGTTTATGCATCATAGGATGATTCAAAATTAGATTTTTGAAATATTTAAATGTATCAAAACTTTTAATAGCTAGCACTTTATATATTTTATGTAGAAAACTGCTCTCTACCCAGAAGTTGAAAAGATATTCACCTATTTTTGTTTCTTACACTTAATTTTTTTATTCCATTAGGTTTTGACATTTATGTACTGTGTACTTATTAGTGTTAGGAGTTTATACATAACATCACATTGATTGAATGCTGCCTCAGCATATGGAATACGTATCATACATTCACAAACAAGTCTATATAGAAACTAGCTATATTATGGGGCAGTGGATGCATAATGAAAAGAGCAGACAATGTGGAAAATGAAAGAGATCACTTTATTCTGCCAATGGCTGAACACAGACAACAATAGAAAGGATATTGAACAGCATGTTTAAGCATACAGCAGTGTAACATGGGAACAGCATGTTTAAGGGTACAGCAGTGTAATATAGGCCCTGGCATCTTATCTCACTTGACACAGTGCTAAAGAGCACAATTAACCCAACTCTTTGACTCCTTCTTTATTATGGTGGCTTTCTGCTGAGTTACAATGGTCTTCAAGACTAGCTTTCATTTATTTTTCTGCCTTGACTTTTAATCTCCCTTTTACCCCCACAGTTGGGTTGACAATACATACTAGATGAAATCTTTGAATTATAAAATTAGATGTATCTTCAATTCTTACTCATACAAATCTGGGTGATTGTCAGAATCACACATTTTTAAAGTGTTCAATCTGGAGTGACATCAGCAAGATGATTCACTAGTGATGCCTGGCATTCATCACTACCTCAAGAAAGAACCAAGACAGCAAATAAACAGCTGGAATTTCACTGTCGAAGTAAGCAAGTAAGAGCTTAGTGGGACAGTGGAGATAGACCTGTGGTGCTTGGAAGTCCAGGAGGGTAGTGTGAAAGCATGCAGCCTCAGCAGCCCTGCCTCTCATGCCCAGATAAGATCTGCCTGGAGCCAGGAAGGACTTCTCAGTCCTTCCCTTACAAAGGACCTTTTACCTTTGTAAGGGAAAAGGTAAGCAGATGATTCCCACTAGCCCCCATTGCTGCCACCAACATCTACAACCCTTAGAACTTGAGAATCCCACAGTGCTAGCAAGCCATGTGCCCAGTTTAGAAAGCTGCCAGGAATTCAGTCACTGCATTGTCCCAGATTAGTAGCCTGAGGTACACACTTTCCATTCCTAAACCTTTCTCTGTAAGCCAAGCTGCTGCTATACAGCACCAGCTTGAGAACAGAGCCACTTGTAGAGTGCATCATGCTCTGGGGGCCAGTAGCCACAGCAACTCTTTAGCCATGGGGCTCCATCTTTATTATGCAAAGCCCACAAAGGTGGCTGCACACTACATCACCTACTACATGGACCTTGGGCCTAATCTGCTGTGATTTTGGTTCTGCATAGCAGGGAAACCAACCTTCACTGCTGTACTTCCAGACAGAGGAACAGTCTGCTAGCCCACCTCTGGACAAAGCTGCCCTTGAGATGGCCAAATAACGGTTTACCTTCCCCTTAGCAAGAGAGGCCCCTGAGCCTCAACCAGAAGATTGGCTATGTGCCTGTGCTCAAAACCAGAGAAACATCTCAGCAATGCCCCTGCAACTTATCAGACATACTCATGGCTTGCCTAATGGCCCTAAACTCAACATAAGGGCCTGAGAGACAATTCTGCAGGCAATCCCTATGAGTAACCCTGGGTGGAAATACCCCAGACTCGCTAAGCAGCCTTGTACCTGCACTTTGAACCTGAAAAACAGTCCTGTGGGTCACTTCTGGTGGACATACTCCAAGCCGAACAAGAAGCCATGCACCTACATAGTGAGCCCAAAAACCAGTCCTATGTGCCACCTCTGGCAGATACCCCTGGGCCTAGTAAGCTGCTGTGTACCCATACCAAGGCCTGAGAAATACTCCAAAGGCCCCGTCTGGCAGGCATACCCCCAGGCCAACAAGCAGCCACATGCCTGTTTCCTGGACCTACAAAACAGCCCATGGGCTAGCCCAAGCAGAAACACCCACAGACCAACTGAGCAGTGATATATCTTTGTCACAGGCCTGAAAAACAGCCCTATATCCATTCCTGGCAGACACACCCCCAAGTCAGCTGAGGAGCTGTGCTGCCACTTCCTGGCCCTGAGAAACTGACGTGTGGGCCATCTCCACGAAACACGCTCCCAAGCCAGCCAAGTAGTTCTATACTTGCATCTTGGGCCAGAGAAACAATCCCATTGTGGTGGGCATGCCCCCAGGCTGGATAAACAACTGGGAAGCTGTACTTCTGACCAGTATAAGAGCCCTATGCGCCTAACACCAGTTAGAAAAGAGACCCAAAGCTGGCTTATCCAGTATCTGTATGTACACCTCCTGATATGGTTTGGCTGTGACCCACCCAAATTTCATCTTGAATTGGAGCTTCTATAATTCCCAAATGTTGTGTGAGGGACCTAGTGGGATATAACTGAATCATGAGCGTGGTTTCCCCCATACTAACTCAGTGAAATACAAGATGATACAGAAGAAGTGCAACAAAACAAGAAAAAATAATTATTTGAATGAGAATTTTAACAAATAGATAGATATCACAAAAAAGAACCAAATGGAACTCCTACAGCTGACGAGTCCAAATAATGAAATAAAAAATACAATTAAAAGCTTGAACAACAGATTAGATCAAGCAGAAGAATCTGTTTCTGAACATTAAGATAAATCTTTTGAAATAATAAAAGAAGACAAATAAAAGAGTTTTTAAAAAGAAAATGGAGAAAACCTACAGGATTTATGGGACACCATTAAGCAAACAGATATTTATAAGATGGAATTTCCAGAAGAAGAGAAGGGGAAAGGTGAGGAAACCATATTTAATAAATTAATAGCAGAAAACATCCTAAGCCTTGAGAGAGAGGTAGAAAAGTCAGATCCATGAAGCAAGCAGAATCCCAAATTAATTCAATTCAAATAGGTCATCTCTGAAACACATTATAGTAAAATTGCCAAAATCAAACACAAAGTAATAATTTTCAAAGCAACAAGAAAAAAGCATCATGTCACATATAAGGAAATTATCCTTATATGTATCTTTACCTTATATGAGTGTATTTCTCAGGAGAAACCTACAGGCTGGGAGAGAATAGGTAATACTTTCAAAATATGAAAAGAAAACCAAAACAAAAAGAAATACTGCTAGGAATGAATATTATACTCAGCAAAGCTATTCTTCAGAAAAGAAAGAGAAACAAAATCATTCACAGACAAGCAAAGGTTATGGGAATTCATTACCACTAGACCAGCCATACAATAAATGTTCAAGGGAGTCTTACTTATGGAAGTAAAATGACAACCACCACCATCATGAAAACATGAAAAACTATAAAACTCACTGGTAGACAGATACACCAAGGAGAAAAAAGGAATCAAATTTTATCAATAAAGGAAACCAACTACCCTCAAAAACAAACAATAAGAGAGGTAGTCAGGAAAAAAGGATGTATAAAACAATCAGACAACCAATAAAATAAAGTTCTTACTTATTAGTAATAGCCATGAATGTAAATGTTAAACGTTAAATAATTTCTCATTTAAAAGATACAGATTAGTTGAATCCATTTAAAAAAAAAAAAGATTCAATTAAATGCTACCTGCCAGAAACTCAACTCATTAGTAGAGACAAACATACACTAAAACTGAAAGGATATAAAAAGATGATCCATGCAGACAGAAACCAAAAGCCACCAGAGTAGCTATAATTATATATGACAAACAGGCTTGAAGTTAAAAGCTGTAAAAAGAGACACAGAAGAACATTATATGATAACAGAGATACATTTTAAAAAGTATAATAATTATAAACATATTTGTATCCAACAGTAAGGCATCCAGATAGAAAAAGCAAATATTATTAGATCTAAAGGGAGAAATAGTTGAGGACTTCAACACACAATTCTCAGCATTGGATACATATTATCTAGATAGAAAATAAATTTTTAAAAACCCTATGATTTAAACTGCACCATAGAACAAAAGAATCTAACATACATTTGTTAAACATTTTACACAAAAGCTGAGCAATACACATTTTTTATCAGCACATAGAACATTATCCAGAATTGACTATATGGTTAAGACACAAAGGTAATCTTCAAAATTTTTTTAAAATTGAAATTATGTATCTTATCTGACCACAATATTATAAAACTATATACATCAATAACACAAAAAAACTGAACAAATACATATAAATTAAATATACAATGGCAGGAGGAAGAAATTAAGAATAATATTTATTAGAATCATTGAAACAAGTGAAAATAGAAACACAACATATCAAAACCTATAAAACGCAGTAAAAAGTAATACTAATAAGCAAGATTATAGCAATAAATGCCTACATAAAAATAAAATAGAAAGATTTCAAATATACAATCTCACTATGTACCTCAAAGAAACAGAAAATCAAGAACAAACCAAACTTAAAATTATAAGAAGAAAAAAATCATGAAGATGAGAGCAGAAGGAAAAAAAATTTAGACTGAAAAAACTACAAAATATCAATGAAACAAAAAGTTTTTTTGAAAATGTAAACAGAATTGAGAAACCATTAGCTAAACTTACTAAAAAATAGGGACAAGACTCAAATAATGAAAATCAGAAATAAAAAAGGAGACATCACAATAGACAGCACTGAAATACAAAGAATTGTTACAGACTAATATGAACAACTATATATCAATACATTCAAAAACATAGAAAAAATCGATACATTTCTAGATATAAACAAAGTAACAAGACTGAACCAAGAAGAAATAGAGAACCTGAACAGACCAATAGCAAGTAATTAACGACACTGAATTAATGTTGCTCACAAAAGAAAAGTCCAGGACTGGATGGCTTCACGGCTGAATTCTACCAAATCTTTAAAGGAGAATTAATACCAATTCTTCTCAAACTATTGCAAAGAAATTAAAGCAGAGGGAGTTCTTCGTAATTTACTCTATAAGGCCAATATAATCCTTATACTCAAACCAGACAAGTATATAACATCAACAACAAAAAAACTACAGGCCAATATCCCCGATTAATGTAGACATAAAAATTCTCTGCAAAATATTTGCAAATCAAATATAAAAATACATCAAAATATAATACACCATGACCAAAAAGGATTTATTCCAGTAATGCAAGGAAGGTTCAACATAATAAATAAACACTATAAATAAAAAAATCAACACTACACATCACATCAGTAGAATGTAGGACACAAACTATATAATCATCTCAATTGACATATAAAAGCTTTTGATAAAATTCAATATTATTTTATGATTAAAACTTAATAAATTTGGTATAGAATGAAAGTGCCTTAAATAACAAAGGCTGTATATGACAAACCCACCACTAAATGAATAAGCTTTCAGTTTTGCCTCTAATAACTGGAACAGGACAAGAGTGCCTACTCTCACTGCACTTATTCAATATATTACTGGGAATCCTAGCCAGGGCAATTAGGCAAGATAAAGAAATAAAGGGCATCCAAATTGAAAAGGAGGAAGTCATATTGTAACTATTTGTAGACATAATCTTATATCTAGAAAAATCTGAAGACTCTATCAAGAAACATTTCAGACTGAGCAACAAAGTCAAGAAAGTTGAAAGATACAAAATTAATATACAAAAATCAGTATCAGTTTCTATACATTAACAATGTAACATTTAAAGAAGAAATCAGTAAGGCTATCAAGTTCCATTCAAATAACTATAACCAATCCCATTCCAAATAGCTATTAAAAATATCCAGGATCCAATTATACCAAAGAGGTGAAAGACTTCTACAAGAAAAACTACAAAACACTGATAAAAAATGAAAATTGAAAAGGATATAAACAAATAGAAAGACAGTCCATGCTCACTGATTGAAATAATATTACTCAAAGGACAATACTAACTCTAAAATATACAGACTTTTGTAATCCTCATAAAAACAATGACATCTTCACATAAATAAAAAGAAACATCCTAAAATTTGTATGTAACCAAAAAGGACCCCAAATCACTGAAGCAATCCTGAGAAAGAAATAACAGAGCTGGAGATATCACACAATAAGATTTCAAAATACACTACAAAGCTTTAGTAAGTAGCATGCTATTAGCACAATAAAAGATATATAGATGAAAAGAACAGAAGAGAGAACACAGAAATTACTCTACAAAGCTATAGCCAACTGGATTTTGACAAAGGTGCCAAAACACTAATTGGGAAAAGGACCATCTTTTCAATAATTGGTGCTAGGACAATTGGATATTCAAAAACAGAATAATGAAATTAGATGTATACATTTTACCTTTTACAAAAATCAACTCGAAATGGAACAATGACCTACATGTACTATCTGAAATGAAAAAAAAAATTACTGGAAGAAGTTGTGGGAAAAATGCTTCAAAACATGGGTCTGGAAAAAGATTTTATAAGACCTCAAAAGCATAGGAAACAAAAGCAAAAATAAAAAATGAGATATGTAAAAATATGTAAAAGTAACTTCTGTATAGTAAATAAATCAATAGAGTAAAAAGACAATCTACAAAATGATATAAAATAACTGCAAAATACTCACCCAACAGGGTATTAATATCCAGATTACACTAGGCACTCAAACATTTTAACCACAACAAAATCCAGTTAAATATGAACAATCTAAACATATATTTTTCAAAAGAAGACATACAAATTGACGAAAAACATGAAAAAATAGTGCAACATTGTTAATCATCAGGTAAATGCAAATTAACACCAAAGTAAGGTTTTTTTCTCAACTCACTTAGAAGACTATTTAAAAAATGAAAAGGAAATACTTATCCACTCTTAGTGGAAATATAAACTAGTACAGTCACTATGGAAAACAGTATGGAGGTTCCTCAAAAAACTACAAATAGATCTACCATATAATCCAGCAATCCCACTCATGGTTATTTATGGAAAGGAAATAAAATCATTATATTGAACAGACATTTGTGCCCTGTATTTATTGTAGCACTATTCCCAATAGCCGAGATACAGAATCAATTGAAATTCCAACAAGAGATGAGTGGATAAAGAAAACATGCTCCATATATACACACAACAGAATACTATTCAGCCATAAATAGAATGATATCCTGTTATTTTTTACAACATGGACAGAACCGAACGACATTATGTTAAGTGAAATAAGCCAGGAAGAGAAAGATAAACACCACATGTTCTCACTCATAAGTGGAAGCTAAGAAAATTTATCTCATAGAAGTAAAAAGTAGAACAAAGGATACTAGAAGCTGCAAAGGGTGGGGAAAAGGGAAGGATAGGAATTTGTTAACGAACACAAAATTATAGCTAGATAGAAAGAATAAGTTTTAGTGATTTATGCCACTGTAGGATTATAATTAACAATAATATATTATGTAGTATCAAATAGCTAGGAGAAGGATATTAAATATTCACACAGAGAATTGACAAATATTTGAGATGATGGATATGTTAACATAGTAACTCTGATCACTATACAGTGTATGTTTCACAATGTCACTATGAACTCTGAGTATGTGGAATGATTATTTGCCAACTAAAATATAAAATTATAAAAAATAAAATTTAGAAATAAAGACCATGTTGTTTGAAATATCTCATTAAATAGGTTTGCCATGGAACCAATAACTCATCCTAAAATACTGAACAGGCAACTGTAGTAATTAACCAATTTTGAGAACTATCAGTCAAGTTGAAACATTATATTTAATGAGTGAGAACATCGAGGACTAGAGAAGGAAACTATTTTGGGAGAGATTGCACCATTTTTAGCAGAATAGCATGTAAAAGACTCAAGACCCCATCTTTTAGCAGAAGATGTAGTAGAGATGAAATTTTATACCTATATATAGATGATGTCGATTTGTAAGTAAACAGGCATTTAGAGAGAGGAGCTGATGTATGTCAGGCATATAGGCATCAGTCTATTTTAATGTCTAAGGAAGGAGGCAACAGAAAAATAAAGTTCACTTGACAAACAGGGCTAAGATTGCAATGGAACAGAATAAAATAATTTTAGCTCCAATCAGAGTTGGTCATTTGGGTTTTTCCTATTTTTGTCAATGCTTTATTTTTAGTAACTAGAATATTATCTGATACAGTGTGACCTTGATAAATATATATTTAATAAAGGAACAAATCAATGATGAATGATTGATGGATGACTATGATTATTTCCTACCTGATGCCTTCTATCTAGGTCATTTGTTCTAGCTGCTGCTGAATGCTGAAAGTTTACCTTTATAATTTATTTAATTGATTTTACGCATGGATTTGCCTTACTTTCAGAGGAACATAGACATGCTTAAGGAGGGCTGATCTGTTAGCTCTTAAATCCCTCTTCCTTCTCAGTGAGAATGACTTTATTTAATCTCCTTAAAGATCATTTTTCAGTAGTTTAGTGAATGAGAAGAGAGGAAAGGAATCAAAAGAAAAACATAACTAAAAAACAAAAATCCACCATTGCCAATTTTCCCAAGATCTATCTGGACCATGAAGAGTCTTAGACTAGAAAATACTCCTCTGCTTGATTCTGTTCTTCACCTGATGCCAGCAACGCGGATTGGAAGACTTAGCAGTTAAATCTAAACCCTATGGCTGGACCCATTTCTTCCTGCTCTTATCTGCTAACTGCAACTATAAAACACAGTTTTTACAAAAAAAGCAACCAAACTCTATCTCCAAAATGTGGTTTGTATCCCCGGGACTGGAGAAATAGCACAACGAGAGGACATGTTTGTTTCCCGTCCCAATAGAAGAAGGTTACACAGGTCCAGAATTTCCTGACCCTCAATCTAACATTAAAGAAGGCATCTGGCCAGGCGCGGTGGCTCACTCCTGTAATCCCAGCACTTTGGGAAGCTGAGGCAGGTGAATCATGAGGTCAGGAGATTGAGACCGTCCTGGTTAACACGGTGAAACCCCGTCTCTACTAAAAATATAAAACATTAGCCAGGAATGGTGGCATGTGCCTGTAATCATACCTTCTAGGGAAGCTGAGGCAGGAGAATCGCTTGAACATGGGAGGCAGAGGCTGCAGTGAGCCAAAATTCTGCTACTACACTCCAGCCTGGGTGACAGAGCAAGACTCTGTCTCAAAAAAACAACAACAAAAAAACAAAAAAAAACAAACAAAAAAAAAAACCGGAAGGCAGCCCATGCAGGCTTTCTTTTCTGTTCCTGGAGCAAATCATAAAAAATACAAGGTGAGGGCCGGGCGCAGTGGCTCACGCCTGTAATCCCAGCACTTTGGGAGGCTGAGGCGGGTGGATCACGAGGTCAAGCGATCGAGACCGTCCTGGTCAACATGGTGAAACCCCGTCTCTACTAAAAACACAAAAAAATTAGCTGGGCATGGTGGTGCGTGCCTGTAATCCCAGCTACTCGGGAGGCTGAGGCAGGAGAATTGCCTGAACCCAGGAGGCGGAGGTTGCGGTGAGCCGAGATCGCGCCACTGCACTCCAGTCTGGGTAACGAGCGAAACTCCGTCTCAAAAAAAAAAAAAAAAATACAAGGTGATCCAGGAAAAACCATCAATAAGAATCTATCAGTATCCTCACTAAATAAGCTGAAAGACACTGGAGAAACAGGTTAGAGGGATACAGTCATGATGATTAGAACCAGGAAGGCTTTTTCCATTTCTCAAAGGCAGGTGTGATTTGGCTATAGCAGTCAACTACCTTGGTTAGTTCCTGTGAGCCCAAGATTGCCTTCTCCTACTGAGAAATACAGGAATAAGCAGAGGGGCAGTTAGACCTCACAAGAGGGACCCAGCCATGATGAGCAGCCCAGCCCAGAAAGCTTTATTGTCATCATGTGCCTGGCATTCCCTTCTCTCCTTTAAATACCAGAGCAGATGGGTAGTCTAGCACCGATAGGGGGATCCTGCTGCAGCATGGTTCCTTCCAGAGAAACCACTTCATCTTGGATATGGAACTCCTTTTCCACATGGGCAGAGACATACAGAAACCTGGCCATGGTAAACCTTTTATCTCCCTGAGGCAGCACTAGAAGAGATCAGTGGGGCATCAAGTAAATCATATAAAAAATTACACTGCAAAAGCTATGAAATGTAAAGCACCACTGAAACTGCAGCCCACAAAACAGCCCAGGACCTGCATGCTGAACTTCAAAGAAAAGATTTAATTAGGACCCATAGAGACAAAATACCTAGAATTAAATTAAAAGTAAACTATTAAGTCAAGAATCAAAAATTACAATGGATTCAAGAAAAGGCGCAAACACTGAGATAAATCAGATGTTGGAAGTTTCTGACATGGATTTTTTAGTAGCCATTATATAAATGATCCAAGAATTATAAGTTATTTTGAAACAGTTGAATAACTGGCAAATATTACCGAAAAAACAGAAGTTATTTATATATAAAAGACAAATAAAAACTATAGATATGAAAAATTCAAAGACCAAGAAATTTAAAATTTGCTTAATGGTTAAGTGTAAATAAGATTACTGAATGTGAAAATAAATGAACACAACCACTCAAATCTAAAAAACAATCAGAAAAAAAGACAAAAAGTAAAATGAATAGATCCCAGACCTATGGTAAAAAAACAAAAATCCAATATTCGTTATATGAGAATCCCAGAAAGACAAAAGAAAAAGAATAAAGCTAAAAGGTGTTCAAAGAAATGATGACTAAAGACCTCTTAAATTTGGCAAAACAATCAAATTTACATATTTAAGAAATTGACTAAATCTCAAATAGAATACATCCAAATAAGTCTATGTCATGGCATAAAAGCATGAAAACTAGTAAAACTAAAGACATATAAAAAAATAAAAGATTCCAGAAAGAAACCACACATTATGGAGGCTGGGCATAGGGGCTCATGCCTATAATCCCAGCACTTTGGGAGGCTGAGACAGGAGGATCACCTGAGGTCAGCAGTTGGGGACTGGCTAACATGGTAAAACCACATCTCTACTAAAAATACCACAATTATCCAGATGTGGTGGTGAACACCTGTGGTCTCAGCTACTCGGGAGGTTGAGGCACAAGAATCACTTGAATCCATAGGCAGAGGTTGCAGTGAGCTAAAATTGTGCCACTGCACTCCAGCCTGGGTGACAGAACAAGACTGGGTCTCAAGGAAAAAAAAAGAAGAAGAAGAAGAAGAAAAGAAAAGAAAAGAAAAAGAAACAACACATTATGAATAGTTTAACAAAAATTTGAATTTTAATAGAGTTTTTAACAAATTTGAAACCATAGAGAACAGAGGGAATGGTCCAAGTTCTAAGAGCGGAATTAAAAAGAACTGTGAACTATAAATTCTATATCTAGCTAAACTGTACATTAGGAAGAATGCAATGAGGACATTGACATACTATAAACCACTAAAAAGCTTTTTTTTCTATCAGACTTACCCTTCCATTTTGCTTAAATAAAATTTTTCATAACAGAGGAAATGATAAAAATAGTGAATCTTGGAAAGTCAGGAAGGAAGATAAAACAATGAAAGGAGAAGAAATATGGGTACATATAATAGGCTATTGTTTTCCTTGTGAGTTTTATAAATCTTGTTTGATGATTAAAACAAAAATTATTGTACTGTTTACACTGAAGACACATTATTGTCAGAAGAGGTTAGGGAACAGGATGGGGAGGAAGCCAGGTGTAATTATAAAAGTGAAATGGGAGGGATCTTTGTGGTGATGGAACTGTTTAGTATTTTGATCGTGGTGGTGCATACAAGAACTAATATTTGTAATAAAATTGTGTAGAACTCTACATATATACAAATGTTTATAAGTAAAACTGTAGAAATCTGAATAAGATGGATGAATTGTAATGATGACTATAGTATTGTAATTATATTATAGTTTTGCAAAATGCTATCATTAGGGATAACATTTTATTATTTCTAAAAATTTCATGTATCTCTACAAATAGCTTAAAAACATTTAAATTAAAAATATACAAGTGGTATTATCAGAAGGTTTTATATTTCCTTTTAGAAGTATTTTCTTCTATTGAATTGTCCAAAACCAGACATGAGTAGATACACATTTTCTAGTTTAAGCAGAAGAACACAAAGAACTCATCAGATTGTACTACTTTTGTTTTAAACTACATAGTAAGGCCATTGATGAAAACTGGCCTAAATCTAATCATGAAAGATACAATAATCATTCCATGCCCCTAAATTATGTATATTATGAAAGAAAAAATGTATATTCTTGAAAAACTCCTCAAGGATGCCCTATCTTTTTGTTCCCAGGTTGTACCAACCTTCAGTAGAACATTCCAAGAATGCTATGTCAAGACTGTGTTTGCAAACACACAAATACCTATAATCATGCTTTGTTTTTCTACCTTACCTCAAGATTCAAACAGATTCTTCTTAACTCTCAAAGCATCAAGTGCCTGATGATATCTTCTCCTCTAGATAATTACTATGCACCTAGTTCTTTAAGAATTATTACCTTCAAAATCAGCATAAAGACTCCATTCTTCTGTAGAAGAGCCAGCAACTACATGTCTTACTTCAAATTAGAATTAATATCATTCCATAACTTCCTTCTGGTATCATTTTACTTCTGCCTAAAGTACTCCCTTTATTAGGTGATGAATTCATTTAGGTATGTCTTAAAATGTCTTTATTTCAATTTACTTTCAAAAAATATATTCACTAGATGCAGAATTCTAACGTAACAGTTGCTTTTTTTTCTTTCAGCAATATAAAGACCTAACTCTTTCAGTAATTTAAAGACTCAGTAAGTTAAAGACTTTCTATCCCTAAATAACTGTTTTATACTGATTATGAGGCCACCACACCAAGCCTCATAATGTGTTGTTTCTCCCAGGCATCTTTAATTATGTTTACATAATTTATGGGGAAAAAGTACTGTAATTCATATCTTTGCGATTCTGCCTGTAACATAATATTTTTCCCGCCTTCTTGTGAGAAGTATCTTTAAAACTGATTTTGAGAAATTTGACAATATTGTACCTAGGTCTAGTTTTTTTGTTGTTGTTTTCTTGTTGATTTATAAAGTTTCTTGCATAGGTGTGACTATAGTATTTTTAATCACATTTACAAGTCTTTTTTTGTTCAAATCTGTTCCATTGCTCATTGATGCTCTACATGTTTCTGTGTTTTTTCTATCTCTTTTTTTTCTTGGATGGCTTCAGTTGATAGGATTTCAAGTTCAGTAAGCTTTCTTCTGCAATGCGTAATCTACCAGCAAGACCATCTAGATTTTGTTTCATTTCAAATTTATAGCTTTTATGAGTTATCTGCTTTCTACTTCACTATCTAAAATTATATAATCCAGATATAATAATTTCTCATGCAATATTGTGATAATCAACATCTGCCAATTCTGGAACAGAATTTTGGTTTCTTCATTATGGGTTATATTTTCCTGTTTCATTACTGGTAACTTTTGGATGGATAGGAGAAAATGTGAATATTACCTCATTAGGTATTAAATATTTTTGTATTTTTATTAATGTTACTGTTATTATTTTTCTAGTCCAAACTTTAGTTACTATAAGACAGTTCAATGCTTTTATGCCTTGGTTTTAAGTTTTAGACATTTTAAATTGTTGTTGTCAATTAAATGTTTAGTCTAGGGCTAATTTTTCCCTACCTGTCAGGCAAGCCCACTCTGTTAATTCTATCAACTGCCCATAAATTACAGGGATTCCTGAAAGAAAAAGGAGTAATTTTCCTGGCTCTTTATGAGCTCTGAGCACAATTACTTCTAATCTTTTTTATGCATTTGTCTCTTTTTACAGGTAGCTCTTCCTCTACAGGGATGTGATCAGCTCTCTGCAGAGTATTCATTCGAAGGGGGCACTTTGCATATCTCTGTAATTCGTGTAATGCATCTATCTTTTCTGTGGTACTTTGTCTTGGAAACTCTAGCTGCCTTGCTTTCCCCACACTCAACTCCATCTCTGCTTGTCCGGGAGTTTGACCTCTGCAATGGCCTAGAAACTATTTTCCAACAGTAGTAAATTTGACCAATAACAGAGGTTACCTTCTAAATACACCATTTCTCCAACACCATTGTCATTGTTGTCTATGTTCAGTATCTTTAAAACTATCTCGAACTGTCATCTAGCTAGCTAGCTGTCAACAGATTTTTTTGTGTGTATCAGGTGAGTACATCCAACCTTTCTTACTTTATCTTGATAAAAAGTGACAGTTTTCCATCTCTTTATTTGGTCAGAGAATACATGTGAGGTGGTATCATCTGCTCTGCTTTACAAACAAGAAATCCTAAATGGCAGAGAAGGCAAGGCTTTTGTTCCCATAGTCAGAAAGTTTAAAGGCAAGAAAGCAAAGACTTAAAATTAGCTCTACCTACTGCCAAATTCTGTACTTTCTTTAGGGGAAAAGAAGATTAAAGAGGTTTTTAAGAGTTAGAACAGTAAACGTGATATTCTCCATGTGGCAATGTAATAATACAATTTTTCTTTACCTGGCAACCTTCTATACTTTATGACATGAGTCAGACAGTGTCTCCCCTGATCAGGCTAAAAGATGCTCTCACCACCTTTTGCTAATTATTTTCACTCATATTTGAAAAGTACACCGTGGCTGTGTTTGCCTTTAACTTAAGACTTAATTTGTGGGGGAGGGGTGGGCTATACATTTTGTGTATTTTATCTTTCTTTTCTTAACATCAAGCAAAATTCCTGTCACATGGTGGGCAAAATCTGTGTTTGTAGAATTGAACTGACTGCCTGAGGCTTCCTCAAAGCAAGTCAATTTTAATAATGGCCTACAGGTGGCACAGCAGTAGATACTGACAAGTAAACACCACAATGTGTATTCCAAAACTAAAGAGAATTTTGTCTTATGGTGCGGGTTTCTCTCTCTGACTGACCTACTCGTTAAAATAATTAAGAAGAGTAAATAAAACAGATTAGGTCCTCAAGTTGGAGGAACTGGGCTTTTAGAAAGCCAGTCCTTAAAGATGTGGAAACCATGCTAAATTACAATGTATCCTTTAGGTCTGTGTTATGCAATAATAAAGAATGGATAAATTGCATGGTGAAACCCATTTGAGGGTCCATCAAGAAGATCCGCAGTAGCATACCTTTTAGAAAGGCAGTCTAAGATAGCAGCAAAAACTCTGCAGTTTCAACTCACAAAGCCTCGGGTTTGATGCTTCCGTCTAACACCACACATTAAATAATCTTGGGCAGGTGACTTAACTTCCTCAAGCTCCTCTTATTTAAAGTGTGGATAATTGTATTACCATACAGGGTTGTAGTGATCAGGAAATGAGAGTTTGTTACAATACGGCTGACAAAACCACAGACTCATGTCTCCCTTGCAGTGTAGACTGAATGCCAGGAAGCATCTGTCCCATCAAGGACTGTATATCCCAGCCCCCAGCATTCAGGAGGGACTTCATTATAAGTTCTTATCAACAGAACGCAGATGGGCACGACATATAAGGAAGGTGTATGAATGTTAGGTTTGAGATTCTCTACATTCTCATATTTCTCATCTGCCAACTAAATAGTCATGGCAAAGAATATCTGCATTGGAATTTAAGGGAGAAACCACATTGATGTGCTAAGTCTTTAAGTTTGGGGGATTATATAAATTTCAGCAGTTAGCATATTCTAATTACTAAAGAGAAAATGCTCATATAGAAGATAACACAATAGCTCAGTACAAGTTAGATATTATTTGCTCACAGACATAATGCTTCTTGTCTCTAACTGTATAAAGTGGTGTGACTTTGGACAAAGTAATTTACTGCTATGGACATTTATCTCTATCACTCTGATAGTGTTGGATTAAAAGATCTCTAAGGTCCTTTTCAGCCTCAACATTATTTTTAAGAGTATTTAGATTATTTGCTTATTATGACATATGAGCTACTCCAAACAAAATTCCCAAGGTACAAAGAGTGATATTTCTACCTGTCATGGGTACATGAGAAGTAAGCACATATGCACATTACATATTATCAAAACGGATCACTTTGAAATAGGTCATATCATGAATGAAGACAGACCTAAAATGGGACGTGTAGAAAGATTGCCAAGCAATGCTGTATGCCTGCATGTGTTCATCACAAGGTGGTACATACTCATGGAATTTTATCCAAGAGGTTCCACTATTCCAAAGTAAAACTAAAACGTACCTTTATGACTCAATCAGGTCCATACATTTTATACAATGTGGTAAAAGGCCAAAACACAGGGGTATTAAGAGTCTTGGTAAGAGAGTGGCTCAGATGTTGGATCAAACAAGATGCTGAGGAAGGTTAAAAAGTTAGTAATTATAGAATGGTTATGCAGACTGTGACATGATCAAAGTCTCCAGATGGCCATGCTTCCATGAGAAGTGAGTTAGTGATGAAGGGATAAGAAAAATGAGGTGTGTTTAAAAATGTAGCTTTGCCAGTTCTGGAAGATGGTTAGTTGCACAGTATGGTCTGAGAGTGAGTGGATAAAGTGGTATAAAGATAAAATTTAGGAATTTTATGTGAAACGTGGTTAACCACAGGGTATGGTCATTTTCAATGGCATGTATTGGGGTGGAGAAGTAAACTATGGCCCTTTGCTTCTTATTGATGAAAGTGAAATGGTGACCCAGAGGACAGTAAATAGCAAGATATGAATTGGAAAGTGGTAGAATCTTGTTGTTTACACTTCAGGAAAGGAATTTTTGAAAGAGAAAAGGAGAATGAGGGTTTTAAAACATAACTGGGGAGATTGAGGAAATGGGCTCCAACTCCAAGCCTTGTGAAATATCCATCTGCAGGAGTAGTTCAGTAAAGTCAAAAAAGTGAAAGATGCAGATGAATGTATCTATAATGGGTCTGTCATTTCCTACAGGCAGTTACTGGGAGTAGGGCTCAAAGGTAGGTGAATTCATTAGGTATGAAACACAGATTCTTTGTCTTCCAAGTCCTTTTATTTACTACGGTATCACTCCCTTAGACTTATTTCTCTATTGCTTTGGGAAAAAAATGAAGTTTAAACTTAACAAATATCAGAATCTTTTCTAGTTCTAGTCTTTTCAATTATTTTATTCCCAAGGTAGACTTTTCCCAAGCCCCAAATTTACTAATATGACATAAGGCAGAGACTATGAAAATGTCAGTTGAATTATCAGGAACTACAAATGACAAAGGTAGGAGTTTAGCAGGAGAAAGTTCTTAAATACTGTTCTTACAGATGGAAGAAAAAGGAAATAATACAATCTGGTTTTTCAATAGTTTACCAATAAGGAGACACTGTAGATAATGGACTGGTAGCAAGTTGTTTGATTTAATCGAAAGCAAAAACTTCTAATTTCACAAGAATTTCTTGTTCATATAATCTGATCATCTTTTCATTTTATTACTTATGATTTTTATCACTCAATATATCTTCTTGTTGTGATAAATTCTTAGGAACATAAGCCCTAACTAAAGCCTTCTTATATTAAGTCTTTAATAACAAAGAGAAAGAAGCTCTGAAAATTTCTGTATGTAGGTTAAAATTTGAGATGTAAGGCAAAGGTAATTTACGATGTATCACCAAATTGAAAGCTGCAAAATAGTATATCAAAATTGGTCTTAGCTAAAAGTGTCAATAAATCATTAAGTATTTTTCAGCATTGACCAGAGCACTGGTAGGTGTAATACACTGTCAAAGCTTAGAACTTCGTTGTAAAATACACTGTTATAAAAATCAGTTAGCCAGGGGGTATTCATACTATAAACTATTATAGATTAGGACAATGAGGCATCACTATAATTATGTAATTACTGGCTTATAAGAATCTAAAAGGCATAATTTATTTTTAAATAATGAAATTTTACACTAAAAACATAAGATTTTGGTAAAAATAAAGCATAGGTATATTTTTCTTTGCTTGAAGGATTTATATTAAACTAATTTTGCTGAGCAAGAACACAGGATCGTAGAGAGGCAAGAATGACTCTTTTTAATTTGTTCTGTTGGAAACAGTTTCAACAACAGCTATGAATATATTTGTTATTTGATAATCATATAAAAATTAAAAATAAGATAGACCTAGTTGTGCTAATGTTGAGGATATAGTCCCATATATATTTAAATGAAAGCACTAAGCATCAAGGGAAGGTGCACCATGTCCTCTCATTTGTATGTGTAAACGTGTGTGTGTATTTTACACTACCTACCTACAATTTTAATTTCGCCACTTCCTCTTTCACAAGCTACCTGATGAAAGGAATTGCTTACTGCATAAAAGTTTCCTTAGGGCCCATGACATTTCATGTTTTTCTTTTCATTCTGAGCTAAATGATCTTATTTTTAGGTAAATCAAGGCACAAAGCAGGTGTCTTTTAGAGTCAAAACTGTCCAATGTACATTTCTCTTTTTATTTATTTTTTAAAGAAATTAAAAGAAAAATGAGAAAAATTTGTTTCTAGAGACTTTTCTATTTTCCCACATATTTGCTGTTTCAGACATTCTTCATTTATTCTTTAGGATTACAGCTATTTTCTATTGTCACTTCTTTTCAGTCTAACAGACCTTCTGTATTTTTGTAATGTAGGTCTGCTAGTGAGAAATTCTTTCAATATTTGTTTATTTCTGGAACATCTTTACTTTGTATTAACTTTTGAAGGATAATTTTACTTGAGGTAGAATTATAAGTTTGCAGGCTTTAAAAAATTTTTCCTATCAGTACTTTGAATATAGCTTTCTACTGCTTTTCTGGTCTCCATTCTTTCTGATACAAAAGCAGATGTTACTAAGATTCTTGTTCCTCTGTGCATGAGTTTTTCTTTTTTATGTTTTTGAGATTTTTCTCTTTGTATTTATTTTTCAAAAGGTTACTTCTGAGGTGTCTAAGGAGGATCTTTTGTGTATATCCTGCTTGGAATTCTTTGAACTTCTTGGATCTGTACATTAACATATATTCATCAAATTTGAAATGCTTTTGGTTATTATTTTCAGGTGTTTTTCTACATCATTTTATTTTCCATATCTGAGACTCCCATTACACATAGGTTGGTACATTTAATATTATTCCACAGGTCTATAAGGATTGTTCATTGTTCTTTCATCTTTTTTCTCCCTGTTTTTCAGATTGGGTAATTTTCGCTGCTTTATTTTCAAATTCCTGATTTTCTTTTTTTTCTTTTTTTGAGACAGAGTCTCACTCACTCTAGGCCACAGCCTCCCAAGTAGCTCGGATTACAGGTGCACACCACCATGCCTGGCTAATTCTTTGTGTTTTTAGTAGAGGTGGGGTTTCATCTTGTTGACCAGGCTAGTCTTGAACTCCTGACCTCAAGTGATCTGCCTGCCTCAGCATCCCAAAGTGTTGGCATGACAGATGTGAGTCACCACACTCAGACCTGGTTCTTTCTTTTGCTAGCTCAAAGCTATAGTTGAGACTCTGTAGTAAACTTTTCATTTCCGTTATTATATTTTTTAACTTCAGAATTTTCATTTTCTTAAAATAACATTTATCTATTGAGATTCTCTATTCGGTTATTGCTGCCATACATCACTTTAATCTTTAAAAAGTGTTTTCTTCAGCTCTTTGAATATATTTATAACAGCTACTTTGAAATTTTTGTCCTCTAAATTCATTACCTGGAAACACTCAAAGACAGTTTCCATAGACTCAGCTTGGTCACCCTTTTGATTTCTCTCCAATGAGAAGATCCAGTGTCTCTTCCACTGTGAGCATCTGCTTGTCTTCCATGATTTTTCCCCATTCAGCTGGAGTTCACCTTTGCAGAATGCATCTTCCATTTCGTTTCTTCGAATATTGAGGTCTGTCTTCAGCACACCATCGTACCGAAAAGACTGCCCTGCTTTTCCGGGTCTTGATAGTTTTTGACTGTAGTAGGGTCATCCTCGAGCGCCTCTTCCTGCTCACTCTTCTCATCATGATCACTTTCCTCATCAGAGACTTTCATCTTCTACTTTGTGCAGTGATTTTTTAGTATATTTTTTAGAACTTACCTAACTTTCGAGTCCTGTGGACAATGGAAAAATATATTCTAGGGATATTAAAAGCCCTGGGAGTTTCAGTGAGAAAATATTATGGAAAAGTCTTTTATAATTTGGTACACATAACTTGGTACTAGATAAATACAAGTAACCATTCCAGGAAGTACAGAGTTTGTGTGACGAAGGTGTCCCTCAGAGAACACCCCAGAGTCCAATCCAGATGCCTGCTTTTCTTAAAACACCGGCCAGCAATTTGACACTAGTCATAGCCACGGCGTTTCTGACTTTCTTTCCTTGTTGTTTTGAGATACAGTCTTGCTCCGTGGTCCAGGCTGGAGTACAGTGGTGTGATCTCAGTTCACTGCAACCTCCAGCTCCCAGGCTCCAGCGATTCTCATGCTTCAGCGTCCCGAGTAGCTAGGACTACAGGCGTGTGCCACCATGCCTGGCCAGCTTTTTCTTTTTTCTTTTTTTTTTTGAGAGGGAAAGAAAAAAAAGGAGTGAAGGAGAGGAAGAAAGAGGAAGAAAATGTGGGAGAGAGAACGGAAATGTTGCTTTATTCTAAAAAATGGGTATTAATAATGGCCAATCAATATTTCATTTAAACCTATGAGTAGGTGTGATGTGGTATTGACAGGAATGTATATTTTGTGTATATAAAGTGGAGAGCTCTATAAATATTTATTAAATTTACTTGTTCTGGATCTGAGTTTGAGTCCTGGATATCCTTATTAATTTTCTGTCTCATTAAGTCTAAGACTCTATGTATCTGGGTGTTAGGATTGTTAGCTCTTATTGTTGCATTGATCCTTTTACCACTATATCTTTGTTGCTTTAAAATCTATTTTATCAGATGCGAGAATTGCAACTCCTGCTTTTTATTTATTTATTTATTTTTGCTCTCCATTTGGTTGGTAAGTCTTTCTCCATCCCTTTGTTTTGAGTCTTTGTGTATCCTTGCATGTGAAATGGGTCTGGATGTAGCATACTGTTGGGTTTCGGCTATATCTTTTGATTGGGGGATTTAGTCAATTTAAATTTAGGATTACTACCATTTGATGTTAACTGGCTGTTTTATCCATTCATTGATGTAAATTCTTCTTTATGCTGATGCTCTTTACTTTTTGGTATATTTTTAGAAAGGCTAATACTGGTTGTTTCTTTCTATGTGTAATGCTTCTTTCAGAAGCTCTTGTAAAGCAGGCCTAGTGGTAATAAAATCTCTGAGTGCTTGCTTGTTCATAAAATATTTTATTTTTCCTTCAATTGTGAAGCTTAGTTTGGCTGGATATGAAATTCTGGGCTGAAAGTTCTGTTCTTTAAGGATGTTGAATATTGGCCCCCACTCTCTTCTGGCTTGTAGGGTTTCCACTGAGAGTTCTGCTATAAGTCTAATACATTTTGGTTGAGAGATTAGACAGAGTGAGAGGGAGATTAATTCCTGTATTTTTTAAAAAATTTAAATTTGGAAATAAAAAACAATTAGAGAATTATCTGAAGTCTCCTACGTACCTTTTCTGAACCATATTTACTTTTCAAAGTTTTCAAAGAAACCTGTATATAATATTGGATGATTATTAGTATGAATTTAAAATATTTATTTTAAAATATGTTCATATTATCTAAAGAATACATTTTGGATATTTAAAAAGTTTAAATAAATGCTATCTTCTGTCATTAATTAACTTATTTTTCCAGAATATATTTCAACATTATCTATGTTGAGACCCAATTCTATTTTATTAATGATAATTACTCACAGTATTCCACATTTGAAAAAAAATGATACTATATTCATTTTTTTTCCTGAATGAGCATTTACATTTTCTCAGTTTATTTATGACACTCAAGCTGCTAGGAACATTCTTTATATATGTCTCTGGACGTGTGTGCAAGAAAGTCTCTATGGTTTATACCTGACCAATAAATAGTTGTTTCAGAAGGAATGTACATATCCAATTTTACTTTATATTGCCAATTTGCTTTACAAAGTGGTGGCATAAATTTATACTTCCATAATAGTGCTTATTGCTCTCCCTCCTCACTGCCGGTGGTGTTAGGCTTCTTAAATCTTGCCAATATAATGGATATGGATGGGCATCTCACTGTGGTTTTATTAGGTATTCACCTGGCTGCTACTGAGATTGAACATCTTTTCCAATCCTTATTGATTCTATTGGTTTTCTCCTTTCCAAATTGTCCGCTTAAAAATCATTGCCAATTTTTCCTTCAAATGCTTGTCTTTCATGATTGTTTTGATTCTTTGTGTATTTTGGAAGCTAAACATCTAAAAGTAGAGTGCATTGCAAATATCCTCTCTCAGGCAGTGGCTTGCCATTTAAGTTTTCTTCATAGTGACTTATATTGATCTGAAGTTTTAAATTTTAACAGAGTCAAACATCAAATATTTTAAATAAAAATATTTCTCTACACCAAGTCATAAACATTTATCCTATATTTTCTTTAAGAAATTTAAAAGTTTTGTTTTTTTAATTTGGGCTTTTTATGCACTTAGAATTGGTATGTGTATGTGTGTGCTTCGAAGGGCAGAAATACTTGAGATTAAAAATGGTTTTCTTTTATTACCTCTTACTGTCATAATTTTTGAGTTAGGTTTACCCTGATTAAATGTGCTACTTTATTAATATGCAAATATTCTCCACAAGAGCTCTTTTTTCTGGTTTATTCTACCCCACAGGCTATTTATGTACCTCAGTTCTAATATCACGATTTTAAACTCATATAGCTTTATGCTAAGCCTTGAAGTCTAGTAGGATATCTCTCAAGTTCTTTAAATTCACTTTGTTTACTGTTAGTTTTCATTCTTTCATATACATGTTAGGATCAACTTTTTATTTACCAAAATAAAACATTCTCTTAGGGAAATCTGCAAGAAATTCATGGATTAATTTGGTTAGAATGGATAATTTTATGATATTGAGAAGAAGCCACAATTCATTGAATTTTCTTTGTAAATGGATTAACACTATAGTTGTGTGTTATTATCCTTATATGTTCTCACTTTAAGCCAATATCTAAGCCATTTTTGGAGGGTCACTGATTTTTTTGAGAACCCACAATGTAAAGTGTACTACTGTTTTAAACAAGTCTGCAGAAGAAGGAAAATCTCTTTCATGTGAGAAACTGAGAAGCTTGTGGTCTCCAGGCTACAGGCAGCCATTCAGTATTCCAGGACAAGGACCTATGCAATTAATGGCTTTTAGATTTCTTTCCAATTATTAGTATGATGTAAGTGCTCATGAATGATTTTACCCATTTGCCAAATAACTTATTGCTTCAATGATTTCAGCAAAATACACTTATATATGTCCATGGCATGTAGTATTGGCATATAGTATTGAATCCTCTTAAACTTATTCTTTCTCTATTTGTGTTGTGTGTTTAAGAGTCACTTTTGTTTGTTCTCAAACCAAATTATCACAATTCTATTCATTAAAGCAGTAACATAACTCAATTATTATCAACCAATTAACATGAGTATGAAAAATTATTTTCTTTCATAAACACAGATATTAGTTTTGTAAAAAAATAATAAAAACAGTATAATGAGGTATGGATGAAATAAAAACAAAAGGGAGAATCATTTAAATAAAGAAGATTCTGCATTATTTGCTTTAGGTTTATGGTCTTATTTTAGGTGAAACAAAAACTGAAAATAGCAGAAGCTGCATCTGAATTGTAGATTCAATTCATGCAAAAAAGAAATTTGGAACTTCAAACAAGAATGTTTGCCAAAATGTCTTGGCCAATTGTAAAGGTTAACAAAAATTAATTATCATTATTATGTCCTTGATAAAAGCAAAATATTTAAGACACACATGTGTTTTTATAAGTGATTTTAACTACTGATGCCTCTTAAGTTTCAATATATTTGTTTCCTTACTCAGTGCACAGATTAAAACCAAAAACTTTGTCAAATGATTTCTATAAAGATTTGGCTCCCCTGTGACATGTTCTTAACTGTTATCTGTAGCTCTAATCGTTTATCCCTCACCCCATCTAATGTGAACCCTTATGCCTCTTTTCTCTACAACTCAGAATTCTCTGCCTGCTGTGAAAATTACAGGGATTTTATATATGGATATATAGATATATAACATCTATCTATAATACATATAACATACATATATATCTAATACATATAACATACATATTATATCTAATACATATAACATACATATCTAATACATATAACATACATATATATTTATATATAATATATAACATACATACTTATATATACATATATAAGTATATATACTTATATATGTATAAGTATATATACTTATATATACATATATAAG
>CM052653.1:113711037-113726192 GCA_028533165.1 Leontopithecus rosalia | reverse complement strand
ATTATATATAATATATACTATATATGTATTACACAAATGAAAATTTTACCAATGCAATTATAATATAATTGCACCTTAAGTTCTGGGGTACATGTGCAGAACATGAAGGATTGTTGCATAGGTACACACATGGCAATGTGGTTCGCTGCCTCCATCCCCCTGTCACCTATATCTGGCATTTCTCACTATGTTATCCCTCCCCAACCTCCCTACTCCCATGTCCTGCCCTGATTGCCCCCCCAACAGACCCCAGTGAAAGAAAGACTCTTCCATAAAGTTTCTGAGAAATTCCATCACACAACCCTCCTGAAGAAATGCTGTTTGGAAATATAAATTTATTTCTTCAAATCCAACACATATGTACTACAAAGTGACTTGACATGTTACTGATCATGTAGAATCTCCGTGAATATTTGCTAAATCACAGGAAGAATATATTAACTGTCTTATTGTACAACTGTTTTATCTCTAAAAATTAATACTCTTTTATATGATTTTTTGTTTAGTATTTTATGTTTTTTAAAGATGGTAGCAAATGTACACTTAAAGTAAGATATATATCAACTCTCAAACTTAAGATTACAAAAATTATTTCATAAGAAAGACTGAAATCAAATGCTTAAGTTCTTTTGGAAATTCATATGTCACCTATATTAGAATTCAGCAAATACATGTTTATTTAAATATCAAAGGCCTTCAATTTGACTAAAACCAATGTTGAAAGTCAGTTTAACTTCACAGAATAAAGTAATGGGCTATAAGAATTAATATATCATTTTAAAGTATAATCTTATAGTTTAAACTATTGCAATTTTACTACCATACATTTGTAATCACATTGGTAAAGTTTTCACTTGTGTCCAGCAACACGACTTTCTCAGCCCTTTCTATGCCTAAGTACCTGCCGCCATCATTAAATATGAAGTCCACAGAGAATAACATAGTTTTGAGAAGCCACATCACTCTCTAATACCTTTTGGTGACTTTCTAATATTCATTATTATTAGTTTAATGTAATCAATCATGGATATTACTTAACCTAAATTTTAATTCACTTAAAATTTTGTATCTAAATTGACAATTTTTTATTCATTTTTATGACATAGAGACTTTCAAATAGATATATTTCTTGAAATTATCATAGCCTAAGTAGAACTAAATATGTAACAGAGATATTTAAACTCTCATTCCACAAATGGTTACTAATACACAGTTCATTTCTATACAAAATTTACAGTATATGGCTGAGTGCCACAGATTCCACCTATAATCCCATCACTTTGTGAGTTGAAGGCGGGAAATTCATTTAAGCCCTGGAGTTCAAGATAAGCCCTGGTCAACACAGCAAGACCCCCATCCCTTCAAAAAGTACAAAAATTAGCTGGACATGTTGGCAATCACCTGCTGTCTCTGCTACTCGGGAGGCTGAGGTGAGAGGCTACCTGGGAGTTAAAGGCTGCAGTAAGCTGTAATTATGCTACTGCACTTCAGCCTGGACCATACAGTGAGACTCTGTCTTAAAAAAAAAGACACACACACACACACATACACACACACACACACACACACACAAACAAATATACAAAATTTACATTTTTCTGCTTTCAATTGTTATTTAAAATTTTATTTGTCCCTCAAATATTATATAATGTTTATCTCAATGCTAATTAAATAATGTACACATTTGTGATATTTAAATTAATCTCATTCTATTTCATTAGTTTATGTATTTGTTTCCTAAGGATGCCACATCAACTAATCACACATATGGGAACTTAGAATCACAGAAATTTAATTTTTTCACAGTTCTAGAGGCCAGAAATTAAAAATCAAGCCATTAGCAGGTTGGTTCCTTCAGGAGCCTTGTAGAGAGAAATCGTCCCATGACTCCCTAACAAGCTTCTGATGTTATTGGCCATGCTTGTGATGCCTTGGCTTGTGGAGGCATCACTCAGCTCTCTGCCCCCACCCTCACATTGTCTCTGCGTGTCTTATTCTCTCAAATATAAGACACTGTCATTTCCTCACTATAATCTAGCATTATTTTATCTTGATTCTTACCTTACTTACCTCTGCAAAGATCCATTTTCCAAATAATGTCACATCCCGAGTTTCTCAGTATAAATTAATTCGGGGGAGGGGGCGGGAACTATTCAACCCATTACAGTCAGCTTTATGTCCCCCCAGTACATGACTGTCCTATGTACATTCACCCCATCCCAAATCATCAAAAATCTTAACCCATGCTAGCATCAACTCTAAATACAAAACTTTATCCAAATATAACCAACTAAAAGAGTCCCAACTTGCAACACCTGCAGCAGATATGAATGGGATCCTGAGAAGGATTCATCTTGGGCAAAATTCCTTTTCAAATGAGAACTTATGAAATTATAAAATAAATTCTTTGCTTCCAAAATACAATACTGAGACATCATAGGACAGACATCCCTATTCCCATAGGAAGAAATGAGAATAAATAAAAGGATTATTTCCACACAAAACTGAGAACCATCAGTGGAAATTACATTATATATTAAGGTCTGAGAATGATCATCTATGGCAAACATCTCTGTCTGTTGAGCCCAAAAGATCAGAGTTCCCCCTGCTTTTTCTTCCCCAGCCTCTGTCTTTGATCCATGTCTCCACTCTTGGAGTCATTATTCCTTCTTCTTGAAGGATAGCCCTGTAAGTCTACTTTCTACCTGTACCATTTTGGGATCCCAACAGCTGTCTTTTATTTTGCATATTCTCTGTCCTCTTCAGTCCAAGCTGATAGTGTTTCTGCTAATACAATATTATCAATAATCTTGTGGGTCTCTCATATATGTCAAGACATGTATGCCATTAGACAAGAAGGTTCTTCTTGAATCCTGTCTGAATAACCCCGTTTGTATTCCGGCCTCTACTGCAGTGGATCTAGAATATTATTTACTTAACTAATTTCTGCAACAAAATGTTGTCCAGACACATCCTTAACCCTTTCACCAGAATACACTTTAACATCTTTGGTAATCTTCATAGGATAAGAATTTTCCAAATCACCAAACACTGTTTCTTATTTGCTTAATAAAACCTTGTTCAATTTTTCTCTTTCTTTCTATATTTAACAATAAGCAGCAAGGATAAATCAGAATGTGCCTTCAATGCTACTTGAAAATCTCCCCTGATAAATATTCAAATTAATCACTGACAAGTTATGCTTTCTATTCAATATTAAAGAACAATGCAGTCATGTTTCTGCCACTTTATAATAAGGATTATCTTTCTGTCAAGGTCCAAATATATATTTCTCATTTCCTTCTGAGACTTCAGCAGAAGCACTTTTCTACCAATATTCTGTTTAGGATGATACGTTTATTCTCTGCAATGACAGAAATTTTCTTTACCAGAATCACCTTTCATACCAGAATCGTCTTTAATGTTCATTTTTCTACCAAGAGTTTTGTCAAAGTAATCTAGAATTTTTTTTTTAGCTATTATACTTCTAAAAGTTCTTCCAGCTACTGCTCATTGCCCAAGTCCAAAGCCATGCTCCCATTTTTAGTTATTTGTTAGAGAAGCACCCCACTTGCCAGTGCCAAAATACGTGCTAGCTTCCTAGGGATGCCACAATAAATTACACAAACTTGGTGGTTTAAAATAACAGAAGTTTATTTTCTCACAGTTCTGAAGACTAGAAATCCAAAATCCAAAAAAGTCAAACTATCCGTAGTGTTAGATCCTTGTAGCATCCTTGGGGGAGCTGTCATCTTATTCATCTCTTCTGTGTGCTGCCTTTGCCAGTAATCAGCATTCCTTAGCTTATAGACACATCACTGTGATGTCTCATGCCATTTTTGCATTACTTCTCAATGTTAATGTTGGTCCTTTTCTCCTTTTTATAAGATAATTATTAATAAAGTTAGGATCCATCCATCCCAGCATCATCTTCTCTGATGTTTAATTATATTTGTAAAGAGCTGATTTTCAAATAAAATCATATTCTGAGGTTCTAGGTGTATATAAATTGGAGGGGAGAGGAATATTCAAGCTACTACACTGAAAGAAATGTGTTAATAACTTTCTGTATGTGGTATTAGCAGTTTTTCTAACAATGAAATATTACAATGGATTTTACTCTTGAAATAACAAATATGTATTGTAGTTCAATTGAGTAATATAATACAAAGAAAAGATAACTTAAACATTTTGCTTTGAGTTATAAAATATTTAAAACATTCACCTATATTTTGAATTGAATATTTAGGTTTTAATAATGCCTACGAATAGGAAAACCTTGATGGTAGTACCATACCGTTACTCTGTTTAGATATGATTGTAACCTACATAATTAAAATGACACAATTGAAGAACATTTAGCACTTAGATCAGTCTTTAAAAGGTTTGAAACCAAAAGAAAACCTAAATAGCAAATATTACCCAATAAACAGTTTAGACTTACAATAGTGTTATTAGAAATTGTCTGAAAATACCAGGCCTGTTACACTTTCTGCATGTCATTTAAACAAGAGAAATTATATTTATTTTTTGTTAAAGGCATTATTCAGACAATCATTTAAGGAGTCAAAATTTTGCAAAAGTTTTATAAGTTCTCCGTAAGTGGACAAGGACCTTTTGTTAGTCCTTTTCTTTTCTCTTAGACTATTTTTTTAATTGAAAAATCAAGGATCATCAATGAAAAAGAATTAGTGCCTCAAAAATTACCCCCAATTTCAAATCTTTTCACAAAGAATTTCACAAATCATTTGAAATTGAGGGTACATGAGTATATTCACTGGTAAATATGCAATAAATCTCTTGGTTTTCTTGCATTAGACTATCAACAATATATAAGAATGTTAAACAATCCACCCAACTCTACAGAAAGTTTAATTTGAGTTAAAATAATTTCTTTAGAAAGGCACCAATTAATATGGCATCTCCTACCCACATGTAGCTATTTAAATAAAATAGGATTAAAATGCATTTTCTTTATCATAGTAGCTACATTTCAATGCTCTAAAGGAACACATGCTAGTTACTACTATACTGAACAATGTAGACAAAAACATTTTTCTAATAGCTGAATGTTCTACTGAATCAGATATTCAATGTTAAAATATACATATATATGTACTCACATGAACACGTATATTAACACACTTTATATGCTAATGAATGAGTACTAGATGGCTAGCAACGAAATGTGCAAATAACCAGTCTACTTCAGTGCACCCATTTACTACTGGCTACAATAGAATTGAATCACCTAATTGCAAATCTTACTTCTTCTAGAATACATGAATAGTATTATGGCTCCCTGAAACTTGATTACAGAAAACAAGAACTTTAGTTCAGTTGACATGTTGGTTATGAGACTGAGAAATTAGAGAGACAGCCTACTTTATCATGGGAAATTTACACACAGACAAGGAGAAACACCCATCAGAGTGATTAATGGGATCTATTTTCTTCTTACTGTCTATATCACTTCCAGCTCAAATTCCCAAACAATATTCTAATTCTGATTTCTTGGGGAACACAAAATGGAGTGTTATTATACAAACTTTATTTCTTGTCAAAAAAATGAGACATATATATATATATGTGTATATATATATATATACACACACACACACACACCCATTTTTATAATATTGATTTCATTTTTACTTCCTTAATCTTAGAAATTAAGTAATTTTAGCATGCATAATCTAAAACTTATTTCTTTAAGATTGTAAAACACTTTAATTAGAATTTCACAAAGGTGGAGCCTGAGGATTTGCTGATTGCCATGCCCCACTTTTTTCCAGGGTTCAGTGCAGCTTCAGAGACAGAAAGAATCAGTGTTTGAAGGCCATGTACAATGCGAGGACAGTGATAGATATGCTAATTTCTTTATTCACTTCACTTACTTTATTCTTCCAATTAAAGCAAATGCTACTGAAACTGTAATTAAGCCTGAGCTGGTCTCTGAATGTCTGATGTTTTAATGAAACCCTGTTGATTTTTCTTTTATTTTTTAACTTTTATTTTAGGTTTGGGAATACATGTGAAAATTTGTTTTAGTTTTGGGGATATATGTGAAGGTTTGTTAAATCCCTGTGACATGTGATCCATAGTCACATGTTATTTTTTCTGATCCTCTTCCTCCTACCATCTTCTACTCTCAAGTAAACCTCAGGGTCTGTTGTTCCCTTCTTTGCATTCATGAGTTCTCATCATTGAACTTCCATTTAAAACATGGTTTTAAGTATTTGTTTTTCTGTTCCTGCATTAGTTTTCTGAGGATAATAGCCTCCATCCATGTTCTTGCAAAAGGCATGATTTCATTCTTTTTTATGACTGCATAGTATTCTATGGTGTGTGTGTGTGTGTGTGTGTGTGTGTGTGTGTGTGTGTGTGTGTGTTTATCTAGTCTACCACTGATGGTCATTTAGGTTGATACACGTTCTTGCTGTTGTGAATAGTACTGCAATGAATGCAATGAATATTAGTATGCATGCCTTCTATAGTAAAGTGATACATATTCCTCTGCGTATATATCAGTAATAGGACTGCTGGGTCAAATGGTAGTTCTGCTTTTAGCTCTTTGTGGGATTGCCACACTGCTTTCCACAATGGTTGAACTAATTTTCACTCCCACCAACAGTGTATAGTGTTCCCTTTTCTCCACAACCTTAAAGTATCTGTCAGTTTATGACTTTTTAATAATGTCCATTCTGACTAAAGATGATATCTCATTGTAGTTTTAATAATCATTTCTCTAATGCTCAGTGATATTGAGCTTTGTTTCATATCCTTGTTGGTTGTATGTATGTTTTCTTTTGAGAACTGTCTGTTACATGTCCATTGCCCACTTTTTTAATGTGATTAATCTTATATTGTAAATTTAAGTTCCTTACAGATGCTGGATACTAGAACTTTGTAAGATGCATAGTCTGCAAGTTTTTTCTTTCATTCTGTAGGTTATCTGTCTTTTCTGTTGATAGTTTAGTTTGCTGTGCACGCTCTTATGTTTAATTAGATCCCACTTGTCAATTTTTGCTTTTGCTATCATTGCTTTGATGCCTTTGTCTTGAAATCTTTGCTCAATCCTATATCTAAGATGGTATTGCCTAGGTTTCTTTCCAGGGATTTTATAGTTTTGCACTTTAAATATTTAACCCATTGAGAATTGATTTTTTTATATGGCAAAAGGAAGGGCCCAGGAATCTTCAATCTGCTGCATATGACTAGCCATTTATCCTAGCACCCTTTATTGAATAAGAAGTCTTTTCCCCAACCCTTATTTGGCCATATGGTCACAGAAGTGTAGCCTTGTTTCTAAGCTCTCTATTCTATTCCACTAGTCTATGTGTCTTTGCCAGTACCAGTACCAAGCTGTTTTGGTTACTGTAGTCCTGTAGTATAGTTTGAACTCTGGTAATGTGCTGCCTCCAGGTTTGTTCTTTTTGCTTAGGATTGCCTTGATTATTTGAGCTCTTTTTTGGTTCTGTATTCATTTTAAAATATATTTTTTTTCTTTTTTAGTTTTGTGAAGAATTTGATTGGTAGTTTGATTTAAAAAGCATTTAATTTGTAAATTGCTTTGGGCAGTGTGGCCATTATAATAATCTTGATTTTTTTCTATTTATGAGCATAGAATGTTTTTCCATTTGTTTGACTTCTCTAATTTCTTTCAGCAGTGTTTCTTAGTTTCCACTGTAGAGATCTTTAACCTCCCTGTTTAGTTGTATACCTTCTGGCAATTGTGAATGGGATTGCCTTTCTGTGTTAGCTCTTGACTTGACTGTTGCTGGTGTATAGGAACTCTAGTGATTTCTGTACACTGATTTTGTATCCTGAAACCTACCTCGATTTCACAACCTAGCATCACAACTGAAAAAATTAAGAGACGCAGGATCAAATAAAACCCAAAGCTAGCATAAGACAGGAAACAACCAAAATCAGAGATTAACTGAAGCATATAGGGACACAATAAAATATTCAAAAGATCCAAGTAAACACAATTAGAAATGACAATGAGGATATTACCACTGACCTAACAGAAATAAAAATAACCATCAGAAACTACTACAAACACCTCTATGCACACAAGTAGAAAATCTAGAAGAGATGTTGTATGAATTCCCGGACACATACACTCTCTCAAGACTGAATTTCAGGGAACAAATTGATTCCCTGAATAGATCAACACCAAGTTCCCAAATTGAATCAGTAATAAATAGCCTACCAACCAAAAAAAGCCCAGGACCAGATGGATTCACAAATTCTACCAGATGTACAAAGAAAAGCTGGTACCGTTCCAACTGAGACTATTCTAAAAAAAATTGAAAATGAGAGACTTCTTCCCAACCTTATTCTATGAGGGCAGTATCATCCTGATACCAAAACCTGAGAGACACAACAAGAAAGTAAAACCTCAAGCCAATATCTTTGATGAACATTGATACAAAAATCCTTCAACAAAATACTGGCAACTGAATCCAGCAGCACCTCATAAGCTAATCCACCATAATCAAGTAGGCTTCATCCCGGGATGCAAGGTTGTTTCAACATATGCAAACCAACAAATGTGATTTATCACATAAACAGACTAAAGACAAAAACCATAATTATCTCAATAGATGCAGAAAAGTCCTTAAATAAAATTCAACATCCCTTCATGTTAAAAATTCTCAATTACTTAGGTATTGTAGGAACATACCTCAAAATAATAAGAGCTATTTATGATAAACTAATATCCAATATCATACTGAATGGGCAAAAACGAAGCATTCTTCTTGAAAACTGGAAGAAGACAAGGAAGGCCTCTCTCACTACTTCTATTCATTACAGTACTGGAAGCCTGAGAGAGAGTAATCAGGCAAGAGCAAGTAATAAAGAGCACCCAATAGGAAAAGAGGAAGTCCAACTACCGCTGTTTGCAGATGACATAATTCTGTATCTGGAAAATCCCATAGTTTCAGCCCAAGAGCTCCTTCAGCTGATAAACAAAATTATTTCTATTAGTTATGACATGGCATTTTTTTCCTGCACTTGTGTTAGTGTTGTTTTCTAGATTTATGTGGTAGCTCCTTTATGTGGGATTAAAAAAAATTATTTTGAAATCTAAGTTTGAGTTTTAGAGTCAGATGACATTAAATTGGAAATGTCAAGATGCTTTGGCATTAGCAAAATAAGAAATACTGACCAATGGGTGGGTCTGCAGGATGCTAAGTCTTTGGGGGACGTGCATGAATATCTGCACATCTACATTGTAGCACATTGGCTGTGTGAAGGAGGGCTTCCACTGAAGGCAAATGACCTACCTCCTCAGTCTATCCAAGAGCAAAGGCAGCTCTAGATACAGAATCAGAGCAATGGTTTCTGGTTTTAGCACTGGTGTAAAACTGAAAAGAAAACATTTGGCCTTCCTGACCTTCAGTTTTCTTATTTAAAACATACTATGATAAAACATTTCTTTTCCAATATTTGATAATTAAATAACATGAAATAAATTATAATAAGAATACCCTATAAGCTTTTTGCTTAACAAGTATACACAAGAACCTGAATTAAATATGATACAGTCTATGTACATTCTTAATTAAACCCTCTAAACTCTATAGGTAAAAATGTTTTATTATTTTCCAGATGAGAAATTCAGTGTCCTAAAGCTTTCAGGAGTGACAGAAGTTATGAAGGATCAAACAACTTTTTAGTAGCCTCATAGGATCTGGTTAGGATTCAGTGGAGGTTGTCTGATTTCAGTTTGGAAAGTCAGTCAAAGTACATACACGTAAAGTTGCTTGAAACTGTTGAACATATCCAAATTATGGCTACTTAGGAATGTTAGAAATAGTGTATTGGGGAATATTATTTGCCTTTACCTTCCCCTTTGTTTTAGAAATTCACTGTTTTCATAATACCCCATTGAAATGTACTATTATTCTTTAGCTGTTCATATTTATGTGTGGATAAACCTCCAAGTGCTTTTAAGTACCCATATCTTATACTCCAAAAAGATAGAACTTTGAGGTGATTCATACATTTTTGTGGGGAAACGGTAATTATCACTTGCATTTGTTTGCTGCCATTTTAAATGATTAGAATTTTTAAACTTATTTCATCTGTTTTAGATGGAATGAGACATGATCTTTTATACCAGTAGGTGGATAGGCAGCAAAACACACTGCCACGTGTGTACCTATGCAACTATCTTGCATGTTCTGCACATGTACCCCAAAACCTAAAATGCAATAAAAATTAAAAAATAATAATAATAATGATCATTCCTCTTTGTCTGCCATAGTGACTTTCCCAAGGGTATGAGTAGAGGTCTAAGTACTGGAACACACATTTATGAAGTTTTATTTCCTGTTTTTTGTTTCTTTCTATTGAACATAAAGGTTACACATAGGTGAAAAAAATGCCTCCACGTACACACTGAGAAAATCTTCCCCAGCTGGCATGCTACATGGCGTGCAGACTCTGCTCCACTGGTGAGTTCAGCACACCATAGCTCCCAATCTTATTTGTTATTCTCACTTCTCCAAAACATCCTCCCAGTCTTCAGCACAACTCTCCTCTGTGATGTTTTTCAAATAAGCCTGGAGCTGTTTTTGTGTTTCTCTCGTCTTTGTGCACAGCTCCTATCACCACATCCTCACTCTGCCACTCTGCTTATGTGTTTTAGGGACCCTACGTTGTCTATATTATAATTACTAAACCCCTTCATTTGGCATCTGATGTCCTTTAGGGTCTGGCCTCTTTACAGCTTACCCTACTCGGCATGCTGAATCCCAAACAAGACTCTACTCAGAGTGAGCTTTTGGGTATCCCTGAAATCTCACATAATGTCAGCTCCGGATTTTTCCTCAAAGACTATTTTTTTTCAGATCCATGAAACTCCTAAAGAAATAAGTTTTATTATTTCCCCTCACAAGATTTTTTCCACTGTTTTTGTTTGCAAAAAACCCTGTGCCTACTCTTGTTATTTCAATATCACAGGGTATTACTATCATTTCTGATCAACAATCTCCTTCTAAGTCAGAACCCTGCTTTGCTCACCTTTGCAACTGTCATGATAGATAACAGGAGGCCTTGATGCTTAGTAAATTGAATTGAGTCACATCACAGCTCCTTATTAAAGGATGTAAAAAAAGGTTGGGTTTACACACTGAATACACACAAAGCATAAAACCAAAAACAATCCTGTAAGACAAGGCTTATTTGGGTTGAACTATAAGTCATTTTCAACTTCCGGACCTTGGAGTCTACGAGCCTGAGCCCCACAAGTATGGCTCCACATTCATTAATCAACGATGAAGTAGCCACCTCTCAGGTCATACGTCCTACTTGAAAGCATGTCCCCTAGTTGTTCTGACATCATAGGTAAATAGGAGCTCAGTAAACTATGTTGAACAATTACTAGATGTCAAATTCTGTGGTGGAAAATTGGAAGCCCTATATCATTTAAACCTGATATAAACTAAAATGCAAGTTTGTATTTTTTTTTCATTTTGTAAATAAGGAAACGCCAAGAGATTCAGAAACTTACCCAAAATCTTCCAGTTAACAAATTCTATGTCTAAAATACTGATCTACAATATAGGTCAGAGAGGTGTTTCACATCAAAATACATATGTTCAACTACCATGTGACCACACCATGCTATTAAGTTATCAAATTTTATCTCTCTGTCATTGCTAGAGACAAAAATATAAGGCTTTGGGAAATGCCAAATCATTACATATTGCAGATCTTTACAAACATTATAAAATGGCTAATTTTACCTTTCATATTCTAGTTTTTCTGGAAAACTAAAGGCATTAAAATGCCTTTAAATATGTGAAACATAGTAATCATCTTTAATTTCATTTTTCACTAGTGTTTTTACATTGTTTAGTTTCCAAAATAGTTTGCCTTAAAGAAAGAAAAACTTCTGTCAAGACTGACACAATGATCTGGCTGCCTTGACAGTTATATTGCTTAGACTAGATGAATTAATTGACATGCACATTCATATTTTATTCTCTTGTGGGTATTTTTAGTGTGAGATTAGTAAGTATAAGTTGGCACCCATGAGTATAATGAATTCTAGGAGACCCAGGATTATGATAAATTGGAAAGCTGATCCTGAAAGCCAGTTGGCTAGTAGTGCTTTTGAGATATCAAATTGGGAGAGGGTGCCTAGAGAAACTCCAACTAGTCTGCCCACTGAGGAAACGGCAGAACTGCCCTCAGGAAGTTCCTGCCCTTTGCAGAGGGGAGTAGCCTGGCCCCTCCTCTTCCTGTGTGTACTACCGGGAAGGAAGTGCTCTAGCAGTGGGACTCTGGCCTTGTGACCCTAAATTTTTGTGGCTATGGGAGAGTGAGGAAAAGTCCTGCAACACTTTGTTTACCATTGATTAGAGGGCATGAGACATGCGGCCATGATGGTAAAGTGTGCTCCTTTCCAGTTGAATTTAAAACCTTGTTAAACATCAGCCTGTCAAGGTTTGTTCATTTCATTACATTCACTTATTAACTTGTGCTAAATTTAGTTGACTCAAACAATAAACTTATGACTTACATATGTACATTATTAAAATTTACGTTAAAAATTATGTTTCAAAAGTTTTTCAAATGAATTGAGCTTGTTTATGGAATTAGAAGTAGGGAGCCAGGATCCAAACACATAGTTTTCAATCCTCCATTACTAAGTTTTGATTTCTATGTTATACTGAATTCAGCAAGACATTTTTTAAATTAAATAACGGCTGGGCTTGGTGGCTTATGCCTGTAATCCCAGCACCTTGGGAGGCCAAGGTGGGCAGATCACCTAAGGTAGGGAATTCTAGAAGAGCCTGACCAACATGGAGAAACCCTGTCACTACCAAAAATACAAAATTAGTTGGGCATGGTGGCACACACCTGTAATCCCAGCTACTTGGAAGGCTGAGGAATAAGAATTGTGTAAACCCAGGAGGCAGAGGTTGCAGAGAGCCAAGATCATACCACTCCAGCCTGGGCAACAAGAGCAAAACTCCATCTCAAAAATAAATAAATAAATAAAAGTAAATAAAATAAAAACATAGTTCATCTCTGAGAAATAGAAAAAAAAATGAATGCTCTAGAAAATAAAGTTCAGTAATTTGGAGTCACTGTCTAGAACTGTCACAAAAATAAGGTTTTTGTTCAACTTAAACATATTTTCTCCTTTCATCTCAATGTACTTTTCATCTCAAATATTTGAGGTTGGGAAAAATGCATAGTTAGTAATGCGAATAATTTTCTTCCAGTTACCAACATCTGAAGAATATTTTAGGTAAAACAGAGTGAAAATGTGAATTTCTTTTTGTTGTCTTTTTTCATAGAAAACAGAGCCTTTGTATTAGAAAAATTTGGCAAATAATAAAAGGATGTTTATTCAAGTTAGATTAGATTTTTACTGTGCAATGGGAACACTTGTTCTCAATTTTTGACAAAAATCTACAAATGAAGGCTTTCATTATTAAGTCTCCCAAAATAGTGTTAGTTTCTTTCCACCTTTGAGTAATGTGATCTCTTCTTTCTCCCGGGGTCCTGGTTCTCTGCCCCTCCTCTATACTAACACAGCTTGTTCTTCCTGTGGTTTTACTTTGACAATGCTTCCCAGATAACTCCTCCCAGTGGTTTCTATGACCACATAAATGCAGAATGTCTCAATCTAGATTTCATGGGCTAGACTTCTAGAGTTTCTTTTTTTTTTAATCACCTCTTCTTTCTTAGTTTCCAACACATCTATTTTACTTAATTCAAATTGTCCCGATTCTCTATGATTTATTTGTTTATATTTTAGAAAGATCATTTTTGTTTCAGCTTATGTGGTGGCAAGGAAAGAGATGACACAGTGTATAACGTCTACATGAATTTTTCCAGAATAAAATAATACAGACCAATAACAAAAGATATTTAAATATATAATAATGATGTTTTTCTTAAATAAAATAAAATGTGCATCAACAGGTAGAACAAAAGCACTAGATACAAGAAAGAAAAATGCTGAATTTAAAAAAAATTTAGATATATACTGGTGAAGTTGACAGTATCACAGAAAGAAAAATATTGAGAAAATAAGTGTTAGACAAATCCTAACAAAATGAGTACAATAATATGCAGCACACATGTAATTTTATGTTTAAAAAAGCAAATGAAAGAGAAAAGATTTCCTTATTTTTAAAAAGTTAAAATAATATATTTCAAAAATTGTAACTCTATCATTTGAATGTAATCATTTGACAGCAGTGATGAATGGAAGTGAACAGTGGGTTGGAGCAGCTGTTAGCAATGTTCATTAAAATACATAACTGACCCCTCTTCAATCAGTCCTCACACTGTTGGGGAATGATTCTCTGGAGGCTCTGGGATATGAAATTGGATATCTCTTTTTGGTATCGACCTGTGGACAGAGAGAACACTGCTTTGTTCCTCTTGAGTAGCAAGTTTCACAGGATCAGAACCCTTCGTGGGAGTCCAGCTACAGCTTAAGAAGAAGCTCCCTCCGGGAGAGCTGGGGAAGATGGCACTATAGAAGCAACTCAGGATTGCAACTCACAGTCAAGACGCAGAGGAGACCCAATCAAAAAATCAGCAACTACTCAGATGACAGGTGGATAAATCCATAAAGATGGGAAGAAACCAGCGCAAAAAGGAGAAAAACACCCAAAACCAGAACACCTCACTGCCTACAAAGGAACAAAACTCCTCACCAGCAAGGAAACAAAGCTGGATGGAGAATGAGAGTGATGAAATGATGAAATCAGACTTCAGAAGGCGGGTAATGAGAAACTTCTGTGAGCTAAAACAACATGTTCTAAATCAGTGCAAAGAAACTAAGAATCTTGAAAAAAGATTTGAAAAAAGACTTGAGGAAATGATAACAATAATGGACAACTTAGAGAGGAATATGAATGAATTGAAGGAACTGAAAAACACAACATGAGAGCTTCATGAAGCATGCACAAGTTTCAACAGCCGAATTGACCAAGCAGAAGAAAGGATATCAGAAGTCAAAGATCAACTCAATGAAATAAAATGAGAAGCCAAGATGAGAGAAAAAAGTGCAAAAAGGAATGAACAAAGTCTCCAAGAAATGTGGGACTATGTGAAGAGACCTAATCTATGTTTGATAGGAGTACCAGAATGTGACAAAGAGAATGAATACA
>CM052653.1:113679988-113710537 GCA_028533165.1 Leontopithecus rosalia | reverse complement strand
GTTAGAATGGCTATCATTCAAAAATCTGGAGACAAGAGATGCTGGAGAGGATGTGGAGAAATAGAAACCCTTTTACACTGTTGGTGGGAGTGTAAATTAGTTCACCCATTGTGGAAGACAGTGTGGTGATTCCACACTGTCTTAGAAATAGAAATTCCATTTGACCCAGCAATCCCATTACTGGGTATATATCCAAAGGACAATTAGTCATTCTTCTATAAGGACACATGCACACGAATGTTCATTGCAGCACTGTTTACAATAGCAAAGACCTGGAACTGATCCAAATGCCCATCCATGATAGACTGGACTGGGAAAGTGTGGCACATATACACCATGGAATATTATGCAGCAATCAAAAATGATGAGTTCGTGTCCTTTGTAGGGACATGGATGAATCTGGAGAACATCATTCTCAGCAAACTGACACAAGAACAGAAAATGAAATACTGCATATTCCCACTCATAGGGGGGTTCTGAAAAATAAGAACACATGGACACAGGGAAGGGAGTACTACACACTGGGGTCTATTGGGGGGAATAGGGGAGTGACAGCAGGTGGGGGAACTGGGGAGGGATAGCATGGGGAGAAATGCCAAATGTGTGTGAAGGGGAGGAATGCAGCAAAACACATTGCCATGTGTGTACCTATGCAACTATTTTGCATGTTCTGCACATGTACCCCAAAACCTAAAATGCAATGAAAAAAATAGATTAGTATAAAAAAAAAGCTGATTGAGAGAGCACCCTTATACAAAGGCTAAAATGCAACAAAAAGTCCGCGAAGAGTTTGCCTAGGCCTTTCCTGGGACTGGAAGCCTGAGGAGATAATGAAGGAATTCTTATCAGGACTCTTTTATAATTAAACAAGTTTTATTGTGATTCTAAAGAAACTCCCCAGGCCTCCACAAACAAGTTTACTGGGGCTCTAAAGGAACTCCCTAAACCTCCATGATTTAGCAGGGGGCAAGATAATGGTAATTACCCCAGTACCTGGACCTATTTAGATTCAGTAAATTTACTGAAGCTCCAAAAAATGGCTTTAGGACTCAGAGCTTAGTTATAGATTAGAAGAAGTTAACCACTTATGTCTTTAGATGAATGCACACTTACACATGGACATATAGCTTAGAAGGTGTATAAGCTTTGGAAAACCTTATAATTTTGAGGTGACCAGCAATAAATTCCAGGCCTCCTCACTTTAACCAGTTGCAGAAGATAAAACCTCTTTCTCTCCCTAGTTTATCTACATCTCATTATTGGGCTGCCAGAAATAGCAGCCCAATCCCCAGTTTGGTCTGTGAACAGTTTCACACATTCTGTGGGCAGGGACACAATGCAGCTAAGTTCTTTGTGAAGTCATAACAAAAGTGACCTTTGCTCCAGTTCCCAGTAAATAAGTTCCTCATTCCCTTCCAAGAGCTCCTCAATCTGGACTTCATTTTCCATATCACTAACAGCATTTTGTTCACAAACTTTGAAGAAATCTCTAGCAAGTCCCATACTTTTCCTCTTCTTCTTGTCTTCCTCTGAGCTTGCCAAACTCTTCCAACTTCTGCCCATTCCCCAGTTCCAAAGCTGCTTCCACATTTTCAGGTATCTTTATAGCAATGACCCATTCCTCAGTACCAATTTTCTGTATTAGGTGTTTCTTGCATTGCCAAAAAGAAATATCCGAGACTTGATAATTTTTAAAGAAGTGTTAATTGGCTCATAGCTTTGCAAGCCATACAGGAAGTATGGCAGCATCTGCTCAGGTTCTGGGGAAACCTCAGGAAGCTTACCATTAAGGTGGAAGGTGGAAAGGGAAAAGACACTTCACATGGTGAAAGCAGGAGCAAGAGAATGAGTCAGGGGAGATGTCACACACTTTTAAACATCCGGATCTCACAAGAACTCACTCACTACCACAGGTATAGTATCAAGAGGGATGTTGTCACATCATTCATGAGAAATTCACTACCACAAATGAATAATCTCCCACCAGGACCCATCTCCAACCCTTGGAATTACAATTCAGCATGAAGTTTGGGCAAGAAAACATCCAAATTATATCACATATCATGGTGATTATAGTTAATAACAAAAGACTGAATACTTGAAAATTGGTAGAAAAAGTAGACCTTAGGCCGGGCATGGTGGCTCAAGCCTCTAATTCCAGCACTTTGGGAGGCCGAGGAGGGTGGATCACGAGGTCAAGAGATCAAGACCATCCTGGTCAACATGGTGAAACCCCGTCTCTACTAAAAATACAAAAAATTAGCTGGGCATGGTGGTGCGTGCCTATAATCCCAGCTACTCAGGAGGCTGAGGCAGGAGAATTGCCTGAACCCAGGAGGCGGAGGTTGCAGTGAGCCGAGATCGCGCCATTGCACTCCAGCCTGGGTAACAAGAGCGAAACTCCATCTCAAAAAAAAAAAAAAAGAAAGAAAGAAAAAGTAGACTTTAAATGTTCTTAATACAAAAGAATGATAAATACGTGAGGTTATACATATGTTAATTAGCTTGATTCAGCCATTTTTCAATGCAAACATACATCAAAACATTATGCCTGTCATCCCAGCCCTTTGGAGGCTGAGGCAGGTGGAGCCCTTAAGGCCAGGAGTTGGAGACCAGCCTGGCCAACATGAGGAAACCCTATCGCTACTAAGAATACAAAAATTAGCCAGTTGTGGTGACTCACAACTGTAGTTCCAGCTACTCAGGAGGCTGAGGCATGAGAATCACTGGAACCAGGGAGGTGGAGGCGGAGGTTGCAGTCAGCAGAAATTGTGCCACTGCACTTCAGCCTGGACAACTGAGCAAGACTGTCTCAATAAATAAACAAACAAAAAATCATGTGCAACATCATGAATAAGTACAACTTTAGTTGTACATAATTTTTTTAAAAGGAAAATTTCTACTCTCACGGAATATTCGGTGTGTGTTTGTAGAGAGGTGATTTATTTAGATAGAGAGGGAGAAACATGAGAAGAGAGAGGGCTTCCACGAGAGTGTCTGGAAGTGGGACCCCAGAGGGGACATCCAGGAGGGGACAGAGAGCTCTCACTATGTAGAAGGGAATTTCAGAGAGCTGGAAATCCCCTCACAGAATATTCTTTAGCATTTTAACTATCCCTTGTAGCCAACTATTCTTCATGTAGCCCATGGAAGGGCAATGAGCCAACAAATGCAAAATAGCTGGTGAAAGGACATTTTTACTACAATAACAAAAATCGTAATGGCCTCCCCCAAGAACACTTTGTCTGAGTGCCTGGCACTGGCTAAAGTTTACAGACATTTTGCTTTCCTGGTCAGTATGTAATTATCTTCCTTTCACAAATAATAAAACTGAGGTAAGGCAGAGCTTGCGGTCTTTCACACATCACACTGTTGGCCAGTGGAGCGGCTAAGTCAGAACCAAGTGTATAAGGAGCTGGAATCTACCACTCCATAGAAATCTCATTTGATGGGTTTTAAATGTATATCATTAAATATGTATACTGAAAGATACATGTAGTGCATATCTACAGAAGGAAGTGCAAAAATAAAACGAACTCATAAATCCACCATGCAGCTTAAGATCTAGAAGAGCATCAAGATAATTTTAAGCACGTGCCCTGTGTCTGTCCCATTCCCCAGCTTCCATTTTCCTAGAAGAATACATTTTTGAATTGTCTTTTGAAAATGCACGTTAGAAGAAGACTATACTGTTGTGGATTGTTTGTTTTATATTGCTTGACCTCTATTTTAAGATTTGTACATGCCACTGCTTAGAGATGATAGTTTTATTTTTATTTCTGTATGATATTCTATTGAACAAAGGCATCACACTTTGCCCAGTCTTTTGAATATGGTTATCTATTGTTTTTAATTTTTTTATTATTTTACAAACAGCACATAAATGTACACACATGCACACATATACGTAAATGTTGCTGTGGACATTTTTGCTCCTGTATTCATGTATAAAAATTACTGTAACATATATAATTAGGAGTGCAAATGTTAGATAAGTACATATGTGATTATTCAGTGTTGCAAGAAAATGCCAAACATTTTTCCAAACTGATTGTTCCTAATTACACAACCTAAAGGAAATTTGTTTGACAAGCATCGTTTTCAGTACATTGTCCTGCCAGACTTTATAACCATTGGCAATCTAAGCACTATTCAATTCTCAATTTTCACTTTTCTGATGGTTAACCAGGGTGAGCATGCTTTTGTATGTTCATGGACCATTTATATTTTCTCTTCTGTGAAATACCTGTTCACACTTTCTCTATCTTTTTTAAATAGGATTACTTGTATATTCCTAATTGATTTAAAAGTGTTATGTAAATTTTAGAGAGACAAATACTTTATATTTCTCCTACCAATTTGAAGCTCAAATTTTTAATTTTCTTATGATGCTTTGTCTAATCGATATCTGAAATCCAAAGCTTTCCTTTTGTGATCAGAATCTACATCTGATTTAAGATACATTTCTCTACTCTGAAAAAATGGTTTCCTACTCTTTCCAACACTTGAAAAAGTATTGAAGCTGGTCTTTCAAATTTAAGTCTTTAATCCACTGGAATTAACTTTGTATGTAGTGTAAGATTATGATTCAATTAATTTTTCTCTGGAAATAACCAGACCTTTCATTGAAGAACATTTTTTCCTTAAAGATGTCCACAGCCGGCCGGGTGCAGTGGCTCAAGCCTGTAATCCCAGCACTTTGGGAGGCCGAGGTGGGTGGATCACGAGGTCAAGAGATAGAGACCATCCTGGTCAACATGGTGAAACTCTGTCTCTACTAAAGATACAAAAAATTAGCTGGGTATGGTGGCGCATGCCTGTAATTCCAGCTGCTCAGGAGGCTGAGGCAGGAGAATTGCCTGAACCCAGGAGACGGAGGTTGCGATGAGCCGAGATCGCGCCATTGCACTCCAGCCTGGGTAACAAGAGCGAAACTCCGTCTCAAAAAAAAAAAAAAACTTCACAGCTATGCCCATCTTTGATATGTTCACATTATTTATGGGTCTGAGACCAGTCTCTTTTTATTCCATTTATCAACATATCAACTTCTGTGCCTATATCAAGTCAATCAGTGTAACACCAGATACCTTAATATATACTAGGCAAGCTGATCCAACTTATGCTTGGGCTTGCTCTATCATACACACTTAGGTATTGGTTTGTCATTTCATTTACGAAATCATTACTTGGGATATTGATTAAATGTACAAAACTCTTGATAAATTTGGAGAGGATGGATATAGTGATTACATTGAATTGTTTTAACAACATTGTACATTTTCTCACTTATTTAGGGCTGCTTTAAAATTGTTCAATATGATTATATCTATCTCTTTCTGGCACATATTTTATTAAATTTATTTCTCATTACCTTATGATGTTTTGCTATTATAAATAATACCTTAAAAATTATCTTAACCAAATCTTATATGCTAGTTAATAGAAATATAGATAATTATGCTGACATTATATATATAGCCATCTTGCTAAATTTTTAATGTGTTTGTAAATTATTTTTTCTCTTTCCCAATAAACAAAACGTAAGTGCTACCAAATTTAGTTTTGAGATTATTTTGTTTTTATAAAGCAATGTCCAATTTTCTCATCTATTCTACTTTGGATTACAATCCATTTTTATGCTGTTTATTTTTTTCTGGTTATTTTTGAAATCTCTATCACTGTTTGAAGGGTGTGTTTCTTATTAATGTGTTCATTTACACAAGCCAGTTTTTAATAACAATTATTAAATAATTATAACATCAAAAGACTTTTGAGTTCTAAGATCCTAATTTTAGCTTTTGCTTCTGACTCCTATTCATGTTGGTTCATTTACTTTGTATTTGTTTATTTAATTTGTGAGTTCAAATTCACTTAATATGAATTTGCATCGATTCTAAGTGGCTAGATTGATGATTTTGGACACCACTGGACATTCAGAAATCAGTAAATGTGACTGACTTGAAGTCTCTATGGTCTCTTTCACAGACCTCTAAGGCTCCAGGCTCCTGAGGCTTATTGCCTGGATTACGGTGCCAGCCAGCATCGAGCCTTGGAGTCTCTCTTCATTTGGCATCACTGCTCATTGCTTCAGTTTCAGGAATTTATGATTTGTTTTTACTTGTTTGGTTTGAGGACCCATGGAGATTTCCTGTACCTCAAATACTTTAAAAGGTGTCTTTTCCATAGAACCTTCTTTTTTTTGTTAGTGTGTTTTGTTGTCATTGTTATTGAGATGGAAGTTTCCTCAGATACCTGGATTACATACTACAAGAAATGAAGTCTTCAGACTAAACACTTTAACTTTATAAATACATCCTTTGGAATATAAATATTAACAAACACGATTGATGAGTAACATTACAACTCAGTTTGAAACTCCAGGTTTCATCTAAATGTTAGTCATTGTTTTCTAGTAAAAAAGCAAATGCCTAACTAGTGTGTCACACTTGGTGAAACACATCCGTGATGACATGTATTGCTCAGTTTTGTTCTTTCACGTGGCTTTACCTAATCTATTCTTTATATGCAGGGGTGCTTATATCTGTTAACTCAGACATTCTACAGGTATGTTCTCTCACTTTTTAATGAATATGTTTTAGGTTATAATTTCAGCTGCTTCACTGAGAATAGAAATAGCAAGTGTCAACTATCTCAGCACAGCAGCTAAGTGCAGGTGTAGCAGCTCCATATTGTCAGCGAGGCAGGTTCCACTGTTGTGTTACTTCAACATCCCTAGAGAGTTGCTCTTATCTGTATGGTCTACAGGACCCCATTACATCACCATACATCTGCAAAGAGAAAAAGAGAACATACATCCCTTTCCACTGAAGAATACAAGAAACTACACATCAAGCACGACTATACCTTACAGGTCATTACATGGCGAACTTAAGAACCAGCCTTCAGCAAAACTGAGGTGAACAAAGTTTATCTTGCCTGTTTTTCTACTTCTGTGCCCCCCATAATTCAGGCATCCATTTCTACTTTGCCTTCAGAGACAGATATCCCTCTAAAATGACCAGCTGACAAAGGCTGAAAGGTGTATATGTGTTAACCAAGCCTCTTAGAAATAAAAACGTCTTCAATATCTATAAGGAAGAAATTATACTGGTATGATTTCAGACCCTTTACAGATATTGGAGAGTTAGAGGGATCTACTAAATCCTTCTTAAACCGCAGGGGCATTAACAACTCAGCACGTGTTTTTGACTTTTCATGCCCAAGGATATGTATTCCCAAAGGTCCGGTTTCCTGGATCCAGAATATTTTGCCAGTCTAGCTGTGGAAGTAATCGTGGTAGAAATACAAACTGTTAACTCCTTCCCTGCTTCCTACATCATATTCCAGGTGTAAAGACTGACTCTTGGTGCTTCATGCAAAAAGTTGCTAAGTAAAGCCATAACATGATCAAACTCCAAAGAAACCCAAGCAATTGTTATAAATAGCTTCCACTTTCTCCTTCCCATTCTAAGTTTTTCCAGTGGATCAAAGTGAACAAATCTGTATTGCTTTCTGCTGTATGTCCTCCTCCACATTCTGCAGAGGACTCTATCAAAAGGGACAGTAGAAATGAAAGGAAAACAGGAGGGGAAACGGACTAGATGGCTCATGTGCTATTATTGGCAGCCCTGATGCCCAGGAAGGCACCACTGAGCATAGGGAACCTCTCTCCAGTAGGCCTCCCTGAGGATCGCCACAGTCCTCCTACCGACTAAGCAAGGAAGTGTGGCCCCCTAAGAGGAAGCTGGGAAATGTGGTATTTATACTTGGCAGCTACATTTCCAGTTAACATTTTGGTGATGTACTACTACAGAAGAGTTAGGATTCAATATGAATTGTTAATACAGTTATTTTCTTTCTTCATTTATTGCTAACTTCCGAGTCAAGACACATGACGCTAAGGATAGTTGCATAACCTCTGTGGTTAGCAAATGGAGCCTCATTCTGGAACTCAGCAGTCCTTGGGAGCCAGAAGAAGAGAGTAACAACATGTGTGTAATACATCAGGCATAAGGCTAGACATTCCACATTCACTGTGTAATATTTAATTTCAGAAAAATGTATGTTGTAGTTTGGATTGTGCCCTAAAAGGGCTTTGAGGCAAGAATTTGTGTACAATAGTTCATCTGAGAAATGATCTCAGGAAGCAGTATGAGAACATGAAGAAACAAGGCAGGAGTGAGATAAGAGCCAATAATTAATTTCACAGCACTGCTGTCCCTCTCTGTGCTTTGGGCCAAGCAGATTCCCCTGGCCAAAGAATGCCCACACAGACACACTGAGGATGTCATGGGTGTGCACAGGAACTTCAATTCACCTAGAATTAGACCAGGAGATATAGGCAGGACACAGAGTGACTGTTGTCACCCCATGAGGAATTATCTCCATGTTCCAAAAAAGGATAGTGAAACTCTCAGATACCGAAACTTGCCTTTAAGGGCACTTCCAGGCTTCACTCTTGCCCATAAGACTACAAAGCCTGTTACTCTCTCTCTCTGCATAAGAACACAAAAACACTCATTTTCCAGAAGTTTGACTTTTCAAGATGACGTGTGGGAACCCTGCTGGTAAACTGTTATCTAAGTCCCCAGGTATCTGTCTCCATTGACCCAATGATGCGATTTAGTCATCCTGTGAGTCATTCCCAAGCTGCTCAAACTCCCCTTGTCCATTTCCCAGACTCTCCCAGTGGTAATTGCTGTGATTGGATAGTTATTTAAATACTGCAGCATAAAGCTGGCCATTTGCATTTCTTATCCTCCCTGAGTCTGGGCTCTCCATGAGAGGAGCCTGCTTGGAAGGGTAACTGGGGCCTGTCCAATGTACTTTTGGCACTAAATTTTCTCCCACTGGCACTGGGTGTCTGATTATTAGTAGAGAAAGATAATTATCAAGTTGCTTCTACCTTGAAGAGCATTCTTGTTAAGAGAGAATCAAGGAAGTCAAAATTGTTCAAGTTTTCTTTTACAGAATAAAAAAGGCACATTTTTTGTGTACTTGTGTGTTCCTATATCCACATTTGTCTGCTCCTACAATAATATATTCATTTGAATTTCTATGCCACTATTCCTTTTCTGTAAAATAAGGATGTTATACTCTGCAGTTGAGTGTATATACATATATATATACATATATAATATTCTATACATTATATTGTATGTATATTATTATTCTATATAAAATACCTATAAAATGTTTTACATATAACATCCTCAAACAAAATAACATATATTTATATGTTACTGTGTCTATATGTATCTTTGTATATATACATATGTGTGTATATATATATATACACACAGTATTATAATACATACAGTATATATATATTTATATAAAAATTATATAAAATTATATTTTTTAATAAATATAAATTTTATATTATATATTATACATTATATATTATATATATAACACAGTATATATATTATAAATTTATAAATATATAAAAATATATCTATAATTATATATATTAAAATATATATAATACACAGTATATATATAATACACAGTATATATATAAATATATATAAATACACAGAGAGAGAGAGTGGGGGGCATAGGGAATAAAAGTCTCATTTTACAGAAAAGAAAGAGGGAAAAAGAGGTGAGGTAACTTACACAAGACCCTAGAGCAAAACAGGATGCAAAGTTAACTGCAAATAAGTAATGGAATGTGCTCATCCCATTACTATTACCTTCATTTGACTCCTCCTGGCCCCTCAGCTCTGGCCCTGCACCTGAACAATCTGGAGGTTGGGGGGTTCCTTTGCGTTTTGTCACTTACATGGAAACGTGGCCTTAATCTCTGTTATCATTTTCAAAGGGCCTTGAGCTTTCATGCAATAGCACTTATCCCAGTTGTCAGGGTATAGTAACCTGCGCAATTATTTGAAGGTAAGCTGCTCCCTCTTTATAAGTCCTACCAGGACAGAGACCCTACAGGCCTTTTTCACAAGAGTATATATCAGCAAAATGTAAATACAAAACAGGCAATCAAAAAAGTTTGTTGAGTGTTTCAATAGATTGTCTTCTAAAATGTCAGTCAAAGACAAAATGGAAGAAAAATGTAGCCACTATTCCAAAACATAATCGTTTTTATTCTTCCACATAATCTTCCAATTGCTAACCACAGTTTTTTTAATTGATCCTTCTTTTTATCCTAATATAAGGGTAATTCCAGACTCTGCTGGATTGGGAACCTGATCATTTTGAGTATTTTTCTTCTGGTAACTGTACTTGTTACACCACTTCAGAGTCCCTGTGTTATTAATTCACAGGGTGATGACACCATTGCAATGTCCTTAAGTAGTCCTCCAAGGCTGCTTATTTAAGCTAATTCTCCTGCCATGTCTTCTCCCTTTTTTTTGTAACATTTTCCCATAGTAAACAACCTTAAATTTTTTTTTCACTTACTTTAAATAAATTCCCAGAAGTTGAGGTCAAAATGTATATAGTTACCTATTGCCCTAAAAATATCTTCTTAAAATACTCCCTAAAACAAAGTGTGAATTTAGATTTCTACTAAGTATATACAGGCCCCATTCTCTCTTGCTACCTTCAAGATAAACAAAGTAGACAATTTGGCTGGATACCGTCACGTCTTTCCCTGTGCTCATATAAACATAAAAACACATTTATATAAAAATGAATATGTTTTTGTGCATTTCTATGTTCCTTGATTTTCACACCCAAACTTCCCCTGAATCAGAGAAAGACAACCAAATATAACCTGTTAAATAACTATTTTAGAATAAAAATTCACCAAATTAATCTCTTAATTGACATTCAACGTTGTTTCCAAGTTGTTTTTGTTTGCATGTTTTACAGCATTACAAATAATTCTGTATCTAACGTCCTTGTACATAAAACCATACTTAGCCATGCTTTAACTTCTCAAACTTCTAAAAGCAGATTCCTACCAGTAAGATTACTGGGTCGAAGATTATTGAACTTAAAGATATGACAACTGAAAGATTACTTACAAAATAATATCATATAAATCAACCACCTCACGACATGAGATGTTCATGAAAGTAGCCTTCTCTCTGCAACTGCTAGAGATAACTGACCACTGAAAATTTGTAGTTTCTATTCCTTGCCTTGCCTCTTCAAAACCTCTGCCAATATAGGTTAAAGGCTTAAGTGTAAAACCCAAAACTATGAAAACCCTGGAAGACAATCTAGGCAATACCATTCAGGACATAGGCATAGGCAAAGATTTCATAACCAAAATGCCAAAAGCAATTGTAACTAAAGCAAAACATTGACAAGTGGGATCTAATTAAACTTAAGAGCCTCTGTACAGCAAAAGAAACCATCAACAGAGTAGGTGCACAGCCTAAAGAATGGGAGAAAAATTTTGCAAACTATAAATTCAACAAAGGACTAATATCTAGCATCTATAAGAAACAAACAAATTTTCAAGAATAAAAGACAACCCCATAAAGAAGTAGGCAAAAGACATGAACAGACTCTTTTCAAAGAAGCCATGCATGCAGCCATGACATCATATAAAAATAAGCTCATCATCAGTGATTATTAGATAAATGCAAATCAAAATTACAATGAGATACCATTCACACCAGTCATAATGGCTATTATTAATAAGTCAAAAAATAACAGATGCTGGCAAAGTTGTGGGGAGAAAGAAATGCTTATACACTGTTGGTGAGGGTGTAAATTACTTCAGCTATTGTGGAAGACAGTTTGGTGATTCCTCAAACACCTAAAGACAAATACCATTTCACCCAGCAACTTCATTACTGGGATGAAATTGTAAATATATAGATGTATAAACACAACAATCTTACCTTTCTTCAAACTATGTATTAAGAATTTCAAATATATTCTTTGACATCTTTGCTCAAGCCTGTGCAAATACTTGACCCAAAGACAAATAAACCATTCTATTATAAATATGCACATACAAGTGTGTTCATTGCAACAATACTCACAACAGCAAACACATGGAATAAACCTAAATGCCCATCAATGATAGACTGGATAAAGAAAATGTGGTACATATATACTATGGAATACTACACAGCCATAAAAAAGAGTTTATATCCTTTTCAGAGACATGGATAAAGCTGGAGGATAGTATCCTTTGTAAACTAGCACAGGAACAGACAACCAAAAGCTGTTTGTTCTCACTTATAAGTGGGAGCTGAGTAAGAAAAATACAAGAAGAGGAAAACAACACACATTGGGGCCTTTTGGAGGGTGGAAGTTGGGATGAGGGAGATGATCAGGAAAATTAACTAACGGATACTAGGCCTAATACCTGAGTGATGAAATAAATCTGTACAATTCACCCGCAGGACACATGTTTACCTGAGTAACAAATCTGCACATGTGCCCCTGAACTTAAAATAAAAGTAAAAAGAAATCAATCAAACTTTTAATAGAAATTATAAATATATTGATGTATATTTACAACAATCTTATCTTTCTTCAAACTGAATATTAAGAATTTGAAGTATATTCTTTGACAAATTTGCACAAGCTTGTGCAAATATAGTAACATATATAAACAAGGCTTTTATTGTGGTTAGTTTTTATTTTTAAATATAGAATAGCATTATGAAATAATCTTGCTGCTTAATCATTTTTCCTAATGATACAACAGGGACAATGCTACCAGGTTTGTATGAAGATTTGTACAAAGACAAATCTCAATTTTCATAACTAAAATATGCTATAAAATTGAACGTTCCAGGCTGGGCGCGGTGGCTCAGGCCTGTAATCCCAGCACTTTTGGAGGCCAAGGCGGGTGGATCACAAGGTCAAGAGATCGAGACCATCCTGGTCAACATGGTGAAACCCCGTCTCTACTAAAAAAAAAATACAAAAAATTAGCTGGGCATGGTGGCACGTGCCTGTCATCCCAGCTACTTGGGAGGCTGAGGCAGGAGAATTGCCTGAACCCAGGAGGCGGAGGTTGCGGTGAGCCGAGATCGCGCCATTGCACTCCAGCCTGGGTAACAAGAGCGAAACTCCGTCTCAAAAAAAAAAAATTGGATGTTCAGAAGGTTTTCAGGGTTTATGTTGTTTTTGCCACTGAAGCAAGTTTGCAATAAAAATAACTGCACATATATTCTTACATTTTGCATATAACCTTTTATTATATTTCGCATATAGCCTTTTATGATATAAAATTGATTCCAGCTTTTATTATTTAGAATTGATGTAGGCTGGATGTGGTAGTTCGTAACTATAGTACCAACAATTGGGGAGGCCATGGATGCAGGATCACTTGAACCCAGGATTTCAAGACCAGCCTGGGCAACAAAGAGGGACCTGTTTCTACAAAAAATACAATAAATTAACCAGAGCCATTGATGTATTCCTATAGTCCCAGGTACTTGGGAGGCTAAGGTGGGAGGACTGTTTGCATTCAGGTGCGGGAGGCTGCAGTGAGTGATAATCGCACCACTGCACTCCACTCTGGGCAAGAGTGAGACCTAGTTTCTAAAAAAGAAAACCCTTTTTAATAAAATAAAATAGATCCACACATTTAGGACTTCCATGTCACTGCTTATCTGCTTTTTTCTTTACTTTTACAGATTGGATAGAATTATATTACACTTAACTTGCACTCAAGCTGAATGCAAACTGAGTCCAGAACTAAGTCTTAATCAACTTGCATTTTTCTATACTTCACTTTTTATATCTTAAGATATGGTTATCTATAATTCAATACTAAGAATTTCCACATCAAAGAGAATGCTTCATGACTATATCTTTCAGTTTTTAAATAATCCCCCAAAACTGTGTTGTCATTTCCATAAGCAATAAATTAGAGTGACAATATCATCAACAGCCCTATATTCTCTCTGCACTTTTACCAGTTAGATGGACTAAAATGGCATTAAATTATAATTTTATTTTTATTTCCTATTAGTAGTACTGAAGTTAAATATCTTCATTGGTTATGTTGATACTCTTATGACAGAAGCCAAAAGAGTTGACCTCACCCTGGGACTAGGTAATAAATGGGTACTGTCATCCTTCACATGAGTGCATATTTGAAGGGTGCAAATAGCTTTTGATCTGCTTTGGTAACAGAGATTGAAAACAAAGTGTATTAACCATATCACTAGTTTCACAGCAAGTGCCAGATACTTTACTAATATTATTGGTATAAACATTCACCTCCTGCTATACTTGTTAAAATTCACACCTTTCAGTAATAAGTTTTAGTTTCTTGCCACTGGATTTTTAAAGGTATTAAATGGGAACTAACTATAATTAAAATGGAGACCACTATACTTGCAATAGAAGTCTTCTATTGTGTACCATCCCATAGCATTACTCCTGGGATAAAATGCTGCTTTTGATTTGCTACATTGGTGAAATGAAGTTACAGGAGCCTCCAATTGTACTTCCTCATGTAATAACTCTCAAAAAATATAATCAAATGGAAATGATAAAGCCAAATGTTTTTACATTTCACAGAAGACTAATTTAAAAATGACTATTAAAATTGTACACTTCTGAAAAATTTTATGAAAAGGCAATGAAAAGAGTTGAAGGAAAAGAAACAGAATGATGTGCACAAACACAAATATTATTGTGTCTAAAATGAAGTCAATTTTAACTGTACTAAATATTTAGAAAAATAACCCAGTTATAAGCACAAAAATATACAAAAACATTTGAAAAATCCTTAAAATGGGAATTTTCTAAGAACATCTCATCACCAAAACCATCAATGATGAATAAATCACATGAATTAACCTATAAATATTAAAGATAGTAACAATCTATTCCATAGTAGTTAAACTATTTTAAAAGTAAGCTTCAAATCCTAGGAAAATACTAATATTTCATAATGTCCTAAAGTAACTAAAACAAAGGGCATACTCTCAAAATCCTTTCTTTTTTTAAAAGAAAATATTTATTTTATTGTACTTTAAGTTCTGGGGTATACGTGCAGAATGTGAAGGTTACATAGGTATACACCTGCCATGGTGGTTTGATGCATTAATCACCCCATCATCTACATTAGGTATTTCTCCTAATGTCAGCCCTCTGACAGGCCCTGTTATGTGATGTTCCCCTCCCCATGTCCATGTGTTCTAATTGTGCAACATCCACTTATGAGTGAGAACATGTGGTGTTTGGTTTTCTGTTCTTGTGTCAGTTTGCTGAGAATGATGGTTTCCAACTTCATCCAAGCCCCTGTAAGGGACATGAACTCATCTTTTTTTATGGCTGCATAGAATTCCATTGTGTATATGTACCACATTTTCTTTTTCCAGTCTATCATTGAGGGGCATTTGGGTTGGTTCCAACTCTTTGCTATTATGAACAGTGCCAAAATAAACATACATGTGCCTGTGTATTAATAACAGAATTATTTATAATTCTTTGAATATATACCCAATAATGGGATTCCTAGGTCAAATGGTATTTCTATTTCTATATCCTTGGGGAATCACGACACTGCCTTCCACAGTGGTTGAACTAATTTGCACTCCCACCAACAGTGTAAAAGCATTCTTATCTCTCCACATCCTCTCCAGGACCTGTTTTCTCCTATTATTTTAATGATTGCCATTCTAACTGGCAGGAGTTGGTAACTCAACGTGGTCTTGATTTGCATTTCTATAATGACCAGTGATTAGGAGCTTTTTTTCACATTTGTTGACTGCATAAATGTCTTCCTGTTAGCAAAACTTGGCAGAGACATAACTAAAAAAGAAAATTTCAGGCCAGTATACATGATGACCATTGATGTGAAAATCCTCTATAAAATTCTCGCAAAATGAATCCAACAGCACATCAAAAAGTCCATCCATCCTGATACCAAAACCCGGCAGAGACTCAACAAGAAAAGAAAATTTCAGGCCAATATCCGTGATGAATATAGGTGCAAAAATCTACAATAAAATACTGGCAAGCCGATTGCAACAGCACATCAAAAAGCTTATCCACCATGATCAAGTAGGATTCATCCCAGGGATGCAAGGCTGGTTCAATATACATAAGTCTATAAATGTAATTCACCACATCAACAGAACCAAAAACAAAAACCACATGATTATCTCAATTGATGCAGAGAAGGCCTTTGACAAAATTCAACAGCCCTTTATGCTAAAAACCCTCAATAAACTCGGTATTGACGGAACATATCTCAAAAAATAAAAGCTATTTATGACAAAGCAACAGCCAATATCATACTGAATGGGCAAAAACTGGAAGCATTCCCTTTGAAATCGTGCACTAGACAAGGATGCCCTCTCTCACCACTCCTATTCAATATAGTACTGGAAGTTTTACCCAGAGCAATCAGGCAAGAAAAAGAAATAAAGGGTATTCAAATAGGAAAGAAGGAAGCCAACTTGTCTCTATTTGCAGACGACATGATAGTATACCTAGAAGACCCCATCATCGCAGCCCAAAATCTCCTGAAACTGGTAAGCAAATTCAGCAAAGTCTCAGGATACAAAGTCAATGTGTAAAAATCACAAGCATTCATATACACCAATAACAGACTTAAAGAGAGCCAAATCAAGAATGAACTGCCATTCACAATTGCTACAAAGAGAATAAAATACCTAGGAATACAACTAATAAGGAATGTAAAGGGCCTCTTCAAGGAGAACTACCTACCAACCACTGCTCAATGAAATAAGAGAGGACACAAACAGATGGAGAAACATTCCATGTTCATGGTTGGGAAGAATGAATATTGTGAAAATGGCTATACTGCCCAAAGTAATTTACAGAATCAGTGCTATTCCCATCAAGCTACCAATGACCTTCTTCACAGAACTGGAAAAAACCACCTTAAACTTCATATGGAACCAAAAGAGAGCCCGCATAGCCAAGTCAATTCTAAGCAAAAAGAACAAAGCAGGAGGCATCATACTACTGGACTTCAAACTATACTACAAGGTTACAGTAATCAAAACAGCATGGTACTGGTACCAAAACAGAGATATAGACCAACGGAACAGAACAGAGGCATCAGAGGCAACACAACATGTTGACAACCATACGATCTTTGATAAACCTGACAATATACCCAATAAGTAGTTTTTTCACTCATGCCCTCCTCTCACCTTCCTACTTCTAGTAGTTTGCAATGTCTACTGTTCCCATCATTTATGTCCACAGCTGCTCATTGTTTAGCTCCTGTGAGAACATGGTGTATTTTGCTTTCTGTTCTTGCATTAATTCACTTAGGATAAAGGCCTCCAACTCCATCCAAGTTGCTACAAGGGATATAGTTGTAAAGTTGTCAAAGCAAAAGTTGACAAGTGAAACCTAATCAAACTACTGAAAGAAAGTCTTAACAGAGTAAACAGAATACCTACAAAATGGGAGAAAACATTTACAAGCTATGCATCTGACAAAGATCTAGTATCCATAATGTCATTCTTTTTTATGGCTATGTAGTATTCCATGGTGTGTGTGCACCACATTTTATTTATCAATTCTACCATGAATGGGCACCTAGGTTGATTCCATATCTTTGCTTTTGTGAATAGTGCTGTGATGAATGTACAAAGACATATATCTTTTTATTATTTAATGTTCTATTTTCCTTTGGGTGTATGTATATACCCAGTAACAGAACTGCTGTGTCAAATGTTTGCTCTGTTTAAAGTTCTTTGAAAAATTCTCAAAGTGCTTTCCACGGTGGCTGAACTGATTTATATTCCCAACAACATATAAACATTCTCTTTTCTCCATAGTCTCAACAGCATCTGTGTTTTTTTTCCTTTTTAACAATAGTCATTCTGACTGGTATGAAATGCTACCTCATTGTGGTTTTGATTTGAATTTCTCTGATTATTAGTGATGATGAGCATTTTCTAAAATGGCCACACCATCCAAAACAATTTACAGATTCAACACTACTCCTATCAAACTACCACTATCTTTCTTCGAAGAATTAGAAAAAATAAACAACTCTAAAATTTATATGGAACCAAAAATAAGCCTGAATAACCAAAGCAATCTTAAGCAAAAAGAACAAAGCTTGATACATCACACTACCTTACTTCAAACTATACTATAAGGCTATAGTAACCAAAACCTTATGGCACTGGTACAAAAACAGACATATACCCAGTGGAAAAGAATAGAGGACCCTGAAATAAAACCTCACACTTACAACCATGTGATCTTCAACAAAGCTGACAAAAGTAAGAAATGGGGATAAGATTCCCTAATAAATGAATGGTTCTGGGACGACTGGCTAGCTAAATGCAGAAGAATCAAACAGGATCCTTACCTTTTCTCATATACAAAAAGTAACTCAAGATGGATTTAATAATACTGCAAACTATAGAAATCCCAAAAGAAAACTTAAAAAATACATTTCCTGACACAGGCATGGGCAAATAATTTTTGTCAAAGTCCCCCAAAGCAATTACAACAAAAACAAAAGTTAACAAGTAGAACTGAATCAAACTTTGCATAGGAAAAGTAACTTAACAGAGTAAACAGAAAGCCTACAAAATGGGAGAAAATATTTACAAACTATGTATCAGACAAAGATCTAATATCCATAATCCATAAGAAATGTAAATCGAAAAGCAAAACACAACCCCATTAAAAAATAAGCAAAGTACATGAACAGGCACTTCTCAAAAGAAGACATAAAAGCAGCTGACAAACAAATTGTGATTTAAAATTCAGAAATAACCACTGCTGCTTTTATGAATATAGAAATAGAGGCTCTGGCCAAATTAACAGGAACAAAAAATAAATAACAGAAGGACAATTTGGAGTGGAGAAACAAATTTGTCATGAATTGAGTACATTATAATTTTCCACGTATACACACAAGTTTAATAAAGGTAAATGCAAAATATGGTTTAGCAGGTTTATTTAGATATATGATAAATATATACAAATTAATTAAATATCTTCATCAATTTATAGAAATACATTTTCAAGTTATATATTTATAATAGCTATATAAAATAAAATCCCTATAAATAAACCTAATAAAATGTGCATGGCCCTTACTGAAGAAACTATTCAAATGTGTGTGTGCCTATGTGAGTATTCTCTATATGTAATATAGTTGTATGTAAGTAAAATGTATATGTGTGTGCACATATTTTGTTACAAAAGACCCAGTATTATATGGATTATTTAAAAAATGTATCTATGTAGTGAAACTAGGTTTAATGAAGAACATTACAGTATTTCATAGAACTTTACAAGCAAAGTCTATTTTGCATATGTGAAAGAAAGGATCAAGGTTAGCTAAGAGCACAGACTTATGAAGAATAGTCAACAAATGGAAGCAACCTAAATGTCCATCAACTGATGAATGGCTTAACAATATATGGCATATTAGTACATTGGAATATTATTGGGTGGAAAAAATAGTGAAGTATGGATAAATGCTAAAACATGTGAACCTTGAAAACATGTTAAATGAAAGAAGCCAGTCAGAAATGATGCACGTTTTATGATACCATTTGTATCATGATGTATGTTATCTGGGTATTGAAACACCCAAAGTGGGTAAACCCATAGAGACACAAAGTAGATTGATGTTCGCCTATGGCTGTGTGCATGATGGGAAATGCAAAGTGACGGTTACCGAGTACAAAGCTGCTTTTTGGTGTGATGAAAATGTTCTAAAGCAAAATGACCGTAAATCTGTGAAAACTAAAGTAACACTAATTTGTGCTTTTAACTGGGTGACTTTATAGTGAATAAATAATACCTCTTAAATATGTGGAAAAATATTATTTATAAAAATGTTAAAGAACAACATGCAATTATGAAGATAGCATACATTTGACACTGGGATTGACAATATCAAAGTAATGAAAAGCAATATAGGGGTCAGAGGTAGACAAATTCATTTGCGAAAATTCAGTAAGTAAATTAAGAATAACTTTATAAATCATTCAGTAAAAAACTCGACAAATGATTCTGGAAAATGATATAATTGAATCCTTCATGTGTACATGTATACATGTAATCTTTCATGTGTACATGTATACATGTAATATTACATGTATACATGTAAATTAAAGATAAATTAAAAAGCAGGGTTCACAGCAAAACTTTAAGATGTTTTTGAAAATATATGAAAATTAATTATCTTATAGGGAAGAAATTAATGAATAAACAAAAAGCATAAGCTATGAGAAAACTGATTTTTTCTGATGAGCATGTACAAATGTCTTTGCATTAAAAATTTCCAAAAGTGGGATAAGCCAAAGACTATAAAAAGTTATTTTCCACCAACAGATTACATGAAGGATCAGTATCCAAAATAAATTTAAAAACAACAAATCAGTAGGAACATGATAGTCTCACAAATATTGTGAATAGATAATTGACACACATTAAAATGGAATTCTAAATAATAATAATCTAAGGAAAATTTGCTGAAAGTCACTAGAAAGAAAGAAAACAAATTAAACAAAACTTGTTAAAAAAACAAGTTAAAGCCAACATTTCTTCTCATTTTGGGTGGGGAAGGGAGGAAGAGAACAGGTATATACCTTAATTTCCATGTTACCATACCAGGACATTGTGTGTGCAGGTTCATCTATGGAAATATATGCATGTATGCATACCTCCAACATTGTACCCATGAAGAGAGTGGATAATCAATTGTTGTTTATTTTTACAATAGAATACTATATATTAGTAAAATGAAATACACTGGGGTAACAAATATCAACACAGAGAAATATTTATATGAACATATAGATACAGAAAATTACTTGATAATTTTTTTCATGTATTCATTAATTTTAAAACAAAAGCAATACTCAGAATTTCAGGAACAGAAAGTAGCTTTGCCCATATGGTAAGGGTACATAAAAACGTATGGTAAATGTAATACTTGCGGATTAAATGATGAGATTATTCTCTTTACACTGCACTGAAATAATGAAGTAACGTCGAAAAAAATTGAAAAGGAATAAAATTTTATTAATAGATTAATTTTAACAGATGAAAACCAAATAATATGAAGATAAATATTTAATTTGGTGAGTTTAGCAAGCTTTTTAGAATAAGAAAAAAATTTTTAATCAAATAAACACGATTTTTAAAGAAAACATTTACCATAACACCAAAACACTGCAGAACTAAAAATAAATCAAAAAATAGAATGTACTGAAAGTTTATTTTACACACTGACCTATGGATTAAAAATATTCTTAATAAAAAATCCAGTAGGATTCCAGACCTCATATCTTCCCTGAACATTTGATAAATATGACATGCAATTAAATGAAATGAAACTTTGTTGTTTTGTTACTGCAGAAAATTTAATCCCTTCTGATGATGTGATGTGATGTTATTGTGTAGTGGGAAGGATCATAACTCTTGTCAATCTGTTCCCTTATTTTTAAAATGCCGGTGCTATGTACCATGTGCTAAGCACTGTGCTTTAAATTTTGAATATTGGCTTCAGCATTTGTTATGTGTATAATTTAGTACAAAAATAATTTATCAAAATTTCTATCATTTTATAAATGAGCTCATGCGTGTGTTTGAGTATACATTTAAAGATAAATTCACCATAAAATGTATTGACTCAAAAGCCATTCTTTTGAGAATGAGTTCCATTCGAAAACAGGCACATTTATTGTAGTGTTCTTTATTATAACTGTAGTTTCCATTTAATGCCTTCAATAATCTGATGACAGGAAACTAAAACTTCTTACTACAAGTAAATGTTGTAACACCAAAAGCATGGGATATTTATTCAAATATATTAATATGGCATGTGCCATTTGCTATGTAACTACTGATACGGTAAATGAATTTTATTTTCATCTCCATCGTGAAATTGTATTTGAGAAAAGCAAGTGGGAAAATTATATCAGTATTGCACCATTTAGATAAACAGGCAAAACAAGAGAGACAATATATAATTCTCACATGTGTTGTTATATATGTATAGATGTGCATATGTATAATAAAAGCATACACACATACACAGGAATAATAAAGTCAACTTGAGATGCTGGTGATCACTTAGAAAAAGCACAATTGATGCACCCAGGAGGGGAACCGGGAACCAAAACTAAATTGGTAATATTTAATTTTAAAGCTGTAGTGAGACTGGAGTGAATGTTACAGTACTCAATATCTCTGCTATACTTTAAAAATATAAACTGATTAAATATATAATGTAAATTACTTACTAGTAGGAAGATTTACCAATTATGCAGTCTAATTCATTTTATCCTTTACATTCAATTCCAGCAACATAGTCATTCTCTAAATTTCTGGAAGTTTCAAATTGTCCCTAATGGGTATACAAACTGCAACCTTGTAATAGATTTGCTAGGCAAGACCTGCAGCATAGGTGGTGTTTTATAGAAACTTAGTTTATATAATTACCTATAGAGAGACCTATGTGATTACACAGACCGATGTAATTATATAGAACATAATCATATAAATTAGGTCCTGTACTGTTTGGTCCCATGTATTTGGACAATATAAATAACTAATAAGACTTAATAATGCTTGTTATATTAATTTTAATAACATACTCCAAATATTTTCAAATAAATTTTACAGTTAGCAACTAGTTATACTCATTGAATGACTTTTACTGGGGAGTAACTGCAGCAAATAAAAAAAACAAAAACACCACATTGAAAAACAATGCCCAACTGTTAAGGGCTTAAGTTACGGAGCTGTAAGCTACGGGGATCCTAAATCCGTACATAGTTTAACTTCCCTGTGAGAGAAATAATCCATACAGTTGTACAACTAGTTGCAAGACTAATGATGTTCCTCTAATCAATAAGTGTTATTTATTCATCCTTGCCATGATTACAAAGGCTATCCACAAAGAGTTTTCAGAGAATACTTAGGTTAGTAAGACTTAAAGGGAATTCTGTGAGGAAACTTCATATTTAGACATTTTGTTTATTCACTTATTCACTCAATAAACCTGAATTTGTCAGCTACTAAGGTAGGTGTTAAGATAGAAAATCATAGTCTTAATTGGTCTTGCAATCCAGCAGGTAATACAGAAAAATGGGATCTCTCTCTCTCTCTCTCTCTCTCTCTCTCTCTCTCTCTCTCTCACACACACACACACACACACACACACACACACACACACCAGATAATGGGTTCAAAATAAACAATATCTATTCCAGAAATTCAACATACATAATTTCTCAGATAATTAAGTATGTTACTAGTGTTCAGAAACCTATGAAAAGATGGGTATCATGATTTATTGCTATTTACAATGGCAAAATGTATTTGAAGAAAGAACAAAAGACTGTGTTCCAAGATCCACTGACTTTCACCCCATAGTGTCAAACAGGAAGTAGGAAGTTGCATGGTGGTCAAGGAAGAAAATGGACCCAAAGTGTCCGTTTTATTGTCTATTTGTCTTCATCATCTTTAGGCAAAAAATACTTTTACTAGAATATCTGAGGGAATTAATCAACTGCACATGGGTTCAGAAGAGATAAAACATCAGATGCCTGGGATAAATACAAAAAAGCTTTAAAACAGAAGATTAAGGAGATCTGCAAAATTTGTACAGAACAGGACAAGAAAAGTGGGTAGAAAGCATTTTCCTGATGAATAATTCTTCCCTTAAAGTGGAAGCTGCTGATCTTAACCAACCTCAAGAAATTCAGCTATTTAGTTTTCAAGAAGTCTTTTCTATGCAAGCAGGTGCTAAAATTCAAGTAAGCAAACGAATTTAATACTCAAAAGTAAGGTTGTGTTTTGCCTTTCCTGCAGTGTTACATAATTAGCATAGGCATTGAGATCAGAATAAAAGATAAGGAAATATTGAGCTTGTATTTGTCCGTTTGGATGGCTAATTGTAGTCTGTGAGATTCTTCAAAATCACTTTAATCTGCAATGAGTTTCAATATTCTTTGAATAATAATGCCTGGGATTTATATAAAATCTTCTCTAAGGAGCAAAAGAATTTTATTGGTGCTATCTAATTAGAATTCTTAATAACCTTATGTAAGAGATGGGTGGTGCCAGTGAGGAAATGAGAAAATGTTGATATGAAATTCTAGCTAGCATCACTTAGCAAAGCAGCAGTCATGACAACACGGCCATGCTCCTCATCCTTACCAAGTCTCTTTCCTTTCTTTCATGCTATTTCTTAGCTTGTCAGGTGGAGGTCTCAAAACAGGCTTTGCAACCACAGAGAACCTCAAATGCCATGTCCAGTACATCCAATACAAAAGCCAAAACTTATATTTACATAATATGTGATGTTCCTGTAAAAGGGTTGGTCTGCATCTGTCTACTTCAATAACCCCAACAACTTGTGAAGCCCATACTGTGGTTGTGAACATCCTCTAGTACACTAAGGTCCTAAGGCTTCCCGTACCTCTCCATAGATGTAAACCTGACTATACCTCACTCATACTCCTGCTATTCATCTTCCTCACTTTTCTTTCTGACTTGCCCACCACACATTCCTCTTTTTTACCCCATATTTCTATAGGACTTCTCCAAGTGATTGTTTAATAAATGCATTCATATAAAGTTATTAATGATTTGAACAGATTATCTTTGAAAGTCCTTTCTAATGAATTTTACAAGACATGCCACCCCAAAGAGATGAATTCTGTAGTTTCACACATTGCAAATAATTAAGGGAAGAAAAATGGTTAGTGGTCTACACCATCTCATAAGTCAAGTAGGTAAATGGGATAGAGATTCAAACACCTACTGAAGCTCTAGACATTTTACAAAGTTCTCTAATTAAGAACACTAATTCTGCCTGTTATACCAGTGTGCTTTGGAACAGTACTCTCACCCTCAAAAGATGCTATTTGAAAAGTGGATGTTCAAATCCTTCAGCCACTTTTAGATGGGTTTGTTTTTTTCTTATAAATCTGTTTTAGTTCTTTTTAGATTCTCAATATTAGCCCTTTGTCGGATGAGTAGATTGCAAATATTTTTTTCCATTTTGTTGGTTGCCAGTTCACTTTAATGATTATTTTGCTGTGCAGGAGCTCAGAGTTTAATTAGATCCCATTTGTCTATTCTGGCTTTTGATGCCAATGCTTTTGGTGTTTTAGTCATAAAGTCCTTGCCTATGCTTATGTCTTGAATGGCTTTGCCTAGGTTTTCTTCTAGGGTTTTCATGGTGTTAGGTCTCATCTTTAAGTCTTTAATCCATCTTGAGTTAATTTTAGTGTAAGGTGTCAGAAAGGGGTCTAGTTTCTGCTTTCTGCGCACCGCTATCTGGTTTTACCAACACTATTTATTAAACAGGGAATCCTTTCCCCATTGCTTGTGTTTTCCAGGTTTGTCAAAGATCGGATGGTTGTAGATGTGTGGCATTGTGTCCAGAGCCTCTGTTCTGTTCTATTGGTCTATATCTCTGTTTTGGTACCAGTACCATGCTGTTCTGATTACTGTAGCCTTGTAGTATAGTTTGAAATCAGGTAATGTGATGCCTCTGGCTTTGTTCTTTTTGCTTATGATTATCTTGGCTATGTGGGCTAACTTTTGGTTCCATATGAAGTTTAAGGTGTTTTCTTTTCCAGTTCTGTGAAGAAGGTCATTGGTAGCTTGATGAGGACAGTGTTGAATCTATAAATTACTTTGGGCAGTATGGCCATTTTCACAATACTGATTCTTCCTCACCATGAGCATGAATGCTTCTCCATCTGTTTGTGTCCTCTCTTATTTCCTTGAGCAGTGGTTTGTAGTTCTCCCTGAAGAAGTCCTTTACATCCTTTGTTAGTTTTATTCCTAGGTATTTTATTCTCTTTGTAGCAATTGTGAATGGGAGTTCACTCATGATTTGGCTCTCTGTCTGTATATATTGGTGTATAGAAATGCTTGTGATTTTTGCACATTGATTTTGTATCCTGAGACTTTGCTGAAGTTACTTACCAGTTTAAGGGGATTTTGGACTGAGATGATAGGGTCTTCTAAATATATAGTCATCTCATCTGCAAATAGAGACAATTTGATTTCCTCCTTTCCTAATTGAATACCCTTTATTTCTTCCTCACGGACCTATAAATAGAAATTCCATTTGACTCAGCAATTCCATTACTGGGTATATACCCAAAGGATTATAGATCATTCTATTATAAAGAAACATGTACGCATATGGTCATAGTGGCACTGCTTACAACCAGTGGCACTGGTTGGTTCCAGCAAAGACCTGGAACCAACCCAAATGCCCATCAGCAATGGACTGCTCAAGGGAAATGTGGCACATATATACCATGGAATACTATGCAGCCATAAAAAATGATGAGTCCATGTCCTTTGTAGGGACAGGGATGAATCTAGAAATCATCATTCTCAGCAAACTGACACAAAATCGGAAAATCACATACCACATGTTCTCACTCATAGGCGGGTGTTGAACAATGAGAACACAGGGACACAGAGAGGGGAGCATCACACACTGGGGTCTGCTGGTGGGGAGTCAAGGGAGGGAGAGCGGGTTGATGGGGAAGTTGAGGAGGGATAACATGGGGAGAAATGCCAGATGTAGGTGATGGAGGACGTAGGCAGCAAACCACATTGCCATGTATGTACTTATGCAGCAGTCCTCCCTGATCTGCACATGTACCACAGAACCTAAAGTACAATTTAAAAATAAGATGTTATTTGAGTCAATAAATTATACTGTAAATTTATCCTGAATCTGAATTTACACTCAACCACACACCCAGCAAATTTTTTAAGGAATGACAAGAATTTTGAGAAATTAAGTAATTTTTGTATTAAATTATTCCCATAATGAATTCAGAAACCAGTATTCAAAATTCAAAGCACAGTAGCACATGGTAAGGATATAGTTTTTAAATAAACAAATATAGGATATATATTTTAAAATAAACAAGATTCATGGTTCTTCCCAATACAGAATTTCATTCAGTCACAGACAAATAAGAATGTTCTATTCCTTAATTACATGTCATATTCATCATCTGTTGAAGGGAGCTGTGTAGTCTGTAATCCTATTGAATTTTTTATTAGGAATACTTTTAATCTATAAGTCAATTTGTGAAGAAAATTAAAAATAACTCTTATGTTTATTAAAAAATTTACTTTATCCAGCTCTTTTACTTCTTTTCTTCTGAAACTGCAGTAGACTATGTGTTTTACCATCATACTGTATTCTCTATGCTGCTTACCTTTATTTCTGCATTTTTACCTTTTTTTTGGTTCACTCTAAATAACATCTATTGACCTATTTTCTCACTTACAATTTTCCTTCAGCTATTTTTTTACTGCAATACAGTTTAACTAGGATTTTAAATTAATATACATGTTCATATACATATTTTAAAATCCATGTAAATTTTTAGCTTCCATTTCTTCCCAAAAGTTTCACATTTGACTTTATCATCTTGAATGGATTAAAATATTATTTTACAGTAATATTTCTAATATCTAGAGCCCCAGTGGATCTGTTTTTGTTTTTCTGCTGTCTGTTGCTTACAGAGTCCAATGTACTGATTTTTTAATGTGTCTGTGTGCACCTATGTGTTGAATACTACATTTATAAAGAACTGCAGTCTCGTCAATAACCCTCTTAAACCATGTTGAAGTCCTGTGATTCTCCAGGCAGCTAAGAAAGTGTCCACAGGCCAGTTTATTCTGTTCATTTTTTAGAGTTAGAGCCAAATGAATGGTTTAACAGTTCTCCATTCTTGGCAGGCTCAAAACCCCTTGTGGGATGAACATTTATGAACTAAATTACAGACTTAAATTTTACCACTGCTCCTTATACACAATGTTATTCAAAAGAGAAGGAAGAAATCATTGGTTGATGGGTAAAGAAATACACATATTTTTAAGTGGACATGAACATATAATCTGCATTTATCGCTATTTTTCTACCACTCATTTTATGCCATTCTTGTACCAAACCAGCACATAAACTGAGTGGGAATCTTTACTTAGTAGACTAATATAAGTTTTCATTTTTAATGAATCTGAGTCTTTAGAGGTTCTGCATTTACTGAAATATATTTATTTTGACCCTTATTATAGGATATGGAAGCATTAAATACTAACTTCCTTGCTCATATTTGTAGCAGCAAACAAATTTTCAGTTAATAAAAGATATCATCATCCCAGATCACAGAAACCACTGTTTGCTCACGGTCATGAGAAGAGAAAATCAAGATGAGTATATTTTCTCAGAAGAATTAAGTGAGTAAAGAAAGAGGACCAAAACTTACTGCTCAACTCAACGTGGCCCTAGAGTCTTTTGTGATATTTTATTTGAATTGTAGACTTTTTTACTTGCTTTAGTCTCCTTTGGTATTTTTAGGCTAAGGTCCAGAAAACTTTTATTAAAAATGATTATATATTTATAAAAGCAGTTTTGAATTACTAAGCCAATTCATAATCTGTGGATATCTTTTTAGCTTCAGGTAGACAACTTGAAACAATGAAAAAAAGGTAATGAATAAATAGATACGGCTTACTATATAAGAGTGTTCTGAAAATTCAATTTTATTTAGTAGAAAGAGCTGCTATTTATATTGCTGAACATACCAATATCCAAAATGCTTTAGCTTAGAAAAGATGCTTACTTAGGACACCTACTGTAATGAAAGTCCCTATGGTGATACAAGTTTGCAGGTAACATATAATTTATCTCCTGATTGACTGTAATATATCATCCTATGTCTCAGCCCCTCAGATGGATACTTTAATATCTAGTGAGAATAATTTTGTTAATATATATTATTTATGTGGATAAGATAGGATTTTATTATAGTAGATCAAAAATTGCTCATTTAGTTTCTGACTTTTGTGCCTATGAGGAACTGCTGTGAGACCAAATATTGTCAGGGTATGGCATTTCCAAAGAGTAAAACTGGCAGTCTCTTTTCTGAATATGTCTTCAAAACAATGAATTATCTAAGTACACACCCCTTGGTAAAAGGTGTGGTTTCTCTGTTTCCAAGATAACGTCTTTAATCTGCCTCTTGGATGCAGTGCCATTCCTGTGCCTGTGTTTCTTCTGGCCATCCTACTTTTAGTGTCTAGGTTTACACTGCTGCCAAATCTAGAGTTTGGGCTAAAGGATACAAAATCTCCTGAAGTCAGTATCTGCACTGTCATCACCCAGAAACATAACGTTTCTGCCTTACTAATAGTAATCTTGAGGTGTGAATAACTTGAACTAGATTCATGATTTTGCAATTTATTGGTGAAAGGACTTCAAACTGGCCATTCCATCTTAATAGTTTTTTATTTAAGGGGATATTATGTTTCTCTCTCCCAAGGGGCAATATGGAAGCAAATTAAATGGTACAACTTATACAAAGCATTAGACAGACATTAGAAACTCAATAAGTGATATTATACATATTTTGCTTTGATATTGCATCAGGCTAAGATATCAAAGGTTTCAGAAGTAACATCTGAATCCCAAATCTATTTTGCTCCAAAAGTTTTTAAACAACATCATTACTTTGTTAGAGAAAGAATAGCAACGAGGCTCACTATTTTATTCACTGGGCAAACGAGTGATGGTATTCATCTACAGCAACTTCGAGCACATTGACAGCTCAAGGAAATATCATATTTGAAGTGACTGATTTTTCCAATGAGAAGTCTGTTTTGTTTACAGTGCTTGGGAAGAGGACACTGGAATGAGGCACATGTTAAACTGAGCAAACACAGTTCAACACATCTACATAAAGAAGGTAAACAACCAGCATACTATTCCTATACCGTTCCTTTGTTATTTTTAGTCCTTTTTTCTCTGCTTCTCTTTTCTGGGGCCACTGAACTGCTTCTAATTGCTCTTAGGGGGCATTAGGATGAACAGAAAAGAAGAAAACATATATGACTATGCCAGGAGAAGGGCAGAGTTGCTACTCTAAAAAGGTTCAGTTACTTGATAAGCTGAGGCTTCCTGCAAACAAACAAAGAAACATTAGTCCAGAGTCCAGATTGAAAACACTATCAGCCGGGCGTGGTGGCTCAAGCCTGTAATCCCAGCACTTTGGGAGGCCGAGGCGGGTGGATCACGAGGTCAAGAGATCAAGAGTATCCTGGTCAACATGGTGAAACCCCGTCTCTACTAAATATACAAAAAATTAGCTGGGCATGGTGGCGCGTGCCTGTAATCCCAGCTACTCAGGAGGCTGAGGCAGGAGAATTGCCTGAACCCAGGAGGCAGAGGTTGTGGTGAGCCGAGATCGTGCCATTGCACTCCAGCCTGGGTAACAAAAGCGAAATTTGGTCTCAATAAAAAAAGAAAAGAAAAGAAAAGACGAACCAACAGCCAATATCATACTGAATGGGCAAAAACTGAAAGCATTCCCTTTGATATCTGGCACCAGACAAGGATGCCCCCTCTCACCACTCCTATTCAATATAGTACTGGAAGTTCTAGCCAGAGTAATCAGGCAAGAAAAAGAAATAAAGGGTATTCAAATAGGAAAGGAGGAAGCCAAATTGTCTCTATTTGCAGATGACATGATAGTATATCTAGAAGACCCTATCGTCTCAGCCCAAAAACTCCTGAAACTGATAAGCAACTTCAGCAAAGTCTCAGGATATAAAATCAATGTGCAAAAATCACAAGCATTTCTATACACT